>VXAD01001547.1:205692-491317 GCA_013399195.1 Dicrurus megarhynchus
GCCGGCTCCGCCATGGTGAAGAAGCGGAAAGGCCGTGTCCTTATCGACTCCGACACCGAGGACAGCGGCAGCGAGGAGAACCTGGACCAGGTGCGCGGCCAGGCCCGGCCCGAACGCGGGGCCTGGGATCGCCGGCCCGCGCGAGGCTCGGCGCCGCCATCCCTCCCTCGCTCCCGCCCGGTCGTCCCGCGCCGCTATCGCCCTCCTCAGCCCGATGGGGCCCCGCGGCCGCCGTGGGGAAAGCCCGCGCCCCTCCGGCGGGTCCCCGGCCCGCCCCTGGCAGGAGGCCCGCGTTGGCGAGGGCTCTTTGCCGCGGGCCCGGTGCTCGGCGCCGGCGGGACAGAGGGGCGGTGGATGCTCCGGAGCGATGCTCCGGGGTGGTCTGGCCCTGAGGAGGGGTTAGCGAGGCTCGGCTACCAGCGGTCTTCCCACCTCGAGTAGTGGGGAAAGAGGCCCAAAGGGCTGGGCAACTTTTCCATGCTACTTTGGCACGCCGGGAGAGCAGCGTGTCAGGTCCCTGCCTCCCCTCGGGGCAGGCGGGCTCCCGGAGTGTTAATGTGTGTTTAATGCAACCCCCTCAATCTTGGTGACTGCGCTGGGGGAGCTCTGTTCATGGGAAACCACATGGAGTTAGGAGCCAGTAGATGTAGGAATGGGTAGTATTTATTTATTTGTCATCAGGGCATCTCCCGGTTTTCTAAGTGTAATGTCTGGTGTGAGTTCAACCGTGTCAAGGTTGGAACGGGGGTGTCTCCCTCTTTGGAGGGGGCTGCTTTCAAAGACTCACCTTTTGGTGTAGCATGTATTGATGGTGTGATTCAAATGGTAAATAAAGACATTATAGGTGAAGTGTGTTACAGCTTGTATGGCAGTGCTTGTTCCGGGGAGAAGTTTGGTGGATTGAATATGCTGAAGCCTACATGTCTGATGTAATTTATGTGTTGGACCTTCAGGGTTTTTAATATAGAAGCTGTTGCTATGTTGCAATAAAAAGGTTTTCCCAAACACTCAAAAATACTTCTGCAGACTGGGGTTTCAGAAAAATCAGATCAGATACTCTGTTAAAACAAATACACAGGAGCTGATTAGGTTGGTCTTGTATACTTCTAGAGTCCGTTGGGCTGCCAACATCTCGCTGCTAGTGTATCGGTTTGGTAGTTTTAGAACTTGAAAATAGGAGTTGGACTAGATCTAGCATCAGTCAGACAATCGGAGCCATGGTGGTAGGAATAACCATGTGGTTCTGCATCTGTTCCATCCCTCACTGGCAGCAGGCATCTGCAGCTGTACCTGAACAGTAGGTGCTTCCCCCTCTGCTGAGCTGTTTGTAGCAACTGTAACAGCAGGGAGATGTATGTGCAAAGATGAAGATTAGGTAGCAGGGAAGCAGTGTTTCTGAGATGAGAGAATACTGACTTAAATGTAAAATACCGAGTTAACCCCTGCAGATTAAATGTTTGACAGCTTCCCTTGGCAATCTAGGCTTGTTGACTCAAACGGCTAGCAGCCTTTTTAATACAGTGTCTTGGAAAACAGAACACAAGTGTAGAAAGAAAGAAAGAAAAAAGGAGTATTTCTTAGCTTAAGTGGTGCTCCTCTTCAGGAGCTTCTCAAAGAGAAGCACTACTGAAACTTCTTCAGGAGCTTCCAGAGGAGATCTGTTAATTGTATGAACGTCCTATGTTGATGTTGCAGGGCTTTTTCAGAGAAAGGTTGGTAAAAGCCATTACTAATGAAAAGTTTCTTTATTGGCAAGTAGGCAGACTATCAGTTTCTGCAGTGTTTATGTTCTCATTTGAGGTACTAAATTGAAGTCAATTTGTTGAGATAGTCTTCCATTTGTGAAACTAATGGAAACCAATCTAGCATCAACTTCCCAAGATGGCAGAAGTCTGTGTGGCTGTATTTCTACACACAGCTAAGATTCATCAGCCCTAGAGCAATGTTTTTGAGAATAGATTCTGTGTCCCAGACTGCAGAGACAGTAACACAGCTTCAGAAATGTTTGTTTTGTATTACCGCTTGTGTCACCTGAACAAGCAATGAACAGCAGATGATGGGACTATTTGAGAGCCATGTAGATTTTTGTGTGGGTTTGTGTTGCCTGTGGAAGTGCTTCCTTTTGAGCAGAACAGCTCTACTAAGTTTCACAGACTTTGATACCTGCTCTGTGTCTATTCAAAACTTTAAGTTTATTCTGGGGTGTGTACCAATAGTGAAAAGGAATTGAACAGGCTGACTAAATATTACCAACCATGACATAAGGGCGATGCCTAAAGCATTTCCCCTTTAAAGTGTGTAATTGCAAACATCTCTGTTGTTTAGGAGAAGAAGCTGCTATCTACTGGTATTTGGCTTTTTAGGGCTAATGCTACATGGTGTAGTTAGAGTGGTTTTGAATTATTACCCAATCCAAATGAGACAAATCTGAACATGACTCTGAAAGTAATTTGTCTTACATTGTTTGTACCAAGAAAGTAATGGTACTAATATTTACTTTTAATAGCTTGTTATCATCAAAATCCTTTTGTAGCATCCAGTTGTATTAAAACCATGTGTGCGAATGTATATTTATGAAACATAAGTAGACTTGTTCCTTAGTAGGTGACAATAATCATGCTACTGGGATGTGCTCAGATATTGCAGAGAACCTGCATGTGCACTGACCTGGATTTTTAAAACTAATTACGACACTTTGAAATAAATGTGTGTGTGTTTTCACACCAGGAGCTCCTGTCATTGGCCAAACGGAAACGCAGTGACTCTGAAGAAAAGGAACCACCTGTGAGCAAACCTACAGCTTCTTCAGACTCTGAGACGTCAGACAGTGATGATGAGGTGAGTTTATCGTGATACCAGTGAGATTGTTACGGGTTATTTGTCTGATCGTACCTAAGCAGTGAAAGTATATTTACCATACGGTATATTAAGCCTGCTGTCTTCATAAAGTGAGACTGTCCATCAATGATGGGGACCTGTTAAGGCCTGAGGATGTATTTTTTCTTTTTTTCTTTTTTCCTTTTTTCCTTTTTTCCTTTTTTCCTTTTTTCCNTTTTCTTTTTTTCTTTTTTTCTTTTTTTCTTTTTTTCTTTTTTTCTTTTTTTCTTTTTTTCTTTTTTTCTTTTTTTCTTTTTTCCTTTTTTCCTTTTTTCCTTTTTTCCTTTTTTTCTCTTCTTTTTTTCTTATAATTATGTTTTGAATTCTAATTATGTACAAAATAATCTGTCTGTAGAAAAAATGTGTGCTGGTTAAATCCCACGTTCATACGATCTGGTGAGCTGCCTGCTTAAAGCTAGTGTTTTTCCTGTGTCATGCTTGCAGTTGAGGTAGCAGTGAAGCTGCTAAAGCTGGACTCCGAATTCAGGGAGAGAGTTTTTCAGCTTTAAAGTGGAGCTTCCTTCCTAAGAGAAGGGTCAAGGCAGGTGGTACTATTTTACAGGTAGTAAAACTGTTGTATTTAGCTACTTTGATTCTCCAAGAACTGTGCTGTGAACTTGCTGTCTGGCCATTTGGACATGCAGCAGCGTGTGTCTTGATTGACATTTTTGAAGAAAGAGGCAAGAAGGAGTTCAGCATTACTTTGTTCTAAGGTTTGTCAATTTCTTGTATAGCAGTGCTTATCTGCTGGTTCTGTTTTTCATATTTTTTCTTGGTATTATATTCTAGAGCTGATTAAAGGTCTGTGCATCTAGAAAAGAAAGTTGAAAAAGACCTATTTAAACAGGCACTGAAAAATATTATACAGGTATTTGAGTAAAAACAAGTTCTTGAAAGCTCACAAATATTTTTTGCAAGCTTTCTGCAAGTTATAGTGAGGTCATTTATTCCACCTGTTCCCTGTAAATTTGACATGGAGATGTTTGGTGTGGGTTTTTGTATTTTTTTTTCTTCTGAAATAACAGTAAAGATTATCCATTGTGGCAACTTGCAGACTAACAGGGTAGGTCAGTGATAAACTCTAAAGCATTTGTTAGTGTAGCAGAGCTCTTCCAATAAGTGTGAAGAATGTGCAGTTTAATTTTCTTTCTGAGGCATTTTTGAAATAAATATTCTTGGAACCCTGTTCCAAATCAATAATTTTCTTTAAAAAAAAGTGCTTCTTATATATCTAATATATGTTTAAGGCATAGAGACAGACAGAATTGTGAACAGGCTAGATATATTAGGTTTCTTATTGGGTAACTACTCAGTGTGTCACTGTGTGTGTGCTCAGATCTGCTGGCTCACAGTTTATTTATTCTAAGTTATGTGGAGACCAGCTTGTCTGGAAAAAGTAGAATTGGGTGTGGAGAGCATGTGGATGATAAAGCCTTCCATTCTGTGTTTAGCTCTGAAAGCTATCAGAATTTTAACTTGTGTAATAAGTGAGGTCTACCTTTCCATTACATGTAGAATATGTCAATTCCTCTTCAGAAATTTGCACAGGCCTTGCACATCAGTAGTGCCACTGTTGCACCCTGTGCATTTGATACTCTTTCTAATCTCTGTATCACTTCAATTTGATACTATGTTCTTTCTGACCTCCATGCAGCAAGAGGAAAAAGATTTAGTGAAGAGGTAATTAGGACACTTGCTTCTATTCCTGTGCCTGAAATATGCATTCTGAACTGCTGCTTGTCACAGCAGGATGAGCGGCTGGCTTATAACAGTTCTGCTTCTGCCAGTCATTCAGTTCTGTGCGTCCCTGGGCTTGACTGCACTAGTCCTACTGAACAACTCAGATTTTAATAAGTATTCTTGTGGTTGGTTTGAAGTTTGTTCAACCTTGGGGGTTGGGAGAGGGGTCTAAAAGTTGAAATTGTATTATTGGACCTCCTGCAAGGTGAAGACCTTGAGGTAAAAGCATGGAAATTGTTGCCCTGGGCAAATGTGCTTAATCATACCCATGTGTTTCCACAGAGGTTTTTCAGTGTGCGTGTCCTTTGTGATTCCTGGAAAGCACTAAATGTTCCAAGATTGGCACTATGTTGCATGTACAGAAAAGAAGCCTAAATCTCTATTTCAGAGTGTAATGCAGCATGCTGCTTTTTTTTAAAGGGAGGAAAGTTTGTGGGGCATAGGGGAGAGAAAAACGTTTTGGAATTACTGAATAACAGCAGGTACAAATCATGCTGCATCTATACAATAGTGCCCAAGGGATGTCACTAGATCTTTAATGTTATATTTATGTGTATCAGTGAGAATGTGCTTCTCACCCAGATGCTGAGTTCTGTAACACTTAAAGGACCTCTGTGGTCTGAATCAAATTTCCTAGCCAAGGGACTGAAGGTGAGTTGCAGGCAATGAAATAGGAGGGATGCTCTGAACTGTCTTCTGGTGGGTCTGTGGAGCATTCTTGACTGAATTGACTATAGACTGTTGTTCAGAGAGCTGATAAATATCAATGACTGCAGGGCTTTGCAATAAGAAGAGCTACCTTTGCGAAGAGATGTACTAATCTGGACATAAAAGGCTTCTTTATCTGGTGTGTGACCATGTCTGCTCCATCTCAAACTGGTAGCTTTCTGCATTTAACCAGTTTGGTACTAGCCAGGTTACCACTGGGACTATGGTGCTAGAGGTTTGTGTGTCCACAAAGTATTCTTGTTACTGATGAGGGCATTAGGTAGATGATATTCCTCAGTTGCAGTAGGTTAATTCTGGGCTCTTGCTCTTCCTTTTATTCTGGCTTCTTTGCTTACAGTAAGATAATTCTTTCTATTGCATGGGAAGAATAGATGACTTCTGCAACAACTTCCCTGATATTAGTGTTGATTAGACAGAAAGCCACAGTGCTATAGGAGCTTCTGTTTGTTTCTCTTGAAAGATTCGTTGTTACCAATGGTGGTAAGACTGTACAACTGTGGTGTAAAATCAACACTCATTGTAATGTCAGGAAGGATTCAGTTCTGCCTTTTAACACCTACAGGTGTAATGACAGAAGATACTTCCAGGACAAGAAAACTTATATAATGAATGCTTGGTAGTAGTCTGGAGTTTACTGAGGATTATCTGTTTATGCCTTTTTGTACAAATGTGCTAATTTGTTAAGGAACTGTATAGCTGAAGATCGTGTCAAAAACTGTGGGACAGAGGAAGAGGTGAGCAGTAGTCATGCAGCTGGTGAGGAGATTGGTCTCAAGTAACAATCAGCCTGGAGGGTTTTATGCCTCTTTGTATCTCTTTACTGCACTTCAAGTTAGAGCACTCCAGCAAAGCACAGATCAGCAGAATACTGCATGTGTTCTTTCTGTTTTGGGGGTGTCTTTTTGTGGGTTTGTAGAAATTACAGTACTAAATGTTGTCTTTTCCTATGTGCTTTTATTTTATAATACTGCTTAATTAGACCTTCAAGAATGAGTGGATTCTCCAGTCCTGTGAGGCCTTTGCCACAGATTTTTTTCAAGCTTAGGAAATTTGAAACAGGCCGTGCTTTAATCTTCTTATAGACTATGTACTTTGTAACTTTGACTTTGCTTGGAGACAGTTTCCTTCAGCTATTAATGGGTGCAATAGTAAAGCTTTTCTCAAGGAAGAGAAGTGCTGTTACCCCCTCCACTCCAAAAAAAGTGCAAATGCAAATCTGAATAACACAAGCTAATTGTATGAAGGCTGGCATGTCCAAAGAAGTAATGTGAATAAGCTGTGGACAAAATTGGTGTAAAATTTAGTCTGCAACTACTTTAAATTGCAAACTATCATGGAGATAACTTCTTGTGGTTTGATTTATGTGGTAGGAAGAGTCTGCAAGAGCTCTGAAGGACAGCAGGGTGCTCCAGAAGTAGACTCATGGAGGTATTGGAATTAAATATGTGAATTTTTTTTTCACTGAGTGAACTTTTCCTTTGTACTCATGAAGCAGTTTTTCCTGACAGCAACGCAGTCAGAAGGCTCTGTCTAATATGTAGAGAAGCCATTAAGCCTTTTGTCCAGGTGATGCTGTCTGGCTGGTGATGCTAGATCCGTGCCAGGCACTTGTGGACCAAGTGTTTTATGGCTGTTATCTCCAAGTGTTTGGCCCAGGCTTCCTAAATAAAATGTTGCAGGTTTTCACAGCCAGTAGCATCCCCAAGTGTGTTTTAATTGTGGAGTGCTTCTTGATTGGCATTTGGTGTTTACCGTCTTGATGTTGTCCCTCAAGCAGTTCTTGCCATTTTTCCGTACATGGACCCCCTCAAAATACTTCTAGAGTAAATGTTAATTTGAAGCTTAAACTGCATTTAAACCTACTAGTTCATCATCATCTATAGTTTCCTTTCTGTGAGCTTCTTCGAGCAGTACTTGGACAAAAAGGGTAGATCAGGTGTCTGGTGGTATTTTGGCCCCTGAAGCCTTCTTTCAGCCATTTCTGGGCAAAGCCTCTTCTGTGACTTCCGAAGGTGTTTTCTTTATTTGCTTATTTCCTTTCCATTTTGGTGTTGACACCTAGAGTCTCCTCTCTGTGTCTAAAATAGTTCTTTAAGTTTTCTGATTGCTGGGCTGTTGTCGTCATGAAGGTGTTTGTGTTTAAATGATGGGTGTAGATCCTGAAAGGAAAGGATAAATAACAAGGGCTTTTTATTTACTATTTAGTTTTTAAAGTAGTGGTAGAGAGCATTTTCCTCCTTGAAGCTCTTGGAGTGCTGTCTGTAGAGTTTTCCAATCTTTGAGAAAGCCTGAAGACAGTAAATACTGCCTTATTTTCATATCTGTGCTTCCTGCTGTTGAGTTCAGACAGGCTGAAACTGCAGTTTCATTACTTGCCTGATGGACTGCCTTATTTTTTTCCTGGATGAATGCATGAAAGTTTGTAAGCTGAGCTGATGTTACCTACCTTGGTGCACTTAAATGCTATGACAACAGGACAGATGAAGTTTATCTGGCCTAGGAAAGGAACACATTGGTAAGGGACCTATTTTGCTTTGATGTTGTGGCTTGTAGTTTGCATTTTGCTTATAAAGCCACTGGATATGGCAGGAAGGAAGGATATGGCAAAGACGGGCTGGCAACCTTACTTGTGCATCTCTGGCTTGATAGGGGGTAAAAAAAAAGCTGGGAGAACACCTATTTGCAAGTTAAAATCTCAGTGTGTAATGCATTTAGGTACTGTGTGAATAGAACAAAACAGCAACTACCTGAGCAGTAAAACAATTCTGCTTCAGGTATGGTTTTTTTTTTCTTTTATCCTTTTCTCTTTTTTTTTTCTCCATGATCTCATTTCATCTCCCTAGTGGAAATATGTTCCAGGTTTGCTGAGCTATAAATTATTTTCTTGGATCACTTTTTGTAGTTGTTTTTTTGAAGCTGACTTACAAATCTAGATAATATCTAATGTGGTGCGTTGGGGGTTTTTTTTCCCTAAGTCCATTCTGGTTACTGTGGCTTAATTTGGACTTCTTAGAATCAAAGAATCACTTAGGTTGACATGGACCTTTAGGATCATCGTGCCCAACTGTTTCTTGGAAGAAATATTCAAGCTGTTAGCACTGTGAACCTTGGCAGCAAGAGGAAAATTCAGAAGGCCCTTCTGGCTGCTTCTTGTGAGAGACCCATAAAGCTCTGTTGTTTGGTAGTACTAAACAATAAGCAGAAAGCCATGTAGCAGTACACTTCTGCATGGGTTTATGAACTTGCTGCGTCTGGAACCATGGAGGTTCCCAGATGGTGGCCGAGGAGGCAGTGGTGAATAGAGGGGCTGTTCCGAGGAGGCGTTACAGTCATGGGAAGCAGTGAGAGGCACTGACTGGTGCTGCCTGACTGCAGCATGGAAGAGGGAACCTGGAGAAACTGCAGTAGAGGACAGATTTTGAAAAGTGGCTGTTGTTTGGAATTAATAAAAACAGAGTAAAGGAATGTTTCTGACTATAACTGTGTGCATTTTTACTTGGTGTTGCATGTGAACATGTTGCATTTTTGATTTCTGCTGGTGTGTTGGAGCATGAGGAAGGGACTCAAGACTTTGGTTTGGATTGCAGGTTGCCATGCAGCCCATGGCTTTCCAGCATTGCATTCCCTCTCCCTCCTAGACCAGCTAATCTGTTGTGACTTCCTCTGCTGCAAGAAGAAATTCATGTTGGCCACTCTCTCTGAGCAATGCAGAGTGGTCATTCAGTGTCCAAATGACAACTGCAACAGTGTCCAAATGACAACTGCAACAGTGTCCAAATGCAGAGCAATTTGTGAGCCTAAGAGTCTTGCACTGTGTCCTGGTTTTGATTAATTATTTGTCCAAGATTTGCCCTGACTCTTGTCTTGTCCTGTAGTTGTTCCACGAATGACCAGGCATTCATGAGAGAGTGGGTTAACTGAATAAGCCCAGAAGCACCTGAGTTGGAAAAGAATTTGGCTTTGTGACAGCACTGAAATTGGGAGATGGACAGAGGTCACTTGCATAAACAAAAGTGAGATGAAGTTGTTATCTCCAGGGTGAAATAGAAACCAAAGCACAATTTCCTAGATTAGAGAGCAGATTTTTTAATTACCTTGTTCTGTTTTGGTTTGCTTGGGTGGTTTTTGGTTTTGGTGGTGTGGTTTTTTGTTTGTGGGTTTTTTTGGTTTGAGGTTTTTTAGTCTTTTTTGTTGTTGTTGTTTGTTTGTTTGTGTGGGCTTGGGTTTTTGTTGTTTGAGTGGAGTTTTTGTTTTGGTTTTTTTTTCCCAAGTGTTTGTCACACAGGTTTCTTTTCAGTCCTATCTTCCTGGTCACAGGTTTTCTCCACAGTTCTACTAGTGAGTTAAAAGCTGAAAACAGTGATATGTAACACATGTATGTACAGCTATTAAACATTTTATTCACTGAAGTCCTGCTGGTTTTTATCTGAACTTCTTTCATCTCAGCATGACCTCTCAAGGTCTCGATATAACTGTGTTGTGTACTGTGGTTTTCTGTGTGCTGCTTCCTTGCTGTGCAGCATGCTGACATGTGGTATAATTCAGCATTAAAACATTGAAAAGAAGTGACAGAGCTCTGAGAGGGAGGCACCTCTGCATCACTCCTAAACACTTAGTTTCACTTTTCTTGCTGTTGTGTCTTCACTGCTATACTGGCAATAGTGAGCACTTGAGCAAATAGCAAAATTGCACTTTTCTGTACACCTGGGAGATGATTCCTTGATGCTGAGGTTTGTACAGATTTAGGTAGAGTACAGTCTTGTTCTTAACTGATTTACGTGGGCATAGGTAACCAGAAATATTATTAGACAGTGATATTGTAACACTGAACGAGTAAAACTGTAATGCTGAAGCCAGTAAAAACTTCAGTACGGGCTGGTATAAAGTCAGAGTTTTCTGTGCAGTTTCTCACCTGTCCTATGGACCATAACAGACTGGAGTACCTGCACAGGGTATGAATTGCAAGGCTCACCACTGTACTTTTTACCTCAGAAGAAAATAAAACCAACTTCCGCATTGACAGACTTTCAAATACTCTGATGGTGCCTAAAGAAAATGATGAAGCATTTGGTAATATGGAAAGTACAAAGTTGGGTGTGAGAGTAATCAAAACCTGGGAAATTCCAAAGGTATTAGTTCAGGTATTATTAGATCAGGTAGTAGCTTATAACTACTTGCTTGAGTTTCATCTGGAGTAAATGAACACCAGGGTTCTCTGAGGATGGTGCCTTATCAGGTAGAACAATTTATCAAATTTGATGGAATGACTACTGCCTGCAGAGACAGACTTGATTTATCCCCCAGCATAGGGTGATTGAGTAAGAAGCCTGAAGTTTGTGTGCATCTGAGGTCAAATCTAAAGTGGGGTTTTTTTCCACTTAAGAGTAGTTTTGAGTGCAAGATCTCAGTTATGCACAAGTGTATTTGCTCACTTGCATTATGACTGTTTTTTTAAGACTGCATGCTCAAACAGATGGTGATGTCCATGAAAGATGAGAATAATATACAGGTATGAAGAGGATTTTGGTCTAAATATTTTGTTTATTTATTTATTCATTTGTTTATTTTAAAAGCCTGTTATATTCCTGAGGGTCTCATGCCTGGAGAATTTCTGGGAGAGGCAAAATATCGTAAAGCTTTTAAGTAATATATGGGCAATCCTTATTGCTTCTATTCCCTTCTGCCTTTACCCAGGTAGTTGAAACAATGTAAAAATTCTATTAAGAAATCACACTGTAAGGTAAATACTGTTCTTCTGGGACTTTGGGATTTTAAATGGCTATATGTGTATGTTTGGCGATGTAAGTCCTGTACTTGGAAACTGCAGTCTAATTTAACTGAAAATATGACATTAAAAGAAAATTAAGATTAGGACTTGATATATTTTTTTCTTTTTTTTCATGACTTCTGTGATTCTGATTTGATTCTACTTTACCTACCTAGAGGGTAGTGCCACCACCTGCATCTATGAGTGCACTGTTGGCTTGTTGCATAGAAATACAGACACATGTACTTTTGGTAAAACGGAGATCTTGAAAAGGCTGTCACGTATAATTGGTGTCCTTCAGGAAATGTAAAATCTGCTCTTGATTAAACTAGTTATGGAAACACATCAGTTGCTTCTGTTTAATAGTAAACTGAAGCTAATCTTTACAAATGCATTGGACACATTGTTTAAAATTATTTTCCTAGGAAAATATTTTCAATACCTCCTCTCTTGGCAGATATTGCAAACTTTGAAGTCTTCATTATTTTATAGAAGGAATGACCTACCAACTGTTGGCTTGCATTGATAATTCATTTCTTTTTTAAAAAAAAGAAAAAACTTAAACCACCCACACAGCACCCTACCCCCAAAAACCTTGTAAAAGGCTCTCATTTATCCAGTAAGTTTCCTTTTGGCTTCTCTTTTTTTAATCTCTTCTTTCTGCTTTGATTTTTTTGTTGTCAGGTATTGGGCTATTTCTCAGCTGGTTTTACTCTTGGAGAAGGGAGAAAAGTGATGTTTGTGTCTCACAAGCCCTTTATTGGTTCTTTCCTTGCAGTGGACTGTTGGAGGTTCTAAAAACAAAAAAAAGGGAAAAGCGGGTAAGGCAGAGAAGAAAGGAGCCATGAAGAAACAGATGAACAAAGCTGCCTCTTCTGGCAGCTCAGATAAAGACAGCTCGGCTGAGAGCTCGGCGCCTGAAGAGGGTAAGATAACACACGTGCATCTATTCAGTGCGATTCCAAGTGAACTTACCTGTTGTGCACCCTCAAGAGTAGTGTTGCATGGTGATGTTGAAGACCATCTTCAAAGACTTTTCATTGTGTAACTTACAGTCAGGATAACTTTTAAATTTACCATGGCTTGAAGTGGATATAATTCAGTGTGGCATTGCTGTGAGCACTCCATTACAACCGCAAACTAAATGCTATTTCGACTGAAGAATGAGTGACATTTCACTGCTTGACTTTCTCCTGGAAAATTCCTTGCTTCCTTCTAGCATGTCCTATCTACCCATGTGGGCAGCATTTTTTTATTCTCATTGACATATTTTCCCTTCCCAAACTTCTTGTGATAACAAAGGGAGAGATGTGTAGTGTTTGTGATGCAAATATGAGCTTATCTTGCATACATTTGCTCTGAAATTGAATTCTTGCACATTTATACTGACATGGAAGAAGAAAAATCATTCTATAACTTTGTCAGAATTTTTTATGTGAATATTGAATATATTTCAATGCTGGTCATTGATCTAATTGATACTAAAAAAGAAATTTAAGAAAGTATATGAAGGAGCTTACAGTTTTAAGTGTATCAAGCACAGGAGATACAGACAAAGGCATGAAGTGACTGCACCTGTGTATATCAGTGCTTACAAATCAAGGGTTTTCACAGTGTGAACTTGCAAAGCTGGAAGTTTCCAGAAATACTAATACCAGAATGAAAGCAAAAGAAGGAATGCCTGCTTTCGTAATTCAGTGTAATTTAGTCAATTAATTGAGATAATCAAAGCACTTGGTCTTGGATCAAGTTTAAAGGTGGTGTTACCCAATACTGTTGGGGAGTCAGCTGTTCCCTAAACCCCTGTGTAGATGGGAGGGCTTGATACAGTAACAGAGCCAGTGTCAGGGCCTTGCCAGCCCTGAGGGTATTGGTTTCAACTTTATCTCCTGATGTAGCAATTCATAGTGTTGCAGTCTTCACATGATGAATTTTGGTCCTTCAGGTTGCTATAATGAGGTAGTTAATTGCTATACTGTGGAGATTGATTGAGGTGTTTGAGGTGTGCGCACACAAATTCATGGCGGTATAAGCATATAGGAATAGAAATCTAACTTTAGGACTGTAATACATTACTAAAAGGCCTTCTAAAATTTGCTTGTTCTACTAAGAATTTTTACTTATAACCCAATTTGTGCTCAAGTGTAGTACCACTCATTTTATATTTTTTCAGCATACGTGTATTATGGTAATTTTAACCTGGCCTTAATTTTCATTATATGTATGCTTTTAGTATAGTGTAAAACGAGTGTAAAATTTACGAGTGTAAAATTTATTTATGCTATCCTTTGCTAATATGCTATAATGAAGTGGTTGGGCTTTGCTCCAGCTGAATCTCACTACCTTGTATTTTTGATTTAGGAGAAGTCTCTGACTCAGAAAGCAACAGCTCCTCATCTAGCTCAGATTCAGACTCTTCATCTGAAGATGAGGAATTCCATGATGGCTATGGAGAAGACCTGATGGGAGATGAAGAAGACCGAGCTCGACTGGAACAAATGACAGAAAAGGAGAGAGAGCAGGAACTGTTTAACAGGATAGAGAAGAGAGAAGTGCTAAAGAGAAGGTGAATTTTATGTCTGTTGATATTCAATAGCAAATTCTTAAAGGCTGCATATAGGGTATGCTGACTGTGCTGTCTTGTTTAAGGTCCAAGCATTCAGCACTGCAAAGTGAGTTAAGCTTGATTGTACATTTTTTGTGTGTAAACTGTCCCTGTAATAGTGAAGAAGCACACAGCAGGAGTTCTGCACATTCTTGTAGAAGACAGTATCTAAAAGTTTCTCAGCTGTTGAATACACGTGGTTCTGGCTACCCTTGTAGTTATGTTACTGCTCCACAGGTTAGATGCCAGCCAGTCAGAAGGCCTGCTTTCTCTTCATCTTTTTTTGTATTAATTGTTATGTGCTGATGCTTTGGAAAAAGGCAAACAAAGCATAAGGTGTACATGAGTTTCTGGAATTTTTCAGAAAACAGTGGTGAAGCACAGAGCAGTGTTAGGGTTGCCTGTATATGGGTGTGAAACTGGTTTGGGCCCTATAGATAGCTATATCTATAGAAGATAGAGATATTGAAATAATGAGGAGTGGTATTGGATATGTTGTTTTCATGGAATCTTTTGTGGATTTCTACCTTATGTACTGTGGTTTCATTGTTTGTTTGTTACTGTTACACTGTCCAGTCAGGCAGCTTCTTTGTAGTAAAGATATTTTTCTTCCTGTGTGTCTTAGTCGAAAGGATTTGGCATGTATGGGGCAAGGTTTCTCCAGTTTCTTTCTTCTTTAGTGCCTTCTCTTTACTCACTTGCTGAGAAATTTCCCTAGAGGACTGACATCTGTTGAGTAAATCATGTCAATACAAGTGACTGCCAGACTGTGTTTGTCCAAGCCATAGCCAGAGCACTGCCTGCTTGCTTTGATTTTAACGCTGTTCAGAATCTTATGTAGTCTGCTGCTCTCCTCAAAGGGATCAGAATGATTGGAAATTTGGATTTAGAACACATAAAAGGACATCATATTTTTTAAATTTTACTTTCTATTCCATGGTAACAGAATGTCTCTCTTTTGGAATGAATGCTGGAGAATACTTGATACAAACAAACTAAACAACTGAAGCTTGAGTTACTGATTTAATCTTAAATGAATTTGTGCTGTTCTGTGTAAAGTCTTGGCAGGTGAAACTAAGGGGGTGGTGGGGTAGTCATTTAACTTTATGATAAGTTGAATCTTTCAAAAGCTCTTTGTATGCACATTATGCTGTGAATTCATTGGGATTACAGCAGGCATTGCGTCTGATATAATGCCTGTGCCTTGTGTGTTATGCTTCATGTTAAAGGCATAAAGGGCAATGAACTCACCTGACACTTCGGTTTGTTGTCTACAAAATTCAGGTGTAAAGGACTGAAGAAAAATGGACTGTGTAATGTGCATGTGGATAACACATTTTGAATTTCAGTTATTGGAAGTTTTTTTTTTTTTTGTGTTTGTCCTTATGCACACTTCACTAAAGCAGTGACCAGTCCACAGTGCAGTGGAATCTCAGTCATGGGACTGTTCCATTGAAATCACTACTCTTCTGAATACAGTGGCTGAAAATAAGACATCAGGGTGATATATTTCATGAAGGTAGAAGTGGAAGTGCTTAAATTGTTCTGCAGAAACTGAGTCTGATGAAAATTTAGCTGCTGAAGGAGGACTCCCTGAGACATTGCAGTCATTCTTATACAGGCCAGTGCCAGTAGAAAGGTGAAGCTTAAGCGTGAAAAAGTTAGCATGATAGTGGCTATAAAGAAAAAAAAATTAGCTGTTTAGGTTTAAATTATGTGAAATAGCCATATGATTTTAGAGTTGGAGGCGGCATGTAATGATCACTGCGCTGGCAAAGAGGAAGATGGAGTAAGGACAGGTTTCTGTAGAAGAGTAATTTCTACACGGTCTCATCAGCCCTTTAGGTTAGCTCTCTATAGGACTGCACTTTGTGTGCTCAGCTTTTCTTCACTTCATTTTCTTGGGGAAGGGAGAGGATGGGAATAGGGGACAGGATAAAGGGACAAGCAGTTGAAGTGTTCTTTGCAACCTAATAGCAATTGTGATAGCATCTGAGCAATCCTTTGCTCTCTCAGGAAGAGCATTCTTTCATACATTCTTTTTGTTCCAATAACTGCTACTAGATTTGAAATCAAGAAAAAACTAAAAACAGCAAAAAAGAAAGAAAAGAAAGAGAAAAAGAAAAAGCAAGAGGAAGAGCAGGAGAAGAAAAAACTCACACAGATCCAGGAATCCCAGGTAGGAAATGAAACCGTTGGTAACAAACCCTCTTCCCTTGGCAAAAGGAGATAGGATATGGCCTCTCTGCTCCTAATGTTTTCCCTTAATGTCAAACAGTGTAGAAAGCAGATCAGAATTTACTTAATTTATATGCTCAAACTATCTTTAGTTTTTCCAGTTCATTTAAGGAAGTTAACATCTTTGGCCTATTGATGGGTGCACTGATACTCTAATGAAAAATGCCAAGTTGCAGCTATGTCTAGAGTTGCTGTGTTAACCCTCCCACATGAGAAAAAGAAAGCAACCTGGGCAGGTAGGCTCCCAGAGTGGGATGGGATTCATCTTGTCTAACTTCAGTCATCTAAGAACCAGTTGATTGTTTACACTTTTTGTTGCCTACTGTTTTGTGCAATGGAAGAGGACATCTTCAGCTGACAATTCACTCCATGTTATTTTCTAGTGAAACAGATGTTTAACACCTACAATCAAATTAGGTGAGATGAGTTTTCCCTTAGGCACATGTTGAGTGGAATGAATCTCATTTCCCTACTCCCTCAACTCCATATATGTACGTGTGTGTGTACACTTTAGTAGGCCACTTATAATTCACAAGGTGTACTTGCAAATACATCTATGCATGTGTAAAAGGATCTTATTTAGAGTTCTTTTACAGTGCCTTGCAGAAATTATTTCAACTTACCTCAAATGACTGTCTTTTATGCTTATTATAGAGGCTGCTTTCTCTACAGAGATAGACCTGTTAGAAATGGAAAACACAAGAAGACTTAAAACATTTAAGATTTGGATCCATCTTGCAGACATTACAAGCAATTTATTTCTGCTTTAAGTATTTTTAACTTAACTTTTCTCTTTGCTACTAAATGAAAACTAGTGCTTTGATTTGGCCGTGCAGAAGCAGCAAATGAGAAGAATATTCATCCAGTTTTTCCTTATGGCATGTTATTTGCAGAATTACTTCTGTTTGATTTCTCTAGTCCTTTTTTAACTTTAGGGAGGAATTTTGAGACTAAGACTTGGTGGCAGAAATATTGAACTACAAATATGTTCATTATTTTTGATATGAAGCAGAATAAAGAAATATGCTCCAGATTGATTTCCCTCTCTAGCCTCCGTAAAAAAATGAACTGAAAAAACTGATTTCAAAAAGGAGTATGTTAGTCATTTTTATTTGAAAAATTTTCAAAATGTGCAAATAATCTTTGTTTTAATGCTTTTCTGCTTACGGAATTATGGTGTCTTGAAGGACTTTCTGTACATGTTTTTAGGTCATGTCACATAACAAAGAGCGGAGATCAAAGCGGGATGAAAAGCTGGACAAGAAATCTCAGGCAATGGAGGAGCTAAAAGCAGAAAGAGAGAAAAGGAAGAACAGAACAGGTATGAAAGCATGTTGCTATTGCTACAGTTTTTGAGGCATTATTGCAGCTCTCTGAAAGTGCTACTTCCTGTTTCAAATTAGTGCAACAAACCTACACCTTGGAGTGAATTAATTCCATGTCTGTGTTTTCCTTGTACTTTGCCTGACATGACCACCTAGGGTGGTATTTGACACCACTGATGCTGTATTCCTCACCCCTACCCCTCCCTGGAATGGTCTAAAAACAGAACTTTATCACAGTCCACTGAATGGCTCTTAGTAATGTTTAGTTAATGTGTCTGAATTGGTCACTTAGATTCAGTTATTTAATCTCTGAATCATTCAAACTGTTACTTATTGGACTTGTGTTACCTTGTTTACATTTACTTGTTTCTTCACTGGCGCATCATCTTGCCACTGACTTCTGATGCAGCCATTTTTGTTACTCTACTGGGTTTTATTGTGATCCTCTCCAAACATGAGTTTTTTTTCTTTTTCCTTGTAAAGTAACAATGAGATGTCTGATCATAGTTTTTTCTTGTATATCCAGTTGTTACACCCATCTTGAATTACTATGCACAGTCAAGTTGGGAGACTGAAAATAAGTACAACTGAGGTTTAGGATGATTTTAAATAGTTTGTGTATATGCAAAGAGAGAAATCAATGAAGTGCACAGCTTACTAGTGGATTTCAACATGTGCCACTTGTATCTAGTGTAAAATTAATACCTGTCTGCCTCTTGGATTTTTTTAAAGCAATTAAGGTTCAGCTCTAATAGGGCAGCTTTTGTAAAAGATTCATAGCTTGCTTTTCCTTGTTCTCTGTCCTTCCCCCAGCTGAATTGCTTGCAAAAAAACAGCCATTAAAAACTAGTGAAGTATACTCTGATGATGAAGAGGAGGAGGAAGATGATAAGTCTAGTGAGAAAAGTGATCGCTCATCCAGATCGTCATCCTCTGATGAAGAGGAAGAGTAAGTAGTAAACACTTGGCTATGATTACTCGTAAGTATGTTCAAAAATAGAGACCCATTTTAGGTAGACACATGCTGTTTTAGGGGATTGTTTGGGGCAGTTCAGTGTCTCTGAAGTGTTTTTACCTCTGGGCACAGTTGCATTGCTCAGATTTGAGTCCTTGGCACTATATCATGGTTCATGGGACTTGTTTACCTTGGGTAGGTTTGCAACTTCAGTTCCCTGCTGTTAGCTTTTGCCCAAATTACACTGTTGTTTCCTGATTTGTTTAGTTCTACAGTTCAGCAGCTGCAGAACTCTGGCACACATCTGGGCAGAAATGTGTGCTGTCTTATCTTAAAACATTAGTCTATAAACTGCCTTGGTGTGTGTCTTTCTGCTTTCCGGTAACAGGGACAGTGGGTAATAAATCTGGGACTTCACGTTAAGCCTTTCTCATGAATGCTAAATTCACGCATCTACATCAACTAGTGCGTGATGAATCATTCCTACTACTGGTAATTTAAACAGTGCTCACACTGCACCTTACTCAGGACCCTCTTTCTGGGTTTTGATTATGTCTCTACCTTTTTCTTTATTCCCTCTCACCTTTCCCAAATCAGGAAAGAAGAAGTTCCTCCCAAATCCCAGCCAGTGTCCTTGCCTGAAGAACTGAACCGAGTACGGTTGTCACGGCACAAGCTGGAACGCTGGTGTCACATGCCCTTCTTTGCCAAGACAGTCACTGGCTGCTTTGTCCGTATTGGCATTGGCAATCACAACAGTAAACCTGTTTATCGGGTGAGTTTTGCTCTGAGGGATTCCGTTCTTTTTTTTGTGCTGTAATAAAATATTTGCAGCTTATCAGTTCTCGGGTACCGGTGACTGTTTGTTTGATTGATACAAAAAAGATTGCTTATAACCTGAAAATGTAATTGCTGCCAAAGAGGTGGAGGAGACTGGTTTAAGAATAAATCTCTGTGACCACCTAGGGGAGGAGATACATTTAGTGAGAGAGAGGGAGCACTAACAAAGGTTATTCTTCCAGCTTTGGTCCATGTTGTCTTGTCTCATCATTTGTATTGCAAACTAGAGTTTCAGACTCTGCTTAGACCAAGTAAGGATGAGTAACATTCACTCCTTGTTTTAGGACTGTTCCCAAGTTATTGTGCCTTGATTCTTTTTTTTACAAAGTTTCTAGTACACCAGTGTGCCTTCAGAAGAGAATGTGATTGAGAACACAGTTTTGTTTTTCTGTTTCATTGCTGTAATAATAGAATGCAATAATATTCTCTAAAATTGCATTTTAAAGACCCCTAGAAGGGCTGTGTTTAGTATGTGAGCAGCATTAGTATATTTCATTTGGAACATATGTTAACCCAAACCAACATTATTTGAGAAGGAAATAGAAAAGGTAGGAGAGTGTACACTATTTGGTCAGGAAGGCAGAGCTGAGAAGATACATACAAAATCTGCATCAAGCATTCAGATGGTATAATTCATTAACTCAACAAATATGTACAAAGCAACTAAGTCAGTACCTGATAATGTATACTGAAGAGTCTTGCTTTCCTTGATCTGGTTAGAATTGTTAGCTAGATTAAGGTTTTTTATCTCTAGTGAAAAGGCTTGAATATGCCAGATATATTCCAGGAACATGAAAAAACTGCTCTTGCATCCTTCTTGTGTATTTTACTCTGTGATACAGGTTGCTGAAATAACTGGTGTGGTAGAGACTGCAAAGGTTTACCAGCTTGGTGGCACACGGACAAACAAAGGACTACAGTTGCGGTAAGATACTAAGCTAATCCTCTTTAGTTCATAAATCAGTGTCCTTTTCATAGCAAATCGTGTTCTCTGTGGGGTTTGGAGGTGAGAACTGAAAAGTAGACTGAGCCTTGTTGTGCTACTTACTGCTAGAATGTTGGGGTTGGGTTTATTTGGGTTTTTTTTTCCTCCTTGTGCATAATGGAAATTATAAAATACCCCAGAAATGTCATGCAGGGAGTTATGATTGTGTTGACATGTGGTTGTTTGGTTTTGGGCTTCTTTAATCAGTTTACATACATAGATCCATTGTCACCACTTTGCACCATCAGAAGGGGATGTTGTTACATTTTCTTGTTGCAGGCATGGCAGTGATTCACGTGTGTTTCGCTTGGAGTTTGTCTCAAATCAGGAGTTTACTGAAAGTGAATTTATGAAGTGGAAGGAAGCAGTAAGTTTGCCAGACTTCAGTTTCTTTTTAGCAACCTTCTGCCAAGCATACTTTAAGTAGAAAGTAACTCTCTCTCGTGTTTAGATGTTCTCTGCTGGGATGCAGCTACCCACACTAGATGAGATAAACAAGAAGGAAGTGTCCATCAAAGAAGCCCTCAACTACAAATTTAATGATCAGGACATTGAAGAGGTAATGGTGCACTGTAGTGAAGCTGTGTCAGTGCTTAAAAGTGACAGGAACTCATTCAGTAGAGCAGTAGCTGTTACAAAGCAAAATGATCGTGGTGTTTGCTTTCCAAGAAGGAAATAAAAAGCTCAAAATGAAGTTTCATAACTGCATAGAGTACCTTGGTAATCCTGCTGTTGTCTGGTGTTCACTCCTGCTTTTCTACAATTTATGCCCTGTTATCTCCTCTGGAACTTGTGTTGCATAGCTCTGAACTCCTGAGTATGGCAACCTACTTCTCAAGTTCTGAAAAACTGACAGCATCATAGTAGTTGCATTTATCACAGTTTTTGCAGTTTAGTACTTGCTTGTCACTGACCAAAGGTGTTTAGCATCAGGTTTTTGTAGGTAGTGAGAATGGAGCTGTAACTCATTACCAAAGGCACAAACTAAAAAACAAAACCATCAGAGCCTACATAAAATTCGGTGGCAATAAAAAAATTTCTTAGGTGATACTCATCTGTTGCTTCTAGTATCCAAGTATCGAAACAGAGATTTCATATTTGCATATTCATGTTGTTTCCTCCGCATCTTACAGATTGTGAAAGAGAAGGAAAGGTTCAGAAAAGCACCTCCAAATTATGCCATGAAGAAAACTCAGCTATTAAAGGAGAAGGTGAGAGATGAGATGATGCCTGCAAGCTTAATGCAGTCTTTGATTTCGAAGAACTGGAGCTCACCTGGATTTTGGCAGTAGTCAGCAGTAAGCTTGACTTTAACTGTGCAGCTGGAAGGTGGCTCTCAAGGTTCATTGCTGGGGTCAGAACACTCAGAACCCAGTCAGAGCTATTGTGCCCTTTTTTTTAGGGGCAGTTACCAACAGCTATAGCTGTCTGTTTTTGTGTCCGTTAACAAGGTCTTAAGCTGGTCTGCCTCAGAAACTTTTCCTTTTTTTCTTAGTTTTTTCTTTTGCTTTTTGAGGTGTTTTTGGGTTTTTTTGGTTGGTGGTGTTGTTTTTTGTTTTGGTTTTGTTTGTTCTTGTTTTTAGAGTACCTCATAATAATGTTTGAAAGTTGATTTGCTTTTCTTATTTTAAGATAGGAAAAATAGAAGTTGTGTTACATTGTTTTTTACTCAGGGGTAACTGAGTTGTCACTTTATGGCTGGTAATTTATATTGAAAAAAAAAAAGTGGTCAAAAGATTTACTTGCCATGAACTGTTTTACCTGCAGTCCTCCTGGGACAAGTAGACCTAACAGGATATAAAAGCCAAAGCCAGGAAGCGAAGAAAACAAGCAGCCTTAAGTATCTCTGGATATAGGACTGCATGAATAAAACCAAAACTTGTTTATGTCTTTCTCGAGACATTAATGCTTCATATACAGTAAAAACCAAGAGTTTGTATTAATAGACGTTCCTTGGTTTAACTGTATTTTTGTGGTCACTATTTTACTGTACGCGAACATGTAAATTACTGGGTTCCCCTCGCAGGGGGTGCAGTTGCCTTTTGTTGTCAGCAGGTGGCACAATAAGCTGCCGTCGTGCCTTCGGGGACTCTCAGCTCCCTGAAGGAAACGGCAACTGGCAGTTGTGGAAATAATTCTTTTCCTGATCTGCTAAATGGGGTTGTTAAATTTTGATAAAACTTGTAACTTAAGTCATCTAACTGACCTGTCCTCCTCATGCTGGGACTGGTGTTCCTATGCCTTCCTTAGTGTAAAGGATTTCAGAGTTTTCAGAGTAAGAAATCCAGTTTTGCCTTGAGCTGTAAGGAGTGTAGCTCTTTGTTGTACTTTTACCATGCAGGGAAGAACATTCACTGGAGTAGGGTTAGCTGACTGATTCATGGGTATATCCCTTGTCTCTCTGACTAATTCTGGGTAGAGAGTAGTGCCTAACAAGTTACTGTTTGGTTGAAGGCTATGGCTGAGGACTTGGGGGACCAAGATAAGGCCAAGCAGATTCAAGATCAGCTTAATGAACTTGAAGAGAGAGCAGAGGCCTTGGATCGTCAACGAACAAAAAATATTTCTGCAATCAGGTAAGAAGCAGATATTGGGAACTTTCTTTCTTAAATGGTATCAAACAATATTTAGAAAAGAGAAACTAATGCATTAACAAATTAACTGCAGGATTTAGTTTCTTTTTTCCTGTACGGTGCATTAATGTGTGTTGTAATGGCTCTTTTAGTGCTTGTCTATCTTCACTTTCTTGTATCTGTCATTCAGTTAAAACTGCCAAAAATGTAAACTCTTTTCTATATACCCCAGGTAGCAGTTGTGTTGCAAAAAGAGTAATTTGTGGTCAGGATGAAGCTGCAAGAATGCTGTCAGGTGTTTTGTTGTGTAGGGATTGATAAATGACAGTCACTTTCTTTTTCTTTCCCCCACCCTCCTTTTTTCCATTCTGCAGTTACATCAACCAGAGGAATAGAGAGTGGAATATCGTTGAGTCTGAGAAGGCTCTTGTGGTAAATAGTGCTGAATTAATACTTTTGTACAAGTAGAGATGAAATGATGCAAAGAGGGAAAATTGCATGGCAAAGTTACTAATTTTTTTAAATGATCTGTAAAGTCTTTCAGATTGGCAAATGGCATGATTTTAAAGCACAGTGCTTTATTCTTTTGCTCAACTCAATTATCAGATTAGTGACTGTAATAATGACTTAATGCATTCTATATGGTATAGAAAAAATAAGTCTCCTCATAAAGGAGACTTCAGATAATAAAACAGTGAAGGAGATATTCAGTTCTCTGTAGTTACATTTTTATTAAGGAAAAGTTAAGCTTGTTAACAAATGCTTAAGCATTAACTATCCTAAGAGTTGTGTGCCTATTTTCTGTTGTTGTATGCAATAAGGACAGTTTTGTCCTGTGAAGCATAGGATGATGGGTGTGTTAAAAATCTTTCTAATCTGTAATGTTGTTGCTGGTTTTCCTCTGATCTCAGTACTGTATATAGCTGATGAGTGCTTGCATGGATGGGGGGCTGTGGGGTGATTTACAAGGGTGCAAGTAGCAAACTCTGCACATGCTATTCCTTCTCCAGGCTGAAAGTCACAGCATGAAGAACCAACAAATGGATCCCTTTACTAGGCGGCAGTGCAAGCCAACAATAGTGTCTAATGTGAGTGTAATACTTAAGTTCAGTTGAGGCAATTTGCTGAAAAACAGAAACCGATGTAATGCAGAGTGTAGGAACAAAAATTCCCAACTGTGCCATATGCTATTAACACCCTGAATGCCAGTGTGAGATACAGCTGAGTGAGATCCTGGTCTCTCTTCTTTTTTAATGTAAAGTGTGAAGGACAGAAGTGATGTGGGTATGTACTGCAAAAGCAACCATGATTGAAAATTCTGTAGTGAGTTCATCTATGTAGAATTATTCAGATTTAGTTAGCTCTGGGAAGACAGTCTGCTTTAGATGACAGTTTCCCTTCTAATTTGCTGAAAGTTTCCTGTAAGATCAGTGAAAGGTGAGAGAAGAACAAACATTTTGGCCCTGTGACGGATGAAGTAGTTCAACACAAACTTCCCATGTGATACTGTGGCAAAACCTGCTACTGCAGTCCCTACATATATAACTGATGAACAGCAAGGTGATCACCACCTCCTTCTAAGTGATCTGGCCTTGTTGAGGTCTGCTCTGGAATAGTATGTGATTCTGGTGTAGGTACTTAAAAAAACTACTGCTCAGGTTGGCTCTCATCAGTCACCACAAACGAGCAAGGAGATAAAAGAGAAATTCTATTGCAGGGCTTGAATTAAATATTTCTGAAATACTTTATTAGAAAAGAATCGTAACTGAGTAGCTTTATTATGCTAGAAAACTATTAGGTAAAGAAAATAGTCTTCTAAAGATTTCTTCTCTCTAGTAGAGTGCTTCAGACATAACTGTAAGCTGAAAGCAAGTTTTTATTACAATAGCATTAAGAGTAGTCACAGAAACAAGCCATATCATCAGGAAATGTATTTCTGATTTTTTCAAATAAAAACTTTCTGAAGAATGATTTTTAGTTTGTTATTGTCAGATATAGTCAGGATGATTTCAGTTGCCTTTTGAGATTCTGAAAGTTGGGTGAACTGATATACAGTCTCTTATAGTTTTAGATTCATGGATATGAGCACTGTTTTAACAAAATGTAGTTCTAGCTTTTGCCAATTTAAATGGAGTAATTTAAATTTTTTATTCTTCTCTAATATTTTTCCTTTGCAGTCCAGAGATCCTGCTGTCCAAGCTGCCATCCTTGCCCAGCTAAATGCAAAATATGGATCTGGTGTATTACCAGATGCTCCAAAGGACATGAGTAAGGCAAGTTTCCATTTTGGTCTCTGTTATGTTCCTCACACTGTCACCCTTTTGCTCTGTGAAGCTTGTGACTAAGCAGGTGTGCATGCTTCAATTCTAGAAAAGGATATCCTGTAGAGCATTATCCTAGAAAAGCAATAGCTTCTTGTTTCTTGGGAAAGGAAGTTTAAGTTGCTCTAGCAGTATGAAAGCTACACTAAGTATGTATATGACAGAAGAGGGGAAAAACATTTTTATCTCTGTTTGTATGGCCAGATAAGGTTTGGAGACTTACCTGTAGTTTTTATTTCAGGGTCAAGGAAAAGATAAAGATGTGAACTCTAAATCAGCTAGTGACCTCTCAGAAGATCTTTTCAAAGTGCACGACTTTGATGTAAAGATTGATCTTCAGGTTCCCAGTTCAGGTAGGTGTTCCATCTGAGTTTGGGGATGTGATTGTACAGCCCATTTCGGTAGAACTTACTTCTTCCAGAATAGTTATTTTGAAGTTATTGGTGGGCTTTTGAAAATGGGAGCAAGGACTCTGTTTACCATCTTGGCAAGTATCTTGAACTGAGGAGGAGAGGATGTGTGATAGTGACATCCATTGAGAAAACAAGAACAACTGTATTGTGTTAGACTAAAAGCTTGTATATCCCCATATCCTGGATTTAAAAGCCATGGGAGAGAAGGAGATAATGAGTGGTTTTTTGTACACTCTTCCAGTCTATATTATCTATGACTTGCATAATCTTTGGGGAAAAGATGGGTGTTGCATTTAGTAAGTCTTGGCAGCTGCCTTGATACTTACTTTGTTAATTTGTCTGATAACTTTTGATGACAGATAAGCTGTGTGTCTGTGCTGTTCTGTTCTGTCCTCTGTGCATGTACTGTGGGGATAAAGTATTTTTACTTGATTTTGAACCTGCTGCTTTACCAAGTTGCTGTTCCCTAACTTAGGTATTGCAGATGGTATTGAAACTAAATTTTAAGGGAACGAAAATACTGGCCAGTGAATGAAGATAATAGACACAAATTTGCTGCCTCTTCCTCTTTGTTATCCTGACTTTGGCAGCATGAGATGTGTGACAAGAACAGTTTAGTATCACAGAATCATTTTGATTGAAAAAGACCCTTAAGGTTATTGAGTCCAACCATTAACTCAACACTGACAAGTCCACCACTGAACCAGGTCCCCATGTGCCACAGCTACACATCTTTTAAATACCTCCAAGGATGGTGACTCAGCCACTTCCCTGAGCAGCCTGTTCCAATGTTTGACAAACCTCTTGGTGAAGAAATTTCTCCTAATATCCAATCTAAACCTTCCTAGTGCAACTTGAGGCTATTTTCTTTTGTCTTATAAAGTTGTTTTCCAGTGGAAGGAAAGGAGTATACGGGAGGAGTATATCAGTGCAATTTGACATAAAAGGTTTAGTATTTTCTTGCATTACTTGAAGAATTAGATCTGCAGTTTCTTGGAGGACGGTAATTTAGGAAGTACCGTAAGAATGCACAAAGACAAACCTTGTCAGGAAGCAAGAGCAGAAGTTGTCTTTCCAAACTAGGTCAAGATTGAAACTCTGGATGTAAGACTACAGAATGAGGTAGGAGGTCAAGAAAAAGACACTTCCTGAAACAGCTAGTGAGAGTTACAAGCTTGAGAGCTAGCAAGCAGGTGAGGGTTAGGCACTGAAGGACATTGAAGAGAGAAGGATGGGAGACAGTTTTCCTTAGACAGAATATCATTTTGGCATCTTACTTTGTGCAGTCTCCTTGCTTAACAGAAGAATCTGGAGACTGATAAAAATGTGTGTTGTAGACATAGATAGAACGTTTGACTTTTTCTGCTTACTATCTGTCTCTGGATTAACAGCTGGATTAACACACAGAGTCAAAATTGCATGTGCTGCATCTAGGAAGAGAAGCCCCCCGCTACTGTCTGTACTATTAACTGAAGTTCTAGCCTGATGTTTGCTAGAGAAGCCAAACATGATTTTGTGGTGAAGTTGTCAGCAAAAACAAGTAAAAATTTGTAGTTCTTGTCTAGTTTGGTCCTTACTCTTTTCTTATCCCCAACAGAATCTAAGGCACTGGCCATCACCTCCAAGGCTCCTCCAGCGAAAGATGGTGCCCCTCGGCGATCATTGAACTTGGAGGACTACAAAAAGAGACGGGGGCTTATTTGAGCATGCCCACTCTGCTGCTTCTGATCCTGCATGCTCCATGATGATGTCCTACTTTTTCTTCCTCCCTTTTCAGTTCTCCCTTCTGGGTTGGAGCAGCAATGGAGCTGGGAAGAGACTCTTTAAAACTGCCAGTCATCTGTAACATAAACCATTCAACTATTTACTGTATAGACCTCCCTTCTTGCCCTTTCCTCTGCTCCCCTCACAAATGTGGATCTGTGCTATTTGGGGTTTTCCCATTTCTTTTAGTTTGAGTTTTGTTTTTATTTTGTTGATGCAGCTCGTTGGTCCACTCTGTGTTCAGTATTAGCCTGAGGTCTGGATTTCCATAGGAATCTCTTGGCAGTCGCAGAATCAGCACTTGGTGATGTCCCCTTACATACCACCACAGGCACAGTGAATAAACATTGGCGCAAGACCTTTGTGGCTGGAAGGTCATCTGCACTTTCTCCCTCTTCTTCTTCCTCCTTCATCCTAGCTTTGGAGAAGGGAATCTTCAAAAACTGGCCTAGGTTCAAAGTGTAAATTTTTTTGGGAGGGTTGTGTGACTTTTTTTCAGGTGTTTTTTATCATTTTTAAGCTGCAGTACTATTTGTATCCGTCTGTCACAGTTCTTTACGGCTGTTTTGAATTTCTACCAGCTGTACTTGAGCATCTGAAATTGCAAGAAAGAAACTCATTAAATGTGATTCTTCTTACTAAAACGGCTTGGCTGATAATAGCTGTTTAACTTCATGTTCCCTTTTTTAATTACACTTAACTGACGAGAAAGAGGTACACAGCTCTTAATGTGGGACTTGTCATCTACAGCACATCCAGACTCTACAGCTGTAACTGGGTGAAGTAGCTTTTTGTGGGGTGACCCTGGGGAGCTCATTTGGTTGGGCTTTAATTTCTTCTCCAAGCTTTCGGTATTACATATTTGTTAAGTCATCGTGTTCGCTGAGCTCCAGCTCACTCTGTTTCTTGCTTTCTGAACCATTTAAATGGGGCTTCTATCAATAAACAATTTTTTTTTAGAAATATCACATTCTATGGAAGGGGAACGACATAATAGAAAGGTCAGTGGGTAATATGAGAGGTAGGTGATGGACATTTTTCATATATAAACTGGTAAAAGTGGAGTGCAACACGAGCACAAGAATTTTATGGCTTTATGGAATATTTGACTGGACACAAATTGACAGCTAAATTATCACTCAGGTGTAAAAAAGAAAAAAAAATCAAGTGTAAATATAAGTGACATTTAACAAAGAACTTTTACAAACAAGATACAACTGAATATATGAAACTAAGAACTAAATTAAAAGAGAATTAGAAGTCTAAAAGGTTAGAGGCCCTCATTCAGGTAAGCGTGCAAGCACGTGTGTGTTCCTACTCAGGCCAGTACATATATAACAACTTAAGAACTGAACTGGATAGGAATGTTTCTGGAGGACCCTAAAGAGGGAAAATGCTGATGCTCTTCTTGTGTCAGAGCATTACTGTTTTTCTGAAATCATACACTGGTTACATTTTAACCTGTGTTTGATACTTTCTGGTTGGATTCTTAATGAAACTTTAATCTAGTTCTTATTTAACTTTCTCTTCCTTTTTTTAACAGTAGCTTTAAAGAAACATCATGTAATTGTGTGCAGATTGATTCTATGAACTGTGTATAAAAAGAAAATCAACGTATGAAGCCTACCATGTAAACAAATAAATAGAAATATTTCAATTCTTATTTACTGAATAGTCCATAGTTCTAGGACATGTGGATTATTCTGTAAATATGTAATCATAGACGACTTTATTTGATGGCCTATTTTAGCAGCTTCTCGAGTTACAGTAGGCTCTCACATATACATACTTATAACTTTTTAAGATTGGATTTATGGGATCGACCATCATAACTTCATAGGAAACATTGTGATTCACTGTGTAGATATGCATTTGATATGATTTGGTTTTTTCAACAGCTAAAGTGATGTTAAAGATTTGTGATAAAAAAAAAATCTAAACTTACTTTGCAATAGACAGTTTTCAAAATAATCACTCTCTAATGGTTTGCAGAAATAATTGCCAAATCAAACAGTTCAGGAACTGATTTCTTCCACTGAAATGCCTCAGAGCTCTGAGATGCAGTGACAAGTGGTCTCTCAAGATAAACTTAACTCAAATACAGTATTTTTAATATGCTTGGCCTTGATGTATTGGTCTTAGTTAACTTCTACATTTGGTAACACAAGACTATCTGTAATACAACCAAAATGTGGATGAGACCCATACAGTGTTGCAAGTAACTTTTAGTAGAGAAAACCAAACCAGAGGAGATGCAGTGAGTTTAGGATGCCAATCTTAATGATGGACTATGTCCTAGTTATCTGCAATTATGAAACTGCCACTTACCCTCTCAAAGTCTCTGGGTTTTGCTAAAATACTGTTTTTCAGAGAAGGCAACCATCAGTAAATTATCATGCAAACCTCTTATATTGAGAATGATACATGAAGAAAGTACTCTTGAATAGTTACATAATTGTATGAAAGCTGTAATCTTTTTTCCTTTAAGTGCATGTAAAGGTGAGTGACTACACCTCCCACTTGTTAGAGAGGGAGAGATTTGTTTACTTTGTTTCATTGGTGTCCTAGCATAGTTCATCACAATTGTACAGACTTATATAAATAAACTTGGTTTGTTGGTTTAATAAGGTTGATTGTTCATCCCTTGATCTGAGGTGCTAAGCGTTTCCTGTCTGGATTTTGTTTTTTTAGAAACTGACTCTTCATTTATCAGTCTGGACTATTATATTTAATACTAATATTGTGAAATAATTAGTGAAAAGTAAGCTCCCTTTCTTAGCAAGAGCAGCTGTTGACTTCTGGATCACTCTCTAACATCTGGAGTTGGTCCTTTTCACTAGAATCAAATGAAGCCTCTTGTAAGGTCAGTTCGCTTGCACCTCTGCTGCACCTCACTTAAAACACAGACTTTGCTTGTCTTGTAGAAATCCAGACTACTTTTGTAATCAAAAATGCTAAAGCATCTAGCTGAACTTAAAGAAGCTACTGAGTAAGGTGAAGCAAGACTTCTCGGGGTGCTCAGTGTGAGGATGAGACACAACAAGCATAATTTGAAACAGGGTAAGTTCTGCCAAGTTGTAAGATTTAAAAAAATTACCCTTAGGACAGTTAAACTGTGCACTAGGTTGCTCTTGAGAGATTTTTCTGTCTCTTGGAGGTTTTCAAGAGAATGCTAGATTAAGCCACAAGTAACATGATCCAATCTTGCAGTTTACCCAGCTTTGAGAAAGAGGGTGGATTGGTGATCGCCCTGAGCTCCTTTCTGAGCTGAATTAACATATGATTCTATAAGTAATTTCATACTGCATTCTCCAATTTTGTCTGTCTTCCCTGCAAGTACTGTCTCCTCCCCATCCCCCTTTTGACATGCAGACTAATGCAGCACCCAGAATTTGTCTCTCAGACACAGTGGCTTACGATGAGCAGTGTAGCATTTCCCAACACACATGTCCTTTCTTAGACTCCCTGGTTGTGGACACCTATAGGGTTCCTGCTAGGACTGTCTGTGAAACAAAATTGTCCCTGGAGATTAACCACTGAGCAGGCTGGAAGACTTGGCCTGGAAATTTGAGTGAAGAGCTGTAACAGATTAGCAAAGTGTTCCTTTGCTGTACTTGCGAGTTTTAAATTTGATACTTAAGCTACTGATACATATGCAGTCTTACTTTTAGCACAGTAGCTTGGTCTTCTAGAGGGAGATGCCTAAGTAGCCGAACAAATAGGTGATTTTTTTTTTTTTTCAATCTGGAACTCACTGGTTTTACCTTACCACCATTGTCAATTGCTTCAGATTTTAGGTTGCCTCTCACACTCAGTAGCTGAAGGAATTTCATATGAGCAATTTCTTAAGTCTCATTGTGTGCGGAGTTACCTGGGTAAAAAAAACCCAAACAAACAAAACCCAACTATTGTTTTTTATATTCTCATTTTGGGGTGCTGGCGAGCTCAGCCATATGCTACCCCCGAGGCTACCCAGCTCCCTTTGAGTTTTTAGAATACCTTTTAGCCTGCTGTGCCCGTTCCCGGGCTGCCTTCGCCGGCAGCTCTTAGGCGAATGCAGCCACAGTCCCAGGGGGTCCCTCGGGGCACCCCCTCGACCTCCCGGAGCGGAGAAAAAAGGCGAGACAGGAGAGCCAAGAACGTGGGGTCTGGTGGTTGTTTATTGTCTCTCTCCCATGTGCTCGCTCTCTCTCTGGTGCTGGCCATGCCACCTAGTTTTCCCCACCAGTGGGGGTGGGGCGGAGCCATGGCAGCCAACAACCAATCAGAAAGGGAGTTCCCAGCCCGGGACCGCCCCAGGACCGACCCAATTTGGAGTGGCTCAGCCCTCCCCACTCAGTGGTGCCTGCCTGTCTCCCTTCTGGGGACAACTCTGGCCCGCCGGGGGCAGGCTGCGTCCTGGCTGGGGCTGGGCGAATCCTGCCCAGCCAGGACAATACAACACCCAACCACCAGCTCAAGTTTCTGCTTGGTCAGTTGGACTGTGGGGCTAGTAAACATGGAGAGTTGTAGTGGTAATATCTTAAACTTCTACAGCTCTTTGGAAAGTCAGCCATTCAATACTCCTTTGAGGTTCTTTATGCCTTGACATCTATTGAGATGTTAAAGGCTCCTGTGGCCCAACTGTGTCACATGTTACCCATGTGACTCCAGCCTTTGGAGAGTTGGCAGTTTTTATTTAGCACACTTCTTTCTACTGAGAAGAAGCAGTATCCTGCTAAGAGTATGAGCAGTTAAAGAAGGTAAATTCAAGTAGGAACTTCTCAGAAATAGCTGGTATATTACAATTACCTATCAGTAACAGAAGGCAGGGTGAGTATTGGTAGTACTTAGGATGGTGTATCTGGCATTTTGTATTAGATGCATGTAGAATACTGTGTCTAATTTTTGGGTTCCCCAGTTCAAGGAAGATTTCAGCCACCTGGAACAAATTTAGTGAAAGGCCACCAAGATGGTGATGGACTAGGGCTTGTTCAGCTTCTTCCAAGAAGGTTATGATGTAGCACTGTAATAGTGTATTATGGTTGTTAGTAACAGGCCATAAGCCTAGTACTGAATCTGCAAGGCCTTGGGATTGAGGATTATCATACTTCCCTTTCTGGGCTTTCTTTGGCCTGCCTCTATCTTTGTTTTACTTAGTTTTGCTATAAAAATTTCTGTAACTGGTCAGATGTCTGTGGCTAATTTCTTTTACTTCTGTTTACCTTTGAGTGGCACAACCATAGTTTTATATGTGTAAGAGTAATGAGCAGGTATTTTGTGTGCAATAAGATATTTATGATCAGAATAAGGATGTGGAGAGAAATCCAGGCATATTATATGATAGCAGGCCTTTAGAATTGGAAACAAAGGATGTAGAATAGAGGAATACAGATTAATGATGGGGTACATATGTAGAACTGGAGACCCCGTAGTCCTGTATTGGTGAGTGATTACTCACCAGCAGTCAAATATGGAGTGTTTTTTCTGTGGTTTGGTTTTTTGAAGGTTTTGCTGATTTTGTGGTTGGTTGGTTGGTTTTTTGTTTGGCTTGGTTTGGTTGTTGAAGGCAGAACAAGAACTGGACAAAATTGTATTTATGAAGTAACAGAACAAAGAAATCACATCTAACATATGCAAAGGGCAGCATATCTCATATATTTGGATCTGAAGGCCAATAAGGAAAGAAAAAGATGTAAAAGCGTGTTAACAAACATAAAAAGAACCCAAAGTGGATCCTAGAGGGAGAAAGAAGAAAGCAACAGCATATTCCTCCCAACAAAGGACTTCAGATGCTGATAGCTTCACGTTATCCTTTTCAGCAGTCTGGAAACGTTGATTTTGAGATGCAGAGTAACGGCAGAAGGGTGAAAATAACCCCTAAAAAGGAGAGAAACTGAGAAATGTTTATTACAATTTTAATTCTATTACTGCAACTTCTGTATAGAAGTACACAACCTGTGTTATTATTCTTTTCCTATAGTAATTAAATCTAGACTAATAGACTAATTGGTTTAGGATTTCCATATGCTAACAATACATTCTTAGCTTTACTTATATATATGTTATGCTTCCTCTTTGCCCATAAAAGAGATCTTCAGTGTAACAGAAGATGCAACTTCAGGAGGAGCTAATAGCAGCCTTCCAGTGAATGTGGAGAGGTTGTCAGGGAAGTAGTCTGCTTTTTACGGTTGTGGATGCTGCGAGGATTAGAGACAATGGCATAATTTGAAACAAGAAGTTTTGATTAAATGTGGTGAAACCCCTCCATGAAGACAGTGAACAGGCTGCCCAAAGAGCTTATCTTTGGAGGTTTCCAACTGGATAAAGCCAGAGCAATGTGGCCTTGGATCTGATCCTTCTGGATGCAGGAGGCTAATCTTGGGGATCTCCTGAGGTCCCTTTCAATCTAAATTATACTATGACTGTATTTACAGTATGCTATGACTGTATTTACAGTAATTTCTAAGTGAAGCCTGAGTTTACTTTGCTGTAGCTTCTGTTCCATAGTGAAGCTGCTTTAAGGAAACTGATAGGAGTTACCCAAGTTGCCAAACAGGACTTGGCTATTGGCCAATGATTGATTTCTTTAAGGTCTGGCTTCTCTAAATATACAGTCTGCACGTAAGTTTCTTAATTTTTGTCTTTTAATTGAATGCAAAATGTAAAGAGCAGTTCTGTTACTGTAGCCCACTGCTGGTGCAGGCAGCAACTCTCGTTGGGAAAATCCTGGAATTTAACAACTGTCACTTTCTGAATTCTGCGTGCTGCATTCCAGTAGTTTGTGGGTTGTTAAGTGTATTTTCTGTAGAGCAAAAAATTTACCTGAGTGTGATTAGGTTGGGTAGAAGATAATTGGGGTAGAATGTACTCCGTATCGTTAACTTTGCATTCTGTCTCAGTACTGGAACATGAGAGTAATTATTTGAAATGAAAAAGGACTGTTTTCTTAAGCGCTGCCACTCGGTGTCAAAGTGTGAGCTGGATACTTTAAGAGACTCGATACCCTTAAGCAGTATGAAGCAAGGGAGTATATTGAGTGATAGTTATGGAGGGGTGTTCTTTGAGGGATTTTTTTCTTTTCTTCATATCAAGCTTTAGAAAAAGATTTGATTGAATTTCCTTGTGTGTTTGATCATGACAACAGCTGATGTCTGATTCCTGAAAGCTAGCTGCAGACTCTCTGCTTTACTAAAACTCTTTATATGCCATTTTGAGCTTCTGTCTTTCAACACATTTGTAATCCCCTGGCAACAGAAGAAACACTGAGCCATAAGGAGGGTGGGAAAAGAGCGGTCAGAGCCTGGAAAACCTCTGGTCCGTGAGGAGGAATACCGTGCAAGACACAATATGTTGCTTTCTGATGGCTAGCCTTCCACTTATGCCAAATGTGGCACCAGGTTTGAGTAAAGCACAGTGTTTTCACCCACGTTGCAGAAAACCATCATGCAGTAAGTAATTTTCTGAAATTATTTTTAAGGAATGTTAAAGTTTCTAAATAGGTCAATTGGGTAATTAGTTGTTACTCATACAAATGCTTGCAAGCCACATCCCTGACTTAATTGAATGTGCATAAATTATTGTGGATTCTGCACAAGTTTGTTTGGTTTTAGTAAACGTATACAATTTTGCTATATGAGAGCTATGGTTTTTGAGTACTATTCTGGAGAAACTACAGTAGGTCAGTGCAGAAACCCATGATCACAAAAAAGAAGAAAGGAAAGAAAGTCATTGGTGAAAAAACTTTCTGGAAGTCTCACGTTTGTGTCCTAAATCTCATTAATATTCAAGTAAAAACTTTTTATTTCCTCAGTCTTCCTGAGGCAGATTTTTTTTGTTACTAAACCTCTGTCAGCTTGTTCTGCAGAAAATACAAGGCTGGATAGGGTAATAAATTACACTATAGATGAGTAACTTTGTCAACTTGTTAAAGACCATGTTAGACAAGATTGATAAATACAGCTTAATGCTAAGTGAGCATTGGAATGGAAGCAAAGAATACAGGTTATTTTCTGCCATGAGTATATATGTACGGTGACCAAAAGACATCAAGTCTTTGGGGAGGTTGGATTTATGATTCAGTGGGTTGAAGGAAGGGGCAGTAGAGTAGAACATTAGAAGCTGGGAGTGATCTGCCTTTGTAAATGGCATAAACAAGATCATGATGCCTTTTTTCACTGTGCCTGCTTCAGGAAAGAAATTCAAAATATCTTCACTTTAAGGCAGGGAGGGGGATATTTCAACAGCTGTAAAATGTGCCACTAAATCAAACAGAAAATTTTATCTGAAACTCAAGATGATTTGGACTTTGGGCTTTATTGAAAGATGGTTTTTTAATAATTTGTTGTCTCTCCTTCAAGGCTACAGACAAACATGCAATTGTCAGATACCCCACCTGGCACGCAAGAATATTTGCCTTGAGTGCAACAGTGTAAGTGATGTCTGCTTCATCCCTTTGTAATTATTCCTGGTGGTATAAATGCCAATGGGTAACTTGCTTCCAGTATTTTTCAAAGTGAAATTGCTGTGTAAAAGCTCGACTCCTGAAAGTAGCCATGTGCAATCAGTTTTTAGGCCGTTTGCTGGAAGCAGTGGTAGAGGAGTCTGAGCTGATGTGCAGAAGCAATTTGAACACCGGTGGCTTGGCAGCTCTTGTGTGGCTGTTTTCAGATAGAGCAGTTCTAGTGAAGCTGCTGCTGCTGCCTGCCTGGCCAGGTGTTTCTCATTCAAGAAACAACGGACTTTTTGTACTGATCAATGGTATGGCAATTAGAGCAAAATTATTGCTCACAACCCACATGTGCTTCAGAAGGTTACTATGACAAATTACAGCTTCTGCCAAGAATGGTGCTAATGCAATGTTTTTTCTGGCTGCAGTTAGCAGGAGGACACTAACAGTCAATTTCGTGTAGTCTTCCTTGATCGCGGGAAAAGACTGATCTGTGACTAGAAAAAGCAGATCATACACAGGATATATACTTAAAAGGAAAAAACCAGACTTTTGTTTCATGCTTTTCTCTTGAAGACTTCCCAGTCATCAAAAATTAAGAGTAGCTATTTTTCCTGTAATAAAGATCTCCCCCTGGAAACACTATAATGGACTATGGAGGCAAACTGGTTTTCCACTACTGAAGTAAACTTAAATGTTTGAATAAATGCTGTCTTCATCTGAGAAAGACTAGATGAATTTCAAACACAAAGCATTTATTTTCAATTTTGAATCAGGGTTGGTTAGTTATTAAATTGATTATTAATTTTTATTTCCATTGCAAACTTCTGCAATATTTTCTCAAATATTCCTGACTGAAGACAGGAAGTTGAAGATGGCAAAGTATGATGGCGAAACTTGAGACGAAATGTAAGCTGAGTACCATTTTAGCATTTTGTAAAATTCTCTTCTAGCTCTGCTCCTGGTAAAGGATTTGCTATTTGCAATTTAGCTTAGCAACTAAAGTCTGGAAGTGGGAATGAACTATTGTAACAGCATGGGGTATATGATCTTTAACAAAAACCTTCACTTTTGGCTAACATCCCTTTACTGCTTAACAATGAAGAGTTTTTAAATTTAGAGCATTAATATTACAGAGTGTACTCCTGGGTTTCCTGTCACTGTGTTGCCTGTTTCAGCTAGCACAATCTGTTCACAGCAGCTAGTGCTCTTCCAGAGGCAGATAAGAGTACAGAGGGGAAAAAATATATTTATAAATTGTATCTTGAAACACTTTAGGGTTGAATGCCCAGAAGCCTGAAGACATACAATCCCAAATATTATATTATGGTCTATTTAGCCAGTGTTACAGTGAAAGGGAAGGCTCTGTGGGAGGTGTGGGAGCTGGATAGAGTCCTATAAAGAATATTTTCACTCATGGGCGACCCGAATTGCAAAATCACAAGGCAGGACTGTTCCTGAGGTGACTATTTTGTGTTATTTACTGAAAGTGAAGGCAGAGCTCTTTGTGGACTGCCACACACTAAAGTTTTGACTACCGGGTAGAGACAGCCTGGGTAGTTCCTCAGGTCCTGCTCTCTTCAAAAAGTGATGCATAAAGAGATCCATTGTAATCTACCATAAAGTGACTCATCACTCATGACAAGTTTGTTGATGCCTGGTTAATAGTAATAACCATTAGTTATTACTATAAAATTAGAAAGCAGTTAAATTCTGAAGGATTATTGCCCCTTTGTTTTCCTCTGTTCCTGCTCATGAACTTCCACCTTGAATAAATTCTTCATTTTATCACACCTTACGTATTTATATGGTATATTAGTTCCATTTGCTAATTATTCCTTTTCAAAGGGAATAATGATGATAACTTACCTTTGGAGGTAGAAACTAAGTTGCATTCATTCCTGTAAGTTTTTAAGATAACCCATTTGCTGGGCTGTCTTAACATAACTATGTCTCAGCTAACACTGTTCTTCAAAGTCCCTGGATATTTTTGGCCTGGCTTCTTGGGGATGGTAGCAGATGGCCACAGCAGAATAACAGATGTTTTCTTCAGATGTTAAAGTAGGGCTGAATTGAAGTGGGAGTTTGACAAAAATACAACAAATGTGATCTGAACCTCAGCCTTGAGAAGGCTCTCTGCCAAGAGTGGGCTGTCACAGAGCAAGTGGTCCAGGCTGCATGAAAGTATTTCTAACTCTTGGTCTCTCAGCATGGCCTTTCTCAAACACCAAAGATGTGATGCTGGAGCTGCAGTGCCTGGGGAGCAAAGAGAATGAAAGGCAGTGCCTCAAAACCTGGCCCAGTCAAACCTGGGAACTGTGCTTCTAAAGCAGGGCCTGGCTCCACTTGTGGTCTCTTGGCTTGTCTTTCCAATCCCCTGAGCTCAGGGGAGCAGGGAGGTAAGGTTGCTCCCGAGCATGCTGAACAACTGCCACAGCTCAGCAGCATCTCATAAGAACCCTTCTCCAAATGCCTTCGCTGGCTTTTTGCCACAAGCTTGTAATAACACAGCTGTGCTTGATTAGGTTCTGGAAAAAAATGTCTGTAGTTTACTGTTGCCTTTGGTTTCTTTCTAAAATGATATACATATTTATGCATACTTCTATTCTTAACTTATTTTACCAAGACTGAAAATTAATCCTGTGGAAAAACCAACATGGTATTGTAGAAAGTCATTCAGTATTAAAAAGAACTGATTTGTCAAGTTCAGGGAGGCAAAGCACTGTTCAGCCATGGCAGGGAGCTATGGTAACCATCCACTTGGGCAAGCACATTCAAAAATTACACTTTTTGCAAGTGGACAGAGCCACAAGATTTGACCAATTTCCTTTTAATGGATTAGCAGCCAGGCTATTGTTACAAGTCTGGGTGCTTTTTTAGCTCCAGCATTGAACAAGCACAGCAAAAGGTGAGTTTCCTGGGGGGTTTCTCTTGGTGTGGGAGGACAAAGACTGCAGTCTTTGGATGTGAATGAAATTGTTTGGTTTGCTTGCCTGGAAGGAGCTAGTGGCTCACTGGCCAAACAGGCTGAGATGGTGCTCCAGCTTACACCTGTCAAAATGTTTACGTGCTCTTTTTTGTCTCATTTACCCCACACTTTATCTTCAGACATGAACAAAGGTAAGAGAAAAGGCATCTTGCTCAAAAAAGTGGTACTTGCATTATAAAGAAAAAAGAGAAGGAGCACTTACTTGTCATAAAAGAACACTTAAGGTGAAATTTCTTGTTCTAGGCAATAGCAGCTCATGAGGCTACACAACTAACTTGCATCAGACATGAACACTGCATTCAGTTTCCAAGAATTAAACAAACAGTGCTGAAGCTGGTAATCAGGCTGGAGAGACAAGGGTTTTGCAGAATCTTTGCTGGTCTCTTTTTGGTCTTGAAATTGATTTGGGATTCATTTAAAAGAGAAACAGAATCACAGAATATGCTGAGTTGGAAGGGACCCAAGAGGATCATCAAGTCTGACTCCTGGCCCTGCACTGGACCATCCCTTGGAAGGATCTCTGAAAAAGTAAAGACATCCTGCATGGGACAGATGTACAACTGTAATAAGCTTTACTTTCTTACTTATCTGATGAGGCTGTAGAAGATTGATTTCTCTCTTTTCTGTCAGGGGACTAAAAGTTTCACAAAAAAATTATGTGGTGAGGGAGAAATATAGTAAGAGGACGGTCTTATAAATACTGCAAACCTGTCCATTGGAGAAACCAAGATGTGCTGGGTGGGGAAGGGCTCCCACAAGAAGGCAGTTAGACCGTCAGAAGTTTTGCCAGGGAATACTCCATTGCTTCTTTAGAGGGAGAAGCAGCATTCCTCTTCTAGGTGGGGAAGGGCTTCCATCAGCACTGCCAGGCTGAGTCTGATCAAATATCTCTGAGCCATTATCCTGTCTCAGACAAAAGCCAGTGTGGGATGATTAGGACACAAACATAAGAAACAGGCCATAAAGAAACTGTTCTCTGAGAACTTCTTAAAATCCACAGTTCAGGGACATCCTGAGCCAGAGGTGGTTTCGAAACTGTTACGCTTGCTCGGTAGCCATCAGCAGACTTTCTGTTTGTTCACAATCTCTTTTGGAAGCAAGAGAAGACTAAAGTGGCAGAAAATACAGCATTTTTTACAGCCAGTAAAAGCTAAGATACATGGAGAGGAGTCTCTGAGATTCACTGGCCAAAAGACCACTGGAGGAGGAACAAGGGTCAAGGAGAATCTGTGATCCATTTTTGGATCCAAAATTTGCAGAAAAGTTGTGTAGTTTGGGTGTGATTGTAGACTTTAAAAGTAGCTGACTTGTTGCTAAAGATCTCGGGTTTTTTCTTATTTCAAGCAATGAATAGGTGAAGAGGAGCTAAGAGAAAGATTGGTACTGGAGGAAACAGTATGTGGTGAGTGGGTGTCAGTGACACTTTTCAAAGCCTCCACTTTTTATTTGGATCAAGACAACAAACTGCAACATGAGCAGTGTTAGGAGCAGAGTTCCTGCCCAACCATCATGATTCTTAGCTGGCTGGCTTGCTGGCATGTGCTCCTTGCTGAGGTGTAAGCAGAACCAATACAGGAGTTTTGCTGGTGTGGGGCAACAAGCATCATTCCTCTGGCAGGTACGTATGTTCCCATCTCCTCTGCTGCTAGGATTCAGCTGTCTGAGCCATGCTGCCCTGAGAAAAGACTGGGAGAAATTGCTATAGTGTCTGTCAGATGCTGTCCACATGACTTTGCCATCTTAGTTTTATGACAAGATCACTCTGCTTGGGACTTGTCCTAAGGTCTTACTTGGTTGACAGTATATAATCCACTCTCCGTTTCTCTTTTGATCCCATTTCTGGGATATACTTTTCTAATTACATCAGACATTGGTTATATGCCTTCATTTTTAAGGCTCTCTGCTATTTATCCCCACCCTGCTAATTATCTTTCATTGTTAATGAGGTACTGACTCCTGCTTCTGATCTCTATGGCTGACTTAAATATCTTTCAGACAAGTTCCTCCATGCTTCCTTACCATGCTGCTTCTCCAGTTTTGAGGCGCTTCATGTAAACACTCTCAAGGGTATGGATTCATCCTTCTGTTTCCTCAACAGAGCCCCAGCTCCCCACCCTGGCACCTCCAGCCACATTACCTTCCTTTTGTGTTCGCTTCCAGCCTGTCAGGCTCAGCCTTCTCCCCCAGCTCTTCCTTGGGCAGTGCACCAGAGCCATCCAGCAGGAGAGAGCAGCAGAGACTTTTTTTCCCCATTGTGCTGTTAAGCTCACATTTAGTGGCAGGTGCCAGTGCAGCACCAGCTCCTGCAGTCTTTTTTTGGGCTGCAAGTCACTGACAGAATTTTCCAACAGGCTGTTAAAAGGGAAATCATGTTCCAGGCTGGGACCAGGCTACAGACTCACTGCCATTTGTTTTTTCATCTTGCCAGTTGGCAAAGCAATGCTGCTGAGCTGCCACTTCAGTTTGTTAATACCTGGTGCAGCTTTCCTTTCCTTGTTTTAGTTTTCTGTTTTAAGATAAGGTCAGAAGAAGAGATTTTGATAGGTGAATTTTGTGAATTTGCTAGGTGCACTGACCTCAAGTGCAGAAGAGAAGGTAACACAGAGCGAATAAAGCACAGACCTGTTTTAAGGAGCAGATATGGGAGGAAAAGCAGAAAATTTAATCCTCTGTGACAAACCATGGTGAGTAAAGCAGAGAGGAAATTTTTTCAAACCTATTAATAATTTCCTGATCCTTTAGAACCTATAGAACCACCATTACTATATGTAAAGGGCTGAAAGATGAGAGCAAGCAACTTTGCCAGCTCAAGTGTTTGGCTGTTTGCTAGAAGCTCATGTTCCCTTTCTGTGATCACTGTAACATTCAGTACGACATCAGAGGGCCTTGGGACAAGATGCCAAACAGGCTTTAGGCATGCTCTGTGGAGTTTAAGGGGTACATCTCAAAGGAGAAAATATGAAATTACTGTTACCCATCACTGACAACTTAAAGCAGCTCAGTTCTGTGCAAATGCAGCAGGGCAAGAAAATCACAGAATCACTAGGTTTGGGAAAGACCTCTAAGATGGAGTCCAACTGTTAACCCAGCACTGACATGTTCATCGCTAAACCATGTCCCTAAATGTCACATCCACATGTTTTTTGAATGCTGCCAGGGATGGTGATTTCACCACTTCCCTAGGTATGCTGTTCCAATGCTGACCACCCTTCAATGAAGAAACTTCTACTAGTAGCCTGACCTCCCTTGGCATAACTTGAGGTCATTTCCACTGTTCCATCACTTGTTACCTTCTTTCAGGAAATTGTAGAGAGTGATAAGTTCACTCCTGATCCTCCTTTACTCCCAGCTTCCTCAGCCACTCCTCATAGGACTTACTCTCTAGACCCTTCCCCAGCTCTGTTGCCCTTCCCTGGACATGCNGTGGCCTTCAGCCCACCAATCCAGCCTGTCCAGATCCCTCTGCAGAGCCTTCCTTCCCTCCAGCAGATCAACACTCCCACCCAACTTGGTATTGCTTGCAAAGTGACTGAGGGGGCACACGATCCCCTCATTCAGGTCATTGATAAAGATATTAAACAGGACTGGCCTCCCCAAATGTTCACGAGTGCTATTTTTCAGTTTTACTATTCTTTTCATGTGTTTGAAAAGGAAACAAAGCTGTAAGTCTTAATGCTACTTATGTGTTCCAGATGAAAAGTTTATATCCATACACTGGGTTTTCAGAATATTTATTTTCTCATCTACCATAAAGAGAGTAATATTCCACATATATTCTCCTTCCTTTCTTCAAACCTGAGATTTTTGTAAGGATGTTTGAAAACTTAATTTTTTGATGAAAATACATGTTTTCTTTTTTTTTTTTTTGTTAGATAGTTTTTAAATAATCTTGTCCTCTCTCCATAGCACACATTTTTCCACTTTAAAATTATGTGCAGCACACATTCTCTTTTCCTCTTAGGAGTAAATAAGTACAGAGATGAACTGATTAGAATGTTCTCTTTTTTCCCTAAGTCTTAGGATGTTTTTAAAGGGAATACAAGAAAATAAAATCTCTCGATCTTATGATAAAGAAGAACTGGTAGTGTGAGTTTGTTTTTCAAATACCACTCCAATAGGTAATGAACATACAGGTTAATTTCGAAGACACTGATCTCTTGTCTGCTAGTGACAATCTAGTTTGAAGCAAACAAATATTTCCAGTGTTGCTAATATTTTACCAGCACAACCAAGCCCACAGAGGAAGTCTTGTAAAAAGTGTCAGATCAGTATCACAGATGGGGCACGATGACTTGATGCCTTTACTCTGTTCAACAGTCAAGAATTTTTACTGAGGTATTTATCATCTGAATCAACAAAGTAAGTGTCTTGTGTGAATGTATTTTATGTGACTCCAGTATATGAGTTGGTTGACTGTTCTTATTAAAAGTATTCATTCCAGTACTTCCTTGCATTAGTCATAGGACTTGAATGAAAACTTCTGTCTCAAACCATTGCTTCTTTTGTGTTTGTGCCCACTTCCAGCATCCTGAATAGGCATCTTTGTGTGGGCAGAGGGCATTGTCCAAGGCAATAACTATTGCATTCTGTGGCCTTGGAAGACAGGGCTATCCATTCAAACTCCAGGTGCTATTTTTCATTATGAAACAGTTAAGTCATCATGAAGTTGTTATGATTGGAGCTCAGAGATTGCTTCTGTAATGAAGAAAGCAGTTCATTGCCCATTGTGTCTCCAGATTTCATAGAGTGGCGGTTTGAAAGCACTCATACCAACCGAATTTGTAATTTACCTATTTTTGACTGCTTTATTACACCAAAGCCAAGAGTCCCTTTGGATTAGCCAGTCAGCACTTGTCTTCAGTCTTTGTATGATCACAAAATCATAAAGTGGTTGAGGCTAGAAGAAATGTCCAGCCCCCATGCTCGAGCAGTGTCACTTGTTGCCCAAGACCATGCTCAGGTGGCTTTTTAATGTATTATTTTTTGATATGGAGATTCCACAACCTTTCTTTGACAACCTCTTCCAGGGCTCAGAAAAAACATTTCATGGTGCTTTTTTCCTCATTCCTTACCCAGGACTATGGAGTATAACCCAGGCTCTCAGTTGGTTCCTCATCCATTCCCAGGCAAAGCTCCATGCACACAAGCTGTTCTGTCACAAAGGGCAACTCCTCCTCACCTTCTAAGCTTGGCCTTCCTAAGAGCTTGCGTCCTTTCTTGGAGCACTCCAGCCATGACAGCCATTCCACCATGTTTCTGTGATCCCAAATTGATCAGGGCCTGTGATGGCAGGCAGATCTCTAGCTCTTCATGGTTATTTCCCATGCCGCATGCATGAGTGTGCAGGCACTCCTGAGGGGCACACTGGTGTCCTGCTGTGTTTTCCCATCACGGTGCCCTGTAGGCACTCCTTGCTTCCATGCAATTTCTTGTAAGGAATTAAGATGACCTTGCTTAACTCTATTTTGCTGATTTTGTGTTCCTCCTAATACACATTATCCTGGGTCCTTTTCTTGTAATTGTGTTCATCATGTCCTTACAGGACTGCTGGTAACTCTCTTCTTTCCCCATCAAAATGCACATAACTTTCTGTTCCATCTAGATTAGTTCTGCAGAATTGCTTGTACCTCCTGGAAAAACATGAACTAAACCAAGTCAGGCTTATTTTAAGAATGTGTGATAGGGACAGAAAATTCTAATCTGTCCTCAAATATTTATGCACGCTGGAGTTGCTCTTTCATTTCATGCTGTACAGAAAAAACTTCACAATGTGTGCACTGGAGCTAAGTAAAGGCAGCTAGGAGGAATTGTCCTTTATCTTTGACAAAAACAAATGTTACAAAAGTCTCTTCCAAAAACCTGAACACACAATAAGCTTTCAGAGAAGAGAAATGGCTCACTATGTTCACATGTTTATTCATATTTCTCAGTAAACTCAAAGGTCATACAGTTCTCAAGTGGTCAAACAATGGGTATACCACAATGGCTGTTTCATCATATCTTTCCCTCTCTTTCTCCAAGCCTGAACATGTTTCCAGCTTTACTTCATGGCCTAAATAAAGACATTAAGTGCATTAGGTTTAGGACTGAATAGTTCTGACACACAGAATGTGACTTTCACAGAAAACTGAGGAATGAAGAAAACTATGACTATCCTCCACAGAAACCCATCCTTTTGGATTAAAAAAAGTCAATTGTCCAGGCTCATGATAATATAATTAAACCAGTGCATTTGGTATAGAATGAAGGAAAATGATACTACACAAAGATTTAAATTTCACTCAAGAGAAGCTGAAATCTCAGCATTTTAATGCTATGACAACCTGATTTGTCAATGTTTTGACCTGCAATACTTTAGCCTTTGTTTACTCTGGACAAACACGGTGCTGGTGAACGGTGCTCATCTTGCAACCCTGCAGAGGAAAGTGCTTTGTCTATTCAGGGAGCACATACTGTGCTCACTCAGTTACTTCACCACCCTACCACCATTGCACTGCTGCCAGGCCCTCCTGCCTGCCCTGCCAAGAGGAAACCTTGGGAAAAGAGGCGTAGACACACAGGAGTGTCCAGCTGGGGAAACTGATGGTGTTTTATTAAGGTCTCCTCTGGATTCCAAGTCACCAACCAACTTCATTCTAGCTACTGTGGAAGACGGCTCCTTGGTACCAGGAGCATCATCTTCACTAGCAGCCAAACACAGGCAGTTATGCCAGCAGCAGGGTAGGAAAAAGAGTGTGTAAAGGAGCTGTGTAAGAGCTTGTGTATATGAGACAAGGAAACCAAACCCCCCAGGTACCTGAAACGCTGCAGAAGTGTGGCAGGCAAATTGGAGGTGCATATGCACGAGTCATGTTTAACCCTGAGCACCATGAGGAAGGGAAGTAAAGCAGCTGTTAAAAAAGGTTGCTGATTCAGATATCTGTCAAAAATACATAGTAAGTTATGAAAAGCCAATTTGGTACCAAAGAACACAGAATTTCCAGAAAGGAATAAATAAAGCCCTTACAATAAACATGAGTAAAAAGATGTTGGAGAAAGGCAATCTCGTCCAAGACCATTTGGCAATAAGATATCAATATCCACGACTGAGGAAAATATAGTTAGAATTGCCCAGTTTATACTTAGTAAACAACAATCAAATGCACCAGGAAGAAAATAAAACCAATAAGGTTCCAAGGTGTTGGAAGGCAAAAAGCTTATACTATCCTGGATGATATTAAATGAACACCTGAAACAGCAACAGTGCAAACAAGCACAGAAGAATGAAGGTTAAAAGATCCAAGGAGTCTGCAAAAGGCAGTCAGCACACACTGACAGGGAGCAGCACACAGGACTGCACAAGGAAGCAACAGGGGCTGAAGTGACTTCCAGCAGTTCTGAAGTGACAGTACAACTGTCATAAGCAAAACTGTTTCACAAAGCCCAAACACAAGGACTGAAAATGCTTACCAAGAAATTTAGTAAATGGATTTTGTGCAGCAAAAAATAATTATTTTGAAAACATTGAAGGAAGAGCTATGTCAAGAGCCTGGAACATCTACTTATAGGCTGAAATCTTAATACATATTTATCAGGCAGTGGGGTATTAATGTACATTTAAAAAAAAATGACCAAAATGTATTCTTGTTAAATGTGACTGAGAATATATTGCACAGAAATAATTTGCCAGGCATAAATAATTTAGGTGTAAGGATAAAATCTTGGAAAGAAATAGCTTACAATTGTTTTAGAAAAGAAAATATTTATTCCATGCTTGTAAATGTGCCAGGGCTAGTTAGGAGAATGTGTACATTAGGTAGAAATATATTCACAAACAGGATGATCAATATAGAAATGTTTTAAAACGTGTGAGAAGGAAATTGCTGTAAGACAAGATGTAGCTGTACTGCCAAAAACCTCCAACACACCTACAAATGTTTCTTTAGTGCTCCAGCAGAAATGTCGAGAGGAATTTGATAAATAGAACAGCAAAGAAAAGTCTATTAAATGGCTTAATTCTGTGGTCATTATGGAAAATGAAAGTGTAAAAGTTTGCTTAGGTTTAGCTGCAGGGACCAATGCAACCTAAAAATGGCTAAAGTTGTATACTGTTAGCCTCAAAGAAATGTAGATTTAGAAATATATCAAAGAATGGGAAATGTGAAAAAACCCCCAGAAATACCCAAGAAAAGTTTGCAAAGATAACTGCAGAAACTTTAGATCAGCAGCTGAAAGATGGTCTCGATTTGCTTGCACGTGCTTGAAATTCTCTTCCAGTTTGGATTACTTTCTCAATTCACAGAAACAGTACAATTCAAGTATAAACATCTAATGTAATTTTAAAAAAAGCTCTACGTGATATCTGTTATGTTTGTGATACCGTGCTAAATGTGATAATTTCTTATAAACGGCACCCAATGTGATTACTGTAAGTTCAAATGTTTTCCAGGATAAAACTCTACCCATTTCCTACTGAGTGTAGATTATCCACAATCGAATATTCCCATAAAAGAAAAAGTACAAACATTTTAAAACTAGAGAGTTAGGCCCAAACTCTTAATTGGCATAGCTAAAAATATTTGAAATTAGGTAGTTTTCAATAAAAAATTGAGAACTGAACTTCTTTCCAATACAATGGGCAGTATTCAAAATGTGAATATTGTGATCTGTTACTCTCACAAACAAAAAATAAAACTGAAAATGTTCTATAAAAATCAGACTTGAGACAGTGGCAAACAAGCTGGAAAGACAAGAGGCTTTCCAAATATTCATCAGGTAGGTGCAAAATTATTATTGAATAATATCAGGTATATGAAAGCAACAGTGAACATTTGAATTATTGAACAAAAAGGGGAAGAGGGAAAAAGAGAAGTAGGAGTTTAAAGTTAAAATACAGAACAGACTGTTAAAATTTGACATCTTTGAGGAACAGGAGTGAGCCAATCACTGTAGAGAACAAATGCTAGGAGCTGTTTTGGAAATCATGAAATGACATTTGAAAATGCCTTGTGTAATCTTTTTTCTTGTGGAAAAGAGGGTTGTAAAGATAATTGTTCCTTTCTGAAAGTGGCATGATCAACCCAGATCAGCTGTTGATGTGTGGAAGTGCAAGATGTACCAGATTTCTGTTAATTCTTCATTCTGTCCTAAGCTCCATGTTTATCCCCTACAGTCTTATAACTCTGGTAAAAATACACCCTTCTTATGAGTTTTTGAGTCAGAGCAGAAGATTCGGTGTGATAGATTAAAAAGTGAAATGTTTTATACAGAAAATAAATCAGGAAAACTAGAATTTAAAATTGGGCTATATTAGTCTAACTGGTGGATTAATTGTAGCAGCTTGGTGCGTGTGTTATTTCTGGCTTAAGTTACTCACACGCACCCATTTTTCAGCAGAATAGTGGGAGTGAGGCACTGAACAAACAAGACAAGGAACAAAAAATAAAGATTTTAAGCTTGAATTGTGAACTGAACATTTCAGAGGGCTGAGGGTCCTGTAAAGAAACTGTAAAGAAAATATGCAGTTATGGCACAGCAGTTTGATTATTTCCATTCACTATTTATCTTACTTTCTCCAGCAAATGAGATTAAAGCTCCAACAGCAGATATGAAATTTTATGGGAAGGTTGCTTTTCAAAAATGATTAACTACATGCACACAAGAGAACGAGGACTCAGGTGCATTCCATGGGAAACCAAGGCCCTATAAGCCTCATCCGTGCAATCGTGGCTGCAGCACTGCAAGGACAGGGGCAACTTGCATGGAGTGCATTGTGGAGCCTGCTGCAGCCCCAGGGAGCCGATGTTCACCACAGCTTAGAGGGGACAAGTGGTTTGTCTCCAACACAAGTGTGGGGACCTAGTGAGAAAATAGCCCAAGGATTATTTTCAGTCATAGATTTAGGGAAGCTGTGGCTTCCACAGGTGAGCAAAATCCTCCTGAGGACCAACCAGCTCAATCAAAGGACTGAGTTTAAGGAACTCTACTAAAATTTTTTTTTCACAAAAGGCAGCAAACAAATGAAAATAATGCAAAAAAAGTATTGCAAAAAAGAAAAATAGGAGTACAAAAAGCAGAAATAGAAGAACCTTAGCACTGGTGTTTTGTGAGGCTGTCATGGGGCCCAGGCCCACAGCTCGCTGGGAGCACCAATGTCACCTTTAGGGCCCCTCCAGACCAGAAGTGCCAGCTCTGGGGGTACCGCCAGGCCCAGACCTGCCTCAGCTGGAGCCTCCACACAGCCACAGGCCCAGGGGCTCACTGTAAACCCAGCCCAGGCCCCTCAGCCTCTGCCTACCCTGGCTCTGGGCCTCCACCCATGTTTGGGCCAATGCCCTGGCATGGCCTGTCCCCATGGCCATGATGGATCTGAGCCCAGCCCCGTGGGTTGGCTTTTTGGCCAGCCCTGGCCCAGGACCATGAGCCTGGTCCTGTCAGTCAGACCCAGCTGTTGTCTCTGTCAGCAGGACAGGCCCTGCCATGCTGGGGACCCCCTTGGGCCCAGCCCTGCAGGAGCAGCTGCCATCCCGCTCTCTGTCCCAGATGCAGGAGCTTCTCCATGCACTCAGTCTTCATTTGAGGAATGCTGCCCCGAGGCAGTGTTGTGGCTTTAGTCTCTAGTCACAAAGCTGTGCTATGACCAACATGCAAGCAGGTGAGTAGTGCATTTAATGTGACTCTGTGCCAGGCAGGTCACACCTTTGCCTCATGGTTGTGTTTTGTGGTACTTGAACGCCCCAGCTCCCTCATGATCTCAATTCTGCTTGTGGAAGGTAAAATCAGAGAATCACAGAAGATGCCGAGTTGAAAGGGACCCACAAGGATCATCAAGTCCAATTCCTGGCCCTGCACGGGGTCATCCCCAAGAGTCACACCATGTGCCCAAGTGTATTGTCCAAACGCCTCTCGAACTCATTTGGGCTTGGTGCTGGGACCAGTTCTCTGGGGAACCTGTTCCAGTGCCCAGCCACACTCTGGGTGAAGAACCTTTTCCTAATATGCAACCTAAACCTCCCCTAACTTCAGGCCATTCCCTTGGGTTCTGTCACTGGTCACCACAGAGAAGAGATCAGTGCCTGCCCCTCCTTTTCCCCTCATGAGGAAGCTGCAGACTGCAATGAGGTCTCCCCTCAGTCTCCTCTTCTCCAGGCTGAACAGACCAAGTGACTGAGCTCAGCAACTCCTCATATGGCTTCCCCTCCAGGCCCTTCATCATCCTTGTGGCCCTCCATTGGATGCTCTCTAATAGCTTGATGTCCTTTTTATATTGTGGCACCCAAAGCTGCACCCAGGACTGCAGGTGAGGCTGCACCAGCACAGAGCAGAGCTCAAGCCTGTGCTGGTAGTGTGTCTGTCTCTTAACTCCCTCTCTTCCCTTAGCTCTCTTTTGGCCCAGCTTAGGTTAAAAGCCTTGATCAGTAAAATTAGTACATATACTGTATTTTAAAGATGTAGATCTTGTTTTCCTACTTCTTTTTTTAACTGATGGATTACTGTTGGTTCCCAAGACACTACAGATAGACTGCTTTACCTGAAATTCTTCTATTCCTTCTGTTAACAAGAAACTTCTTGTTTTCTTCCTCGAAAAGTAGCCAATATCCCCTAGACTAATCAGGGAAGCTTTAAATTTAACACTTCAGTGTCTGCAAAAAAATATTTATCATTAGTCAGTCTTATACCAGAAGATCCGGCTCAGGTTATTTCTAGAAAACCATGGTGAAATGACCGTCTGATAATAGTGATCAGCAAAACGAAGGCCTATTTGGAGTGTAACTGCTTTTCTGATTCACTCTCCTGAAAATACAGTGCCAAGCTCTGCATGATCAGAAAAACACACAATAGTCGCCATCCATTAGTCAGTTCTTACCCATCTTTGTCCACCAGTTCAAATGTTTTACTTACAGTACAAAACATTTTAAAATGATGTATCTGTTTTCTTTATTACACATAATATGGAATTTTATGGAATAGCTAGACCAGGAGAAACCAAAAACCTGCAGTTTCTGAACACGTATCACATTCAGAAGAGCAAGATGCCTGAAATTCTCACTTTTTATCTCCAGGCAGATACCAGAGTTAAGAGTCATGTAGGAGGAAGAAAAACTGGCAGAAGATCTAGATATGAAGATTGCCTAGTTCTGTGAGTAAAGACACTAGTCTTGCATTCCTGAGCACAGGAAGACTCTCAGGTAACTTTCCACAGCTAATACTTTTTCAGGAGGCACTTACAGTGTTTTACTACTTTAGGATTTTCCCTGGAGTGTGGGGGGCCTATGTTTAGTGCAGTTTCTCCTCTCATTGTTTCCATATTTTTCATCTGCCTTCCCAAATCAATATTCAGCCAAATCCCTGCAAAGAGAGTCTGAAATCTTAATCAGACTTACTGCAATTTTTTTTTCTGGTTGGAAACTGTTTAGGTGTCTTAAGGAGGTAATCTTAAAGAGAGGGCAGGGATTAAAATCAGCAACATCTAGCCTGATTTACCTTTATTGTTCCAGAGCTTCCCAAGAATTTAGGCACTTAAATATCTGATGATTGCTCAGATTCTCCACATTAGTTTGTTTCTATTAGCTATATTGCCTCAAATTAGGATAGTATAAAGACTGTGCTTAATATCAGATACAGTGATTAGCATGCTCTCATGCTCTGTGGAGTCCAAACATTCACCTTCTAGTCTTGAAGCCAAAAGTAACATTTTTCCTCCCTTAGTAGTACCTCTGGCAATAGCTCTTCAGTTTTGCTGAGATTTCTGGCAGGAAAACTTAGAGTACTTCCTGTGAAAACAGCGTGCCAAGGCACCTTTACCAAGAGTACATGTGGTAGTTGGAACATCTGGATATCCATACATGCTTGCAGTAGTGATGTCAAGGAGAAAAGTGAGGCAAAAAGGGATCTCTTCTTGCAGAGGCCCCTAAGTCCTTTATAGCAGTCCTTGATGTTGGCAGCTACAAGTACTGTTGGAACTCATACTGGGCTGTATACACCACACCACAGCATGTACCCTGAGTTCAGAATCCTTCTCAGCCGTGTAAGTGCAAAGAAGCACTTATTTTCCAATCCTACAGATTTTGTTGTGAGCTTCAGAGTAGAAAGGATGGACTTCTAAAGAATTCTCAAGTGTTGCTTTAGGTGGGGAAATATTAGAGTTTTGGAAGGCCATCCTTGGATATCTCCAACTAGGAGATGCGTCTAGAGGGCTAATTCTTTGCCTTCTTATAGTATGTTGTTACTTTTACAAAAATGTAAGCAAAAATAGGATCCAGGAAGAAAGAACCAGCAGTTCTTGAAGACAAGTCTCTCGAATGCTTTCTTGCAAGTTGTGGGCAAAAGCCCAGGCTACACTGTTTTATTATAAGACACTCAATTATTGGTGTTGGAAGACAACCTTTAAACAAAATCATAAACTTTCTTCTTCCCCAATTACTTGTTGTTTATGTATTAGACTACACAGTGCTTTGCACGCCTTTTCCAGTTTTCTGCAAAGGCTGGAGTCTTTTGTGTGGCAGAGAAAAAAGTACTACTTTTGTGAAACTTTTGTTGCTAGGAAGAGAAAGCATTCTCTGGGCTTCTTTGAAGGGATTCTTGCAGTCCTTTATCCCTAAAATATTCTGGCTTCTATGGCAGTTTTGAGATGATAGTCCAAAATATATTAGTCTGCCTTTTCCTTAAGATTGGCCTTCCCAGAGCCTCTCCATTTCTACTCAGAAAACTCCTTCTTCATGCCATTGCCAGATTCCATCAGGAGCACTACCTGTGGACAGCTGGCATAGTGCTTCGAGACATACCTGCTTTCTTCCTGCACAGAAGTCCCTCTCCATATCTCCAGTAGGGATGCAGCAGTGCATATAGCAAAACTCCCTGTAAGTCATATTAATCAGCTTCCTGGTGATCCAATCCTTTGAGGTGCAGTGTATGGTCCAGAGTAGTCTTCCTGACTTAGGTGACCCTGCTGCATCACAGTGACTCACTCCTCCCAGAATCAGGCAAAGGACTGATGAGGAAAGGCCACCTTAACCACAAACATCAGCTGCAGACTAGTCAAGAGACACTCCATAGGAAGGGGTAGGCTCACTGTTGAAGCAAACTGTCACAAAGAATGACCTGGGCTGCTTAGCACAAGCCAGCAGGAAGGGTTTACATGTATGGGAAGTGCTGACAGGCCTGAGCTATTAGTGTACATTTTCAGTGCTCTTTAAGCACTGCTTAATGCTATAAAATCATATCACTCTTGGCAGGTAGTTAAGGCAAATAACTTCATACAAATCTCTTTCCAAGTTATCAAAAATCTGAGTAAATGTAAAAATCTGTAAATGTGTAGTGGAATCTGAGAATAGGTTGCACAATGGCCATGTTGTATGTCACTGTACTGAGATACCATCAGAAAGCTGGCGGTAAATTTACTCTTAATACAAAGCAGAAGAAAGGAATCAAGGCACACTGTATGAAAACCAATCAGCATAGCTGGCTGTAAGCACTGGCATTGCACAATGTAAATACAGTTTTATTTAACCCATCACTTTGTTCTCAGCTGTACAGCAAGAGGTTGTGGAAAATGTCCCAGGAGAGTCAGACATGCAGGTATCCTCCTGCCTCTGAAATGGACATAAGGACCATGCTGATGCTAAGGTTGCATCAGGACCTTCTGAGGAGGTGTCTCTAGAAAAAAACCTGTCCTCTCATATGGAGGCAGGTAGAGGTGGTCAGGAGCCAAGGCCTGTACAGCTGTTACCAGAGGTGGTATGGGTGCACTTCTTTGCTTGTGTATTAGGGTTATCAACTAGACTTCATTTGATCAGGTTCTGACCAATCTGGTCTGGTTGAACATGTCCTTGCTCATGGCATGAGGGTTGGACCTGATGACTTTTAAAGATCCCTTCCAGCCCAAACTATTTTATGATTCATTAGGCACAATTCCTTCCTGAACTTGCCTGAATTTAGTGAATATACACTGGCCCCTTCTCAATTGGTCAACTTATTCTGAGTGTCAGGGAAAACTTCCTGATAGCAGTTTCCAGACCCTCTGGGTGACAGCCATATCTTCAACTTCACTCCCAACCCCACTATCCTATTTTCACAGCTAACACTTCTACTAGCAGTGAAACATCAGCTGTGACTCTTGGTGAGGCCTTAGCTCTTAATTTGGAGCAATTGTTTGGGTGAAAACTTTACTTGGAACAGAGAAAAAGACAGCTGGTTTTTAGTATTGCTTAACTTTATACACCTTGTTCACGACACGTTTGTGTTAAATGATCCGTGTTGCTCTGGGATTTTGTCAAAGCAATCATAAACATGCGGGTAATGGAAACTGTCATTCATTCTGTATTGCAAAAGATAAAAAAAGAGATTATTTACCTCAGATGTCTTCAAACATCCTTATGTTGTATTACAAGGACTAAAGCATAGAAATGTGTGTGTTCAGAACAGTGTCCAAAGGCTTTTGTCTCCTTACCATTGTTACATTTCAGTGAAACATTCCCTGTGAATGAACACAGACACTGTACAAGCTGTAGTAGTACCCCTCTACAGGACCTCCCACCTTCTTATACTTCAGTTTTTCAAGTCTTGACAAGTCTGTGGGTGATGTGATTTTGTATCGGTGATTGTCCCGCTTTGAGTGGGGGGTTGGACTAGGTGACTTTCAGAGGACCCTTCTGGAATTTTTTAAATAATGTAGTCTTTGACTTATTAACTATCAGCACAATGGTAGCATTTGAGCAGAGAATGTGATATTCCAAATAAAACATACAGACTATCAGGAAACTTAGGTCTCTGTTTAGGCAAAAAAAAAAACTGTGGATGAAGTTGAGGCAATGAGGAGACTTGTTTTTAAAAGAATGAACCAATTTGTGGGTAGATTAAGAATTATGGTCTGAAGGCTAGGATCCAAGGACTGCTCACCTACCCTATATCAGTACTAAATAAGTAAAATGAAGGAACAAAAGATTGCACTAGCATCTGACAGCCCCATTCTTGATTACTACGTTTCTGCCACAGCTAGAGGAGCTCTGTCAGAAGCTTTCTAAAATTATTATACTGACTGGTGCCAGCACTATTTTAATTATTGCAGTTGAGTCACAGATGATTGAATTTTAAGAATTGAACTGCATCCATACCATTCTATAACAACTCTCCCTTTTCTCTGGTGGCCAGGAAATTTCAGAGTGGTCTGTTCTCTTAGAACAAGAGAAACCACATTATTCCATGTTATAACTTCACTACAATGGGCTCAGACTAAGACTTCTGTGGAGTCTGAAGGCAGTTACAGAATATCTATCCTTTTTTTCCTTGGCATTCATAACCTGCACATCCCAGTTTTTCTGCCTAGTTGACAAATGCATTTTCTTCACCTGTTGCATAATACACACTTGGTGGTATATCCACGTCTGTAGAGGTATGTGACAAGATAATCATCTTAGTGTGCAAACAGGTGATCTTTGACAAAAACATGACCCTAACTTAACTGAGAAATGCTCATAAAGCCAGGAAAAAACTAAAGCTTTTATTTTTCTGGGAGCTTAATGTGTATGCTTTGGGCTTTTGGAAGCACTCTTCTAGCAGTTGTTTCCATGAAGGAAGAAAGTCATTGTTCTTGCCTGTCCCTGGCCACTGATGTGCTCATTGTGTGGTACTCACTGTCAAGCATGAGAAGGCAGCAATCCTGGCATGTGTGTGGGTGTGTGCATAGACTTTCCACAACAGAACAGAATTTTGGTCCCTGTTTTAGGTTACTAGGGCAGAACAAATCTTCTTTGTGAAAGAAAGTAATGATGGTACTCCAGAGGCAGCTCTGCGGCTGCTGTACTGTGTGGCTGCATAGACTGGGGCTGAGAACAGCAAAAAACCCCTCCTTCTCCCTCATGTCTCCCTCCTAGAGCCGACCCTCTCATGCAAACGGCTGGGTCTCATGAACTCTGGTCTTACAGGAGGGGAAGCATTGAGAACCAAGAAAACCACACTGAGAGAATGACGGAGAGGCAAGGAAGGGAGACATGCAGATCAGCCACCAAAGCCCCAGCTGGCAGAGAAACTGCGGCCTACTTAGACAGACTCTTGCTGGAGTTAACAACATTGTCACTAAACATTTATTTCTAATATCTAGCTGAAGTTTCTCGCTGTAGTACACACACATTATTTCTCATTCCTTCCAAAGGACAAGCCTTTCTTTGCAAAAGGATCTTTTACTTGAAGACTGTTATGTTTCATGTCAGTCTTCTCTCCTTTGAGCCTAACAACTTCAGCTGTTACATTTAGTTATCAAAGGATATAGTCTTTGGATATCTAATCATTTTCATCTCTTTCCTGAGGTCTCTTTTGTTTGACAGTGTCTGTCCTGAAGTTCTGTGTTCAGAATTGAACTAAACATGAGAATCTCAGCAAATCCTGTCTTTATTTTTGTTCGGAAAATGGCTTAAGATAATATTTTCAGAGCTTTTATAAATTCTAGCCCCAACAAGAATAAGCAACTTATTCCCCAAATATTTCAGTCCAGGAATATGATATCAGGTTCTCATTATTATAATGGGAACCCTTCAGTGCATATCCTAGTAATGTAGCACTAGAATTTCCTCTCTGTCCTGGTTGGTTTGTGTTGTAGTTGCCAAACATAAAACTATTCTGCAGCTGAACATGGCTCCCTTGGCTCATCTAGACTGAAGAAATTGAGTCTAGAAAAAAAATCCTGGAAGAATAACATACAACATTCCCCAATATCAAAGGTACCATTGCAGAACGATGGTACTTACTATTCCACAGAAAGTATCATAAAATTTCTAGGTATGAGACCCAGTGTACAACATATTTCCAGAATGATGGCTCTCAGAGTGAACTCATCCAGAAAAATATCACTGAGGAAAAATCTGCTTCTTAGATTGACCAACTCTGAAATTTAATCAAACTTTCCTATTTGTCATCCTTTTAGTAGAAATGTCCAACAATTACTGTGTAATATGAACAGTTCAGCAAAACAGTGACTTCTTCTGGGCCTGCAATCTGGCACTTGGGATCAAGGGAAACCAAATAGAGCTCCATGTGGATGTAAATGTCTTTCAGGTACCCCAGAATGATTTGTGGAAGGAGCAGGAAAATATTTGTGCCAAAGATGACCGGCTCCATGTGGGAATCATAGACCATTGTGCATTCTTTCACCACTTCTATGAATAGTCTTGAGAAAAATGATAAAGGAATCCACAGAATGAAATACATTAAGGTGAAACATGCCTCACTTTTCAACTAAACTATTGAAAATTCTACATTTTGAACAAAGGTAAAGTATTAATTTATTGCAAGACTATTCTGACAAACTTTAAAGTGTCTCTGCATACATCAGTAGATGCTGGTGGAATTTAATATGTAATCTGTGTGCTCTGACCTAAATGAGGAATCTGCTGTCAGAAGACTTCTGGCTATGAAAATAATACAGCTGCTCATTAATTGCCCAGAGTGCTCTTAACACTCCCATATTATGTTGCTAGTACCCTAAGATAATGGTATCTTCGATTTCTTATGGTTTATTTAGCTTATGTCAACTTGAAATTGACTGACTACTAAATCTCATAATTTAGACAGTAGAATAAAAACAGTAAAGATGCATTTGCAGAAAGTTTTTCTGTAATTAATAGGATGTTCCTTGTGCCATGTCCACAGAGAAAGAGTAAAGGAATAAAAAACAGGTGCAATTTTTCATTTAGAAATGTAAAAGTATAACTGAACTGTATGAAAAAGAATTGGACCCCACATACGTACACATAAATATGTACATGTAGTTAAAAACTGACAGAAAAGGTACAGGAAAAAATTTATTTCTCCATAATTGCAAGTAAACGTGAAAAGTTGGTAATTCTTTAAAACGTGTTATAATATAAAATCAGGGTTTTACTGAATGACCCCATGTGGAGGCTTGCAATTCTTGTGATAGAAAAGCGAATAAAACATGGATTTGATAAAGTTAGCCTAGACTATAATGATTTAATCAAGAACTTCTTGAAAATTGTAATTCTTGGTGTTTTCTCTGAAACTAACTGTAATGTAAGAGTGAGTTTACCTGATACTTCCTGCTGTATGTTTGGCACTGTTTCTTGCTCTACCTGTTTGTTTGCTACCTTAAAATGTATGATTTCTTTCAGGAATGAGGTTTTGGATACATAACTTGAACCCAGAAACATTTCTCCAATAGAATGGCATTAAGAATATCCTGGAGGAGCCTTATATATAATGAACTGTCATTTGCCCAGAAAGAGTTTGTCAGATGGATGATAGAAAGTATATATGGAGAAGCACAGGTAAAGCAGAGTCATAGCTGTGTATATGATCATGATATAAACATGCATAAAGGCAGAAACAGAAATCAGATGTGATTTTCTGATGTTGGGGGGAAGTTCTTGTTCAGAACATAATTTTACTAAGCTTGCTGTATCCAGGCTTGAACAAGATGCTTATACATCTACATGCAAATTAATACATACAGATTATGTGTAAGTAAGGAAGCAAAACATTTTATTAAAATTCTTTTGAAAATCTATGACCTTCACTGTATCCATTGGTTGCTGATGCTGTTTTATTCTCTGCCAGCACACAGCAAAGGAGAAAATAGGCCACAGAGATTGCAATCACCCCTTATCCAGAGGGTTAATTTTTCCAGAAAAAGAAAACTCTAGTTAGGAAGTTTTTACCTATACCTACCAAGGCAGGTGTATTTGGTGCTGTTCATCTGGTGCGGTTCATTTGGTGCTGTTAGTACCTGAAGATATGCAATGCCTTAAGAGCCTCAGGTCTACCCTGTTCTGCCTTTCTCTTGGGACTCTAAAGAAAAATGCCTTTTGTTCCAGTTGTTAACAGATTAAAATATTTTAGCCTATGTTAAAGAAAACTAAATTCAAATTCCGTGTAAGGAGGAATATCCCTTACTGAACAAGTGCATATGCCAGTTCCTTCAGTATGTGTACCCTGGGAATAGAACAACTTTGGGTATAGGGATATTATACCTAAAAATTCATCACTGAGTTAATCAACACATCAAATTATTTTGAAGAGCAATAAAGTAGAAAACCAGAAATTAAAGCATCATGATTATACTAAATAGTTCAAATGAGAAGAAAGAACATACTATTTTTTTCTTTTCAAGCCAGCCAAAACACTCCAAGTGTTTGAGTGTGTCTGGAAATGCAGGCATTTTGCCCACATTGAATATAAAGTTATAGTGAATTTTCTTTGAACAGATGTAGTACTGTAAAGGCTTCGGTGAGTGATTTGACTTCTTTTTTCATGAAGTGAAATAGTTGACTTTGATCAAATAAGCCTTTGAAAAATTGTAGTTTGCTTATCAACATGATTGTTAGATACCAACATCCTAGCATACAAATTCTTTTAGTGCTTATGGGGTATGGGCTGTGTTCAATTCACTGCAGCTCTGGATTGCTTCAGATCATGCATTTTATAGGACTACCAGTTACTCTTCTAGTAGATTTTGTACCTGAATTAAAGAAGGACCAGGAATGGCAGTAAAACTGATCCAGGCAATAATAAGGTCATTAGTCTGACTCAAGAGTGTGCAAAGCTTTAGAATAGATTTTAAAGGAAGGAAGTAATTAAAGCAGGAAAATAAAATGGAACATACATTTTTCCGAAGGTAGATCATGCTGTACTGATCTGATATGATCAATAAAAGAAATTATCTAGTTAAGAGGAATGCTATTGACTTAATTTTCTTCAACTCCGGAAGTACCATACAGTAATACAGTACCAGTTTGGAAATCTTGCAGCTGAGAAAGCTGCACTTCTGATGAACACAGCAAAGGATCTTCAGAACACAGACAAGCAATTGATGTCTGTTCGAAATGTAGGATTGAAAGGAGATGTAGACAGTGGATGTAATATGTCAGACTTCTGAATACAGTGATTACAGCAAGGTAAGACTGCAATTATTAAGGTCTGAGAAGAGCACTGTGAATAACTGATGTGTGAAGGGCAACAGTCTAGTTATGAGTTTTATTTTTCTGAGCCATATTAACCGAGGGACCGTGGAGGTTTCTATGCATATTCTCTTTTCCTTTTTATGTTCCTTACTGAATATTGCTTTTTTATGTGTAGCAAGTATATGTTAGTTTCCTTGCTTTCTCCCATCAGGATAGAAAATATTTCTCTTCCAAATTCAGATCACAGCATCAACAGTTTTGTTTTGGGATTTTGTGTGTGTGTGTGTGTCTGTTTGGTTTCTTTGGTTGGTTTGGGTTCTTTTCAAGACTTTTGAAGGAGTTGTTCATAAAATAATGAGAACAAACCTTTTTTTGCATTGGTTATTTAAATAATCAAATTTAAATAATTTTGAATTATGGAAGAGCCAGCTGGCATATCAACCATCTAGTGATTAAGAGAGCTTATACAGAGAATGTTGCCCAGTTGCTATTCCTGCTATCTGCTCCCAGAGGTCTTGCTGGTCTTTTATTAGGTAACCCTGTCACTTCACCTACTTGCCTCGACACTCAAACATATCAGTAACATATATGGGTATTATTGTAATTTCATTTCTTACATGGAAAATCTTATCCCAAGATCAAGTGCTGAAGATCACCCTGTTTGACTGTGACCAAGATTTTTCCCTGCCAAATGTTTGTTTGAGACACACCTGCACTTAGAAATCTATTTCCAGGAGATTTAAATATGTATCACCCATTTTCATCAGTTTGCTTGGGACAAATAATAGAGTGGTTTGCATGTGACTGATATTATTATGCTTCTGAACAACCATGTGAGTGTGTTAATGTTTATCCATGTATGGAGGTAAAGGGTATACAGATACTCCTGCTTCAAACTTGTACAACTTTTTAGTACTTTAAGAATTTCTTTCTTACAATCTTTCCCAAATTTTTTGTTCAGATTGAAAATGTTCAAGTTTGATTTTCACTTATTAATTTCTGCAATTAAAACTAAGTTTATTTGATATTGTCAAAGCAAGACCAAGTGCACTGCGTTGCAGGTCACTGTTCTAGAAGGTAAAGGATAAGAGAGTGTAATGACTAATGCCTGCTACAAGCCATCATATGGCAAGAGAGCATGAATTCAGCCCTACAGGCTCCAGTGTGTTATATTCTGGGAAAATACTGCATTTCAAATACTGACTTAATGAAACTGAAACTTTTCTCTGTGATACTGGTATATGCTTGTCCCAGTTTGAGACAAATTCGGAGGAACGTCCGAAATGAATGTCCTCTGATAGAAGGCAGGTTACAGCCACCCCTCCCCCACCAGGTTCGGAAAGAATTTTCCTCAGAAGAAAGTGAAAAAAACCCTATTTATTTAACAAGTAAAGTGCACATGGGTACGGGAATAAAAAGAATAACATTAAATAATAAAACCTCTCTCTGTGGAGAGAACCTGGGTAGATTTCAGAGCCCTTTGTGGGTGTGGCTTTCTCCTTTCCGGAGCTGGGTTCAGCGTGGGCCCCTCCAGGCTGTTGCGTAGGGTCTCCTGATGATGTTCTGGTGTTGCTGAAGAGCCCAGAAGAGAAGAAGAAGAAGCCAAAGTTCCAAGGAAAAGCTCTCTTCCTCGGTTAGCAGACTAGCATAAAAGAAAAGGAGTTTAACTCTTCATCTCTCTCCTGAGAAAAGGAGCTGAGAGTTGGGAAAAGCAGGAAGGTGCTTTCCTCTGCTCTGTAGCAGCCAGGAACGCAGGGCAGTGTGTGTCCTTGGAGCACAAAACCTCTCGGCTCCACGACAGGGAATACAGTATCATACAGTCACCCCAGGACAATGCTCTTTCCTGGCACCAGCTCCAGTACTTCTGTTTGTACTTTATGGATGATACTGAAGTTTGGGGAGGGTCATAAGAATAACCAAAATACCTGAAATGTGTTCATGTAGAGTACCTTTCAAACTTACCAGCTGCTCTTGGTTTTCTTTTATTCTTGTCTTTGTTCCACGTTGCAGAGCAAAGCTTGATGGCAGAAGTGGGTTCAATCTGGCTGGAGAAATGTTTAACAAGATTCTGGGGTTAGTGACTGAGTTTTCACAAATTCAAGCTGGGAAAAAGGTGACAATTTTTATTAGGAAAGACTCAAGTGACGGTGAGTTCAGATAGAAGGACAAAGGATGGTTTCCTTATCATTAAAAACCTTTTAATCACGCTCGGGTGCTTTTTGGAGAAGTGTGTTTTAGCCCAAACGTATGTATGTAGTTTTAAGTGGTAACTAAATCAGACATTGAATTCTGCAAGAGACTAGCCTAGAAAACCAGAGTCCCTTGCCCCATCTAGGAATGTTTTCCCCAAACTAAAGCTCTCAGTAATTCTACTAAGAAGTTCTCATACATCTATGATGTGAACCAAGAGGGTACAAATATTGTTCTGGGCATGGGTCTTCATGATACTACACCTGTATTGGGGTGCTTTATATCTCTCTAAAAAGTCTCTTAAGTCAGTGACAAGCTGGATTTTCCAAATTTGCAGAAGCTGTGGGACATTGTAACACAAGGCAACACAATTGAAAACAGAATTGGGCACTTTTTTCCTTCTCTATAACTCCTTTTCCCACCACAGGTAGAAACAGAAGTAAATTTGAAAAAAAGCTCCACCAGAGAGTTGTTTTAAAAGACTGAGATAGAAAGATTCTCTTCAGTTTGCACCATGTTATTCTGTAAAAATATCAGCATTTGCTTTTCTCCCTCACACCTGCAAACATGATCTGTTTATTCTTTTCCTGTACTATAAACATGTTGCCCCATGCTTTTAATAAAAATATGAGAGTAAGATAAAGGAAGAAACCTCCCCTTATTTCTCTATTACCAGAGTCACTCTTGCTGAAATGTTGGAAGCTTCTGCTTAGCCTCCCTAATAAGGAGCACACTCCATCAAGGTTAGTTTGTCCTATCAGCAGTAGTCCTTTGTAATTTGTAAGGCCTCCTGGGCAGGGATTGTGTTTCTGTTATACAAGCAAACAAGAACAATTATATTCTGATTCTTCTCTAGGTACTGTTCTCCTAAAAACTTTCATAACTGAAAATTATTACCTGTATCCATACTTTTGTCACAACTGCTTTTGTTGGTAGTTTAACTTCTAAAGATAATGTATAACTGATGCACTTGTGATTTTATTTGTTAAGTTGCTGTTCTGCAGTAAAAAGTACAAAGACCAAATTATCAAATCTTATAATCTTACTAATTGTGATTGGATAATATAGTCAATAAAGTCCATCACTCATCAGAGGATTCATAGGTCACTGACAACAAAGAAATATACTGGAGGGCAACTTCCAGTGAGCTTCTGTTGGTTTTCTTCCATTTTGTTTAAATGTACAGTAGGTAACATGCTATACCTGCAGAAAGCACAAAATCAGCAAATTTATCAAGAAAGTCACTTGAACTTTTGCATTTTTTAATAGAAACCATGCCACTTTTAGGCTTTAAAGAAGTTGAAGAAATCAGGCTCATGCTGTGGACTTGGTTAGGGTGTTGCTCTTCTCTTTGGATAGGTGAGTATTAGTGATATATGCCCTTAGGCAGTCACTGTGGTCTAGTGATGTGGTCTGATTTTCATCTTCCAAAATAAACACCTAACTGTATTGCAGACTGCAGAGTCTCACTTTTGAGGTACAAACAAGGGTGTGAAATGAACTAAAAGACAAGCCTAGGCAAAGCTGATGATGCAGAACTACAGGGCACCACTGTGTCTCAAATTAGACTTAAAACTTTCATGAGCTCAAGTTGCTGTTAGTTTCAGTAGGTAATAAGTTAGGTTCGAAGTCTAGCTTACTTCTTCCAATCCCCTTCCTGCCCATGACAGAGGTGCAGTCACAATACACAGGTTGCTGTGCATAGGATAGGCCCATTTTCTATTTACATATTTGTTACTGTTGAACAACTGTTTTCAAAGAATCATAGAATGGTTTAGGTTGGAAAGGACCTTAAAGATCATCTAGTTCCCATTGCCCTGCCATGGGCAGGGACACCTTCCACTAGATCAGGTTGCTCAAAGCCTCATCCAACCTGGCCTTGAACACATCCAGGGACAGGGCATCCACAGCTTTTCTGGGCATCCTGTTCTAGTGTCTCACCACCCTCATAATAAAAAATACTTTCTTTATATCTAGTCTAAATATATCCTCTTTCAGTTAAAAGACATTGCTCCTCGTCCTATCACTACAGGCCTTATTAGAAAGTTTGTCCTCATCTTTCTTATAAGCCCCCTTCAGGTACTGGAAGGTTGCAATTAGGTCTCCCTGGAGCCTTCTCTTCTCCACACTGAATAACACCAACCCTTTCAGCCTATCTTCACAGGAGAGATGCTCCAGCCCTCTGGTCATCTTCATGGCCCTCCTCTGGACTCAGTCCAATAGGTTTATGTCCTTTATGTGTTGGGGTCTCTAGCATTGAATACAGCACTGCAGGTGGGGTCTCACCAGAGCAGAGCAGAGGGGCAGAATACCCTCCCTCACCCCTCTGGCCACGCTGCTTTTGATGCAGCCCAGGATACAATTGGCTTTCTGGGCTGCAAGCTCACACTGCCAGCCCATGCCCAGCTTCTCATCCACCAACACCCCTAAGTCCTCCTCAGGGCTGCTCTCAATCATTCTATGCCCAGCCTGTCTTTGTGGTTGGGATCGCCCCAAGCCAGGTGCAGGACCTTGCATTTGGCCTTGTGAACTCCATGACATTTTCACAGGCCCACTTTTCAAGTCTGTCAAGTCCCTTTGGATGGCAGGGGCTCTAAGCATCCCCTTGACAAGGGATATTTCATAGTATCATCAGTCAGCTGTGAGAAAGTTAAGGACAGATATTATAAAAAGATTTCCAAACGCATTCTATTAAATATTTAATACATTTTTTCCACCTTCTTCAATCCTTCTATCAATGTCAGGCTCAGGGTGAATCCAATACATACGCTTTCACCCCTTCGAATACTTCACATATGCACTTTTGTCCATTCTTAGGTGTCCAAACAGCTCTTGGCACCCAGACAGGCTAGAAGTGAAATGACTACATACCACTCCAGAACAGGTAGAAATCAATGTATTTGACATTAGTGACTGAAACATCTCAGACAGACTTCTGTGAGCTTTGAGTCAGACCTTTTTTGAAGTAGAAATTGAAAGGTTTCACAGTGCAGGGACAGGGCATGGATGAATGAAATTTTTTAATGTCAAGGAAATTTGAAAAATAAAGGTCAGTCAGCCTAAATATATTTTTTTTTCAGAAGTCAAATATTGCTAAGAAAAATTCAAACTTGCTTGCTGAAGAAAGACCACAATGTGTCATGCTGTACGTATAGTATTTAAGGATACACCTTGTTTTTATTTGAGCTACGGCATTAAGTAAACAGAAAGCAGCAAACTCAGCCAGAGTTGCACAAAGCTGTATCCAGCAGGAAGCTCCAGAGACAGAAATGTTGTAGAGGTACTTCTTTTTTAAATCTATTCCTTTTAGAAGATTAGTATGATTCTTTTTTTTAAATCTTCTAGGTGTTTTGTTAGTAAATTAAAACTTTTGTGTTTTCTGTTTGTGTTTTAAAAGATACCGAGTTTTGGGTTTGGGTTTAGTGATGTCAAGGGCAATCGGCTTTTCAACTGATCTCTTCAGATGCAGATATTATTTTGCAGTTGTTAATGCTTTCATGTGGTTTGCTAGGTTTTTTGTTATGTTGCCTTAATTGCAAGGAAAAAAAACCCAAAAGCACAGAATTTAAGCCAGATATCCAGGATTAATTCCTATTACCTGGGAAATATTATGTGTAACTATCCACATAAAGGAGACACACAAATCACATAAAAAGCTAAATATTTTTTGGACAATAGGTTCAAAGTAGTAGTAGTAGCAAGAAGAAATGTTGATATTGTTTATAGAGTAATTTGAACTTCATAGGTTATTACATTCTACATTTTCTGTATTTTTGTTCTGTCTGCTTCAATCGAAAGCCAGAACACAGTCTTATTTAACTTCTACAGTTTCTCCTTTGGTATCTAAAACTCTTGGCCTCAAAACCCTAGAAAAGCCTCTTAAGACAAGATGCTTTTTGCCCTTTCAATTTTCTGAATTTTTTTATCTATCAATGTGATGTATGAACCTATTTTTTACTAGTGCAAGGACTCTTATTTATGAGAACATACAGAAAATACAAAAGTGCACACGAGTTTCTTTTACTGTCATTTTATTTGTGACATTATTTCTGGAATGCTCTTTCCTTTTAGATTCTTACATGCCAAAACCTGAAGCTGCTTGGGAAACCTTTCCACAATAAAAATCCTAAACTTCTGAGCACTTTTACCTGTAGGATGAGTTCTACTACACTATTTTGCAAGCAGTAAAGTGCCTTTTTTTTTCAGCTCTTGCAGCATTTGAATGGGGGTTGCCATTTGACAATACAAATTAATCAGTAGCTGCTTCTATTTCTTCTATTTCATGCTCTGCTTAAATATTTTTTAAAATTTCAACATTTTGAAAGATCCAAATAGTTCTAAATCTGAAACAAAGAAAACTGAAATGAAGGATCACCTTGGGTTTTTTTCCTCTTCAGGCTTCACATATACTAAGAGTGCTTCACTAGTTAGAAATTCTTGTGAACAGTATTGGCAGATTTTCTGAGTAAGCACGTAAATGTGTAACAGAGACATGCTTTATTTCATTAAGTCATGCCTTTGTGGACAAAGCAAGAGATAGCTCTGAAAGTGCTGCTTAATTGTGACTGTAGAAAGTGCTTCCGTCATTTTCTTTCCTCATTCACGTAGACATTCCTCATTCTGCTCTCCCACGGTGAGCCCTGGCTCACAGTTGGGCATAGGCATGGTTAGCCACATTTGTACAACCCATATTATGGTTGCACAACATGATACCATGTCCTGTTTCTTAAATAACTGTTAAAAGGACCATTAAAAGCCATGTTTTATTTGTATTACTATATTCAGGCTGAAATAGGATCTGAGGGGAAAGAAAATGCCGTGAAGAATCAATGATTTAAAAAGTGATGATCTTTCCGGACAGTTTCATTGCAAGTCTTCATGCAGAACTGCTTTTCCAAGGCTACATTAGTTATCCGAAATCCAGGTGCTGCTATTGTTTCTTTTCTTTCTGGAAGAGTGGAAGTTGTGAGAAAACAAGTTTATCTTACTTGCTACTTAGTTTTAGATAGTGTTGCTACTAATTAACATGGTTTAAATTAACATCTCCTATCTTTGAAGCCTTGTAGGAACACTGATACTATAAAACAATTCCACACTCAAAAAAGTCTATCTCACATCCAAAAATGTCATTGACATCTTTTATCTTTGAGGGAACACAACTTTTCCCTCATGATAGCTATTGCTTCATGTACTGAAGCCTTGGGACTCTGTTTATTAAGTTTATTGAACTTTTTATTACGTCTTAATTTCAATGGAAGATGGGCTCAGAAGCACAGCTATTGGCAGTTCCTTTGGGACTCAGTCACTAGTGTTGCCTCATGGGTTTAGATGGATGTGGTCATAGTTGCTCAAATGGGGAGACAGACACTGCTTTTAGATGTAAAGTTTTTCCCTGTTTTTCCAAGGTTTTTAAACTCTGATAGTATAAATGAATGATTTAGTTTATTTGTTCTTTTATTCTCAGCCTTATTTGAGGTGAAATACCTAACCGTCACCAGAAGTTTACTACAGCAAAATCTAAAGAGTTTACCTAGAGAAAAGTCATAGGCTAGTGAATTTATGGAAAAAAATATTTGTTGTATGACTCCTCCAGTATGCTATATAGGGTAAGCATGAATTTCATGGTATGCTGGATATTACTCTGAGTTTGAAAAGTATGTCTCACAGAAACAGATTATCTTGTATATTTTAGACAAATCCAATGTTCAATAGAAATCCAGAAGGCCAGAAAGGAGTATCAAATGGATTTTTCCTGGTTCAAATAGTTTCTAAAATGTGAAAAATGTAGTATTTCTGCAAGATTAAAACTGCTTCAAGGAGATCTTTTCTGTACAAAATCACCTGAATATGTGTCTATAAGTGAATTGCAGAGGTAATACAGGTAATGACCAACATTGGTATTTTCTGGCAATGGAGTCACATGTCTTTGGAACTTCTGTAATGCGCTAGGTACAATAAACACCCCTCTGTGAGATTTTCTTTGAGCTGGTCATCTGCAGGATACAGTTCTTTGGCCAAGAATGTCTGTACTTTGACAGAATTGGACCTTTGGTGGAAGGCAGGCAAAAGGAATTTAATCTTTTCTGCCAAGTGAGGATACTTTATTAAACTTGTGTGATCTTGAAGTTTGATTAATACAAAGAAGGAGCACATGAAAAAATTCTTAGATGAAGCAACCTGATTCTGCAGCCCTCTAACAAAGTATGTCTCCGTATTTTCTGCCCACATCTCATTTCACTCAGTTCTGAGTCTTTCATCTCTCATCATAATAAGTGCCCCCTGAGGCAAATGAGCTCTGTGTCTTGTTAGCAGTTTGTGGAGTAGCTCACAAGAAGGGCAGGCTTCAGCAGATAAGAAGACTTCTCTAGCAGACTCCATTGGAATACTGAGGAAAGAACATATTTCTGGCAGTTGAGATAGTGTGCAACCATCAAATATCAGATACACTACTCTCTGGAAGGATAGCAGTTGTTTTGCCAAAACTCTTCACATTTCTTATGAGAGCTAATGGGATTTACAGTAGAAAAAAAAAAGTGACATCATGCCAGTCTGGGCTGTGTTAAGCCCAGTAGTGGCTGCATTGGTTTGGAGTCACTATATTGAAATAACAGTCTGGGTTTGGATAATTTAGCATGAAAACTGTGTTAAATGTACTTTTTGTAGAGAGGTAAGATGGGGTGTCTAAATTATACAACAGGATGAACCACAGACTTAAAGGAAACTGGAAAATACCTCAAGACTTCATCTTGTGCATTCTAAAGCTCCAAAAGAGAATCAACTGTGCCTCAGAAATGAAAAAGGATCTAATTGCCTTTACTGTCAGTAAGATTTTCTTAATATATAGCATAACCTTCAGTGTCATAGTTTGAACCCATCCCTTTATCCACTGCAGATAATCCCTCCTTACCTCCCTAGAGGTAACTTATGTAGATGATAGTTTTCATGTGTTCTGCTGTCCTTCTGTTCTTTAAATGGAGTAACCCAAATTCTTTCAATCTTTCTTTCTTGTGGCTTTTCTTTTTTCCCAAGACAACCGACCATTTTCTCTGCTTTTCTCTGGACTCTTTCCAGTTGGTCTGCCTTTTCTTGGAACAGTTTTGCTTGGACAGGACACAGTGCTACTGGTTGCTGTGTATATTTCTGTTGCTAGACAGAAATATAATAGGAGGTATTCCTTAATGTATCAAGCAAATGTACAATCAAAGCAGTTTCACTTCCTAACATGCAGTTTGCATTCTTGATATGATGAAACACTACTTATTTGTGAATAACTTGTGACTGACTGGTAGCCCTCTTATCCCTTTTTTGGCTGAATGGCTGCCACATTTTATGATCTATTATTCCCCCTTAGAATCTGACACTTGTAAACACAAGTGCATTGCAATGTGTTTTCTCCTCCAGATAATTTATCTTATTTGTCAAAAGCATTCTGAGTTTAATGTATCGTGCAATGAGTTTACTATTCACATGGGCTTATTGTTATCTACGAGGTGGAAGGATTGTTCCTTTATCCAAATTGTTAATGACCTGGGCCATTACTTGGCCCAGAACAGACCCAGTGAGAATCTTACTGATTGTGTTTTTTGAGTTTGATAGCGAATGATTAAAAACTAATCTTAGTCTGTGGTTTTGGTGTTGGTTTTGTTTTCCTTGTTTGTTCCCCAGCCCAGTAGTTTTTCACTCTTCCAGAAATAGTTTTACTTTAATATACTTTTGAAAATGTTATGAGTCAATGCTATAATGTCAATAATATTATTAAAATTAAAACGTATTATGTGACCTACTGCTTCTCTATTTGTAAGACCTGTTGCCATGTTACAGAAATTAATAGCCAACAAGCCAAAAATTACAAAGCAAATAGCTCAACTATCTCCAACCTTTTATGAATAATCTATATTTTCATTTATTCTAGTATTTTTCCAGAATTGATCTCTTCTTCGTTTCTTGACTTTATAAAAGTAAACATTGTGTTCACCACTTCGCACATTTCTCACACAATTTCTGAGAGTTTTCAGACAAAGCTAACAGACCTGACCTTGCTTGCTTCTCTCCATTGCTAAGGTATCTTAACATGTACTTCCTCAGGCTCAGGTGTCACTATGTATAGCACTCTTTTCACCTCTTTAGCAGCCTATGAAGTAGCCATCCATATCTGTGCAGGGGTGTAGGTTCCTATCTCAGTCCAGGGACACTTAGTGCATCAACAACTAGAGAGCTCTCCTGGAGACATGCTGTAGTGGTATATTTGAGGATGAGGTGAACTGCAGTATTTTCAAATTATTTTTGGTGCTGTTCTTTTCCTATTTTAGACAGATTCTTTCTTACTGAGTTTAGTTATTAGTCATGTAATTACAGTTCACCCTTTTATGAAGAATGATGGGAAATGTACATCAGCCTTCTGCAAGTGAATTATCACTAGGTTTTCTTTTCCTTCCAGATTTGTTTTCTTGCTATCTCTTATCTCCATTGCTTTTTGCAGGTAAATTTGTGCTTTATCCTTTATGACTTTGTTTCAGCATCTAGTGCTATTCTTTCATACTCGTCCTTAGGAGTTTGACCTGGTTTCCACTTTCTGTGCATTTTCTTCTTGTGTTTCAGGTCACTGAAGACCGTGCTGCTTAGCCGAGTAGCCAAGTTGATCTCTGACTATACTTCCTATCCTCCTACTGTGTAGGGTTGTTTGTGTTTGTACCCTAAACATAATTTCTTTAAGGAAGTGCCAACTCTACTGAATTCCTTCTGCTTTAGCCATGTTTCCCATGAGAACTTACCTTCCAGTTCCCAGAGTTTATTGGAGTCTTCTTGTATAGAGTTCATTGGGTTTGAATTGATCTTGCCTCTTGTTCTTCATCTAAAAATAATGCATATTATCACAACACAGTTAGTCTCAACCAAATTACCTTTGCCCTCATATTCCCGACCATCCCCTTTCTTGGTTGCTTAGCAGGCAGCCTCTTGGCAAGCTGCTCTTGAAGCACTTGGCAGGCTCTAACAGCTGCTGTAGACCCTGCAGGGAGTGGTTAAATGCTGCTCGTTATACCTAGAGACAGACACAGCACAGTGCTTTGTAAAGTGCAATTGGAGATGCTCACCTAAACACTCTCAGGGAAACACTGGCAACTTTTAGCTGGGCATTTCATCAAAACAGAGACAAGTACTACGTGTACAGTGTTTCAGATGCTCTCCTGTGAAAACATCTGTGTGGATACAGAAACATTTTGCCCAGCCTTGAAGTCCAGGTAAGGAGAAGACAAAATCTTTCCCCTATTTCCTTAGCACACCTAGGCATAAAATTTAAATGATATGTCTCTCTGGACTGATCTTTCTTTGTCTGTATCTTTGTTGTTTATTTACCATCACTCAGAGGCATGGAAAATCTCCACTGAGGCTGCCTGATTGGTGAGTAAAATTGGATTGTTAGTGGCTGTTCTTGTTACCATGATTTTGTAAGTGTGGGCAAATCTCTGCAAAGGGAGATTTCTTTTTCAGAGTTGGTTGGGGTTTTTATTTGTTTACGTATTTAGAAATTGACATCAAATATTTTAAGGCATAAACTGAGACATTGTTTAGCTTTTGAAATCACACCGTTATGAAACGAATCTACAGAAGATTTTTTTGGCAGCCTATTATTCATTGCTATGGCTTTCCTCAGTTAAGAAGTTGATGTTACAGGGATTCTGGTGCCTGAAATGAAATGAAAAAGGCTTTCATTCACTTTCTGGCTTTGTTAAGGGTAGTATGCATCTTGATTCTTCTAATTTTAATACAGTTTGCAGCTATGTAGGATTTTGTCAAATTTCAAGAATTTCAGCAGAAATTTTTCAGGCTAGATATCTGCCTCAGGATATTTATTAAATCCTTTGAGCAACAATAGTTTATAGGTTTTTATACAGGAAATCTGTGCTCTTTTTTGTTATCTTAAATGATTCCAGTGACCTTTCCTCTAAGAAGTTCAGGTACATTGCAGACTTTGAAATAAGCATTTGAAAAATGAGGTTAAGAGGTTCCTCTTGTATATTCTCAGTGGAACCTCTTCTGCACAGGAGAGTAAACCATCTGTTTTAAAGAACAAGGCAAACATGAGCAAGACTTCTAGGGAGAAATTGTTGGGGATCGCTGGCAAAATAGATTCAAGAAAAAAAATCAGCAGGAAATTGTGCCTTGGTGACTAGTGTGAAAATTGATGTGGGAGGGAAAGAAAAGGAAAATGTGTCAGTTTAGTTTGGGAGATACTAAAATAACTACAGAAGCTGAAATGCAGAGCCTGGGACTAGCTGAGTACAGAACTGAGAATGAGAAGCAGTGGGGCTGCGTGGGAATCTTGGAAGTAGAAAGAGAGACAGTTCTGATGAGCTGGGCTCAGAAGTGAGGTTGTTGGAGGGGGGGCTGTGAGGGCTGACTGAGGAGATGAAGGGAGGAGTCTGGCAGGGGGAGCCAGCAAAGAGCTGGCTTGTGCGTGAGGAAGGCTGAACAGCAGAATCAGTGTGAGATCTGATGGGTGTTTGGGAAGCTGGAGAACAGGATTTGCTGGGCAAGCTGCCTGGGGATGATATGAGGAAGGCTTTTGGAGGTGAGAATTTGCTGGAGATTGGGTTAAAATTTTGCCTGAGGAATAGAAGCTGGGACTGGGAAAGATGGGGTCACACCTGGGATGGGGGCTAAGGGAAAAGCTCTGGTGCCCATGCAAATATGTGTTGAGCAGGAGTGTTGGGTGCTGCTGGAGAGTGGAGTGCAAAGAGGGGGGGGTACCAGGAGAGGAAGACTCTGGGCAGGCTACACTAATGGTGGGAGCAGGGGAAGCAGGGACAAGCTGTCCTACGGACCATTTTCCTTCAGTGCCAGGAATGGCATCCCACATGGCCAAGTCTCACCATTTTGTTGCTGCCAGCAGGTAAGACTGATGAGTTTGGGACTTGTCGCTGTTGATGCTGGGTTTGTTCAGAAGATAGCAGCCTACTGCCACTATTGGTAGCATGGTGAGTATCATGAGACTGGTCAGGGGAGCTGGTTCACCACTGACAGTGATTTTTGTGCATGTTGTTATGATACTTCATGAATACATTTTTCAGTAGCTTTTCAATACTCGGTTTTTGAAGAAACAAGATACTCCACACAACTTGACATGTTTGGTGCACAGAAGGAATGTGTTCTTGAGACACTCAAGGGCTGTGCAGTAGGATCCCCACTATCTATGGCAGATGAAGGAAGGTGTGCAGTGAACCAGGGAAGAGTTTTTAGGATGAGAGTTTGTGTTCTTTGTCTGCTATGATAATCCCATGTGGTGTGGGGTGCCCACCTTTCCAGACTCATTGACTCTCCATTCTTCATTTTCTGGATACTTGAGCACACTCTGGAAAGCAGACTTGCAGATTTTTTAAGCATTTGTATCTGCAACTGAATCCACAAGACTATTTTGAACTTAGAGTGTACTGTAACGTCAAATGCTCTGAAATGTCAAACTTAGTTTCAAGACTGTTCTGCCAAAAGCCAGCAGACACTTCATTTAATGCTCTTTATGATTTAACTTAAAACTTTAATCCTACTGTCTCCAAACTTCTTAATTTTTGATACTGCATGTGTCATAGTATGCTATAAGAACATGTTTCATAGAAACAGACTTAAAACATAACATTTCTGCTGAACAGCTTGCCCTGCAACACAGAGAAGAGCAGAAGGGAAAGGAAAAATAGGCCTAGATTCATGTAGGAAGAGAGAAAAAGGTATACAACAGTTTGTCAGTGGGTGTCAGGATGTTCCAGGCAAAGAGGTCATTTCTGTGAAAGAGCAGACACCAAATCACTGGTGTTAGGACTTGTACATGATTCCTGTAAAGGAGTCTTTGAAGGAGTATAAAGAAGAAAGAGTGGGGGGGAATGAGAGTAGAGGTATGGTTTCAGACAAAATTCATTTTGGATCCTGAAAATGAGGTTCAAAATCTAGACTAGAATGACAGGAGAAGCTGGATGAGATAGGAGCAAAAAGGAAAACAATTTAAGCAGAAACGCTTTGTATTCACTGGAGTGTAAAAAGAGAGAGGTCATAGCTGTCATCAATTATGGTTGAGGGGTACTAGGGGTGGAGACACAAGGGTATAACAATGTGAACAGCAAACAGGAGTTTGCCCGGGGGCGGTGTGCTAAGTAATTTGGACTTTTACATAAACAGTTTTGACTGTGCTATTTGGTGTGCAATGGCAGGAATGAATGAATCAAGCTTGCACTGGGAGGTGAAAAGATGGAGGGGACAAAGAGGATCTAGGTCTGAGACAAGGTGGGTAGACCTGAATGGCAAGAAAAACATTGCTATTACTGACATTAACTGAGAAGAGAAACATGGGAGGGGACAGTAAGACATATTCGAAGGCAGAGAGTTAGTTATATACATGACAAAGCAGAGGAATTTTGTGAGGCCCATCTCCTATGAAACAAGCCTGGGAGGAGATCGTTCATTGCCATAGTGGCTGGTGTGCATTGTTCTAAACTTTTCTTCTGTACTTCCTTTTTTCCCCTTTTTCCTTCTTTCCAAGTTTCTTAGGCTTATCTAGATTCCCTAAAAGAAAGCGGCGAAGTTTGCTCTCCTGTCATTGGTTTTGCAGTGATTCAAATGGCAGTTGATCAGTGCATGGAATATTGAATTAAGTGTTTAGATAAAAAGGCCCCACAGCCCATTACCAGATGTCAGGCACCAAAAGCAGTAACACTGCTGGGCACCATCCAGTCCCCTGGGGCTGCCCCCACTGCCCACAGCTCGGGAACCCACGCCAGTCCCTGCCCCAGTGATGCTGCAGCAGAAATGGTCTCCAGCTTCCCAGGTCACAGCCAAGCTGGGCCCACCCACAAGCCAGGTCTCCCCACTGAACCTATCTCTACTTAGAAAATCAAAAATCTGTGGCCTTTCTTGCTGCAGTTCCAGGAAGGAAAAGAGACAAGTTTGATCACATAGTATGGGCTGGGTTCCAGTGCATGAGTGACTGCACTGTGTACAGTCTCATTCCTCTTTAAACGTCTGTGGTAGTTTATTGGATAATTAGCATATTGCTTTCTATGAATTTCTTTGAGTTTGTTCTGCTATATCTTCACTGAATTATACCTTGTGTCTTTTTCAGCCCAGTTCTCAACCTCCCTTTTCCACAACATTGTTAGAGCAGGCTATGGAATCTTTCTATTTCCCTTGGCCCCCAGCTCTGCCACTTTTCCTTGGGTTTCTGTTTCCTGGCTCTCTCGGGGAGTTTTTCTGTCAGACTTGCTGCTGCCTTTTCCCATGTACTCTTTTTTTTTCTCTTCACTTTTGTCCTTTTCATGCCCAAATTGCCTCTTCCTTTCACTTGCTCTTTTGTGGGCTGGTTGGTAACAGTTTTAGCACACTGGCATCATAGCTGGTGTTGGCATCCCTGAAAGGGAAGACTTTTAGGAGTGATTTTAGGTGAAAAATGTAATGGCTCTGTAGGTGCTTCATAAACTTGATCCAAAAGCAGGGGCAGCAGAGGAGAAAGCAGGAATTGTTTTTTTGTTATCATGGGCTGATGGTAACAGGGGCTACCAATATGACTGATCAGAAAGTAAAGCTGAGCTTTTAATACTGCATGAGAAGTAATAGATAAAGAAAAACTTTGGAAGGTAAGACAAGGAGATGACATGGAATTAAGTAGAGAAGGAAAAGCTAAAAGGCAGGCATAAGAAGTGGTGTAGTGAGAATAATAAGCAGATTCATGATGGCAGTGAGGAAGCTATCACTACAGTTGCTGAGACCAGAAAGAAGTCAGATGCAGTAATGGAGGGTTGAGATGACCACTGCACAGAACAAGAGTTTTAGATCGTGCCTGTAATGGAAACTGTTACTTTGTACCCACCTCAGTGCTGTGAAGCGTGCTGTTCTGTAGGACACCCTTGTCACCCTTTTCCTCAGTAGCTCCCAGCCTTGCCCATATGTTGTCTCCCCACTGAGCTTCTACCCATTCTCACCTAAAACCGTTCAACCCGTGCTGTAAATGAGATGATGTTAAATGCTGTCTCTTGTTGGCAAAATTACCCAGATCAGATACTTTTTCTAGCCCTTGGCTGTCTGTAACTTGAGTTTCCTAATCCATTACTGATTTTCCATTTCATGGGCAGGCCAGCCTGGCTGCTAAGGCTCCAGTTTCTGGAGTCTTTCTCCCTCCTGTCCACCCATCACAAACTGTACAAGCAAGGGTGCTGCAGGTTTGGTCAAACAAGGCTCTTGCTCTTGCAATTCACTCTGATAGAACAGCACATGCAGAACTGAATCCAGAGCTTGGTTTTCCTGTCCAGGCTGGTCTTGGGGGCTTTCTACACGTCATCCCCTCCTCACCTTCTATGTACCCATGCACATATCAGTATGTATGTATTTGCAGTTGTCTTTTTGAAGGGATTAACAGGGCTTAAGTACAGAAGGGGGTTCAGCAACTGAGAATGTTATCTGTTTTCAGAGATTTTCCCTACCTTCCACTGAGCTGCCCTACAGGTACTTTTTTTTACTTCTGGCTTCAAATATATCAGGAACACAAATAAGTATTGTTGTAATTTCATTCTTTTAATCTGGAAAGTTCCACTTATCAAGTGGGTGCAGAGGATCACCTCACATGCTCAGCTCTGACCAAGGTCTGTCTGTGAAAAATTAGCTTGAGACACACCTTTGTAAGTTTATTACCAGAAGACTATAAATCATTATCAACCTACTTAGTTAGTTTACTTGGAGCAAATAACATGCCAATGTAACTGATATTAATGTGTTTTGGAACTATACATATGTGTTTATATATATGTACACATGTATGGGTACATGTGTTTCTGTACTTGGGTAAGAGGTGCCACACAAAAAGACAACATTATTCAATATTACCAGCTATAATACTTCTTATTGTTTATGAAAGTATCAAAATACTATTTTTCAAGTCTTTTTTAAAAAATATTTCTTTAAATACTGAAGATTTTTCAATTGCAATGGTTCAGAAGTTCCAGGAGAAGGATTAGGGAAAGCTATACCATGAATCCTTGTTTCAGCAGTTCAAGGACAGAACAGTGTATAAAGTGATACTTGTGGAAGGCAATGCAACCTATTCCTTTGGTGCCTATTCTAGAAATAAATCTGCTCGGCAGGAGGAAGAACTTCGGTCTGAGTGTGATGTGTTAGGTCATGTACTCGGGTAACTATCATTAAAACATCTTTGACTGAGTATTTCCCTCTTGAAAGAGTACTAAAGATTTTCTATCACACCTTGTTTTGGTCAGGGGGAAAGGAACTCATTATAAACCTGAAGCTGGTGGCTGGATAAGTGTGAGTGGTTGTGGTGTAGCTACACATGCTCAGTTAAAGTCCAGACCACTAACAGACATAGGGGAAGGTTGCAGAAGGTCTAGTATCACAAAATGGAAAGCGAGCATGAGACAAATGAACCAAGAAAAAGCAATTTAACAGAAAAAAGTATCCAATAACTCCAGTATATGACAGTTTTGTGACACCCCTGGAAAAGTACAATACAGACATAGAGAGCTCTTCTGGGTCAAACAGTCTCACCTGCCACGCAGGGAATGTGCAAGTAGGTTGTCAGCCACCTCCATACCTAGTGTACCATGTAGAAAAGGGAGATGTTGAAAGTTATTAAAAGCAGAAAATTGTCAGAAATTTCTTGAAGTAAACAGAAGGATGGGAAGAACATTTTATGGTCAGCAAATGTGGCAACAAAGATATGAACAACACGATACAATGTTTTCTGTTTTGTTACATGCATTGTGTACATCTGGACGAAGAGAATCTTTAAAATGGAATTGTAGAGGGACGTGGTAGAATTATCAGCAGTGCAAAGGAGGGTTGAATTTAGTAAATATTTTTAATTTTATGAGGGCTTCAGGCTTTTTTGCCATTTTGCATGCACATGAAATGATTGGCATTGCTTTCTCCAGTAACCTATGCCCCATTTGTTCCCACTCTTGGCTTGAACAATTGCTCTGGTTGTTCTCATATAGAAACTTTGGATTGTTGTAGGAAACGGATGTCACCAGACTGACTTACTATTTTTGTTTGGCTTTGGGTGATTAAGGCAATAGCACTGATATAGCAGGTTTAGAATTGTATAAAGGATTTGACTTGAAATGACAGCATGTTTTGGCTTAGAAGCTAGAAAGACATCAAATCAGCTGGATACACACTGAAGAAATTAAACACTAATTAACTGACAGGCCTCAAAAAATCTTATCACCTGATAGCAATCCTTCTGAAAGACTCCTGCAAGAAAGGATTCTGTGAGGATAATTCTTGCTGCCTGGTTTACTCTTTAGTAATGAGCAAAAAAGAGTCAGACAATGATTTTTTATATAATTTGCAGAATCCAGTAAGACATGCAGATATTGAAAATATCAAGCCATATCTATGTATAGTTCATTTATAATGATGTGATCTGAAGAACAGGGGAAAACCAACAGTGCAGTGTAAGGTTGTTATCTGGAAGTTTTTAAGTTTCATTAAAAATTNGATTAATGCCTTATATTTAATTTTTAGTATCTTCTTTTCTGGCAATATGTAAGATCTGAAAAAACATTTAGATCCCTGTCTTCCTGTTTTGTTGCTTTTCAGTAGAAGAGGTTTCTGCTCTTTTTTTCTATGAGTCTTATGATGCTGTCTTTCCATCTTGCCTGGGAGAGCCCATCCTGCTGCCCTTTAGTTACAGCAGAACTAGTTTATTTAGTATGGACTTGTTATGTTAATAGACTCACCACTCCTTGACTGAGGAATGCCTTGTAGTTACCTAAAATCACACTTAATTCAAGGTAGGATGAGGGAAAATGCAGACTAAAAATTAACTCCTTACATCTTAAATAACAAACACAATTACAAGTATGTGGAAAAGCCATAATAAATATAAGGAAAAGTTCATCTGATTTACTGACACTGACACCTCTGACACCTACTGACAAAGGTGCTTTTCATTTTGGATTTTTTCCCTCCTTGTTAATTTCCAGGTGACTTGTCCCTCTTTGACAAAATGGCTCTCAGAATCTTCTTTCCTCCTCTTCCTCAGGTTTCTCTTAGGTGATTTTGATCACTGGAAACTTTGCATTACACAGAGCTCCGCACTGGGGTCTCCCATCTGAAAACATCTTCCGAAGAAGCCTTTGGACTTCACCTTAAGGTAGCTTCATGTCACGTTGACCTCCCTTGTTGAGGGCAGTGTTAACTCTTACTGCCACTCTGCTCTGTGAAGTTTCCTAAGGAGTCCAGAAAGATTTCACCTGTCATCTTGGAGCTCATTCTATCCCTCCTTATGGTCTGATTGTACTCCTGAATTTAACTAAAGATTCTTTTGCTTCCACAAATATGCATAAGTCTTAGAAGAGGAGCTGTCTCCTGTGTTTAACTAGCTCCTAAACAGCTTCTTTACCCCAAGGAAGCAAGTCTCTTCTATTTCCCTGTGGTGACTCATTGACATGTTTCCACATGAAATGTGTCTTATAGCAGACCTTATATTCTCTAGCAGTAGTATAATTAGTAAATATGCATGATACAAGTATCTGAATAGGGTGAAATTAATCTAGTTCATTTTCTGATTCCTGAGAGAGGTATGATAACATTACTTCTCTGAAGTGACAGCATTTAACGTGAATGAAGCCCAGCATCCTTCTCCTAATCACACTCTAACAAGGAGTCCTTCTACAGAATAATTTAGTCATATTGATTTTAATTGCTACACAGTGTGAAATTGTGTCTTCAAACTGCTTTGGAAAAAGAATAAAAAGGGAACACTCAATCTTGGCCCTCATGAGATCAATGAACAACCTGACTGACTTTAGCTGGCCTTGGAAACAGTCTCTGGTGCATTAGGACTCAAGGATCACACAGTGAAATGAGAATTGATGTACAGTGAAGAAAAGGCTAAAGGCAAATCTTCCTGAAACTTTTGTTGTAGGCTTTACAATGATCTTATGCAGCCAAGAAAATGAAAAAGTATAGGCTAAATGCCATTGTGTCTAAGAATACTGCATTAATTTGAATGAGTATTGTAATATTTTATTGTAAATACAAGTAAGTTTTTAATACAGAGATAGTGAACAGTGTCCCTCTTCATTCCCCAGGTCATACCTACACTAAGAGAGATTTAGTTATCAGTAATGCTGTTAACTGTATGAGTCTGCAGATATTCTGGTAAAAGTGTGTAATATCAAAAATCACATGTCAGTCCTGAAAGGAAGAAGCCTTGTGTTCAAGTACAGTTCCAGCAATGTAACTTGTGCTGCCTCTACTGCTGTCTCAGAACACACCAGAAACCAGTTTCCATTATTATTGCATCCACACAATGGGTGGCACACAAACGGCTTCCAAAGTGGTCCTATTGTATCCTGTAAAAACAAAACAAAATATGAAAAATTGAAAAAAAAAAAAGAATTTACATCCTTAAGGAATCCAGGCAATGATATGTTTATTGCCAACAGGTTCAGGGTGAAAACTTGAGAAGTGGAAATGGAAGACAGTGCTGTTTGACTTTTTTGATTGTGCAGACTTTATGGAACAGAAAGAGAATGTCATGTTTGCCAGTAGTTATTGTTTTGCACTTAATTTTGCAACTTCCAATAAAAGCATGCTGATGAAAAGCTCTCTACTGGGAGAAACAGTAAGATTGCACAGAGGATTTAGATAGGTCTCTCTCCATGAAGTGCAAGGAGACAGAATGAATGAGCACAGGAGAGAAAATATGTTGTGTTGGACTGCATTTGCCTTCTCTCCTTTTATCCGGGAACACGGAACAACTCGCTTTCTGTTGTTTTCTCTACCTCTTCTGTACATTTCCTGTCACATTGAACCATTTTGGGGCTCTTCTGCTGCAGTAGCAATGGCAGCAAACATATATACCCTGCAGTGTCTTTGGAGAGGGAGAATGGGAGAATTCAAGTTAGCGGTTAGGATTCTCTGCAGGAATAGGGAAGAGTTTTTCCTGCAGCAATTTATTTGTAGAAAGTGAAAAACTTCAGGGCAATAAATGGAAAGGAACTTATCCTGACTGTGTTATGGTCTTTGTGGATACACCTGTTACAGGTTATAGAGAAGTTTGTGTTCCTAGATTCTAAAGGTTACAAAAAAAATACATCTTTGTAATCCTAAATGAAGTTATTGTTCCCCAACAGCTTGAAAACAGAAGGGAGAAGTATTTGCTCAGAAGCAGTTCTTTGTTTTGAGAAAAGGGGGAATTTTGGAATGCTTCTAAATGGTCATATTAATTGTCTGTTTGGTTTAATAATATAATTGTGGTGAGTCTTTTCCATAAGAGAATTTTTACATATTAGCAAAGCCTATTTTTATAGAGCTTCAAAGGTCTTTCTGCTATCCTAAATTCTGTAAGAGATTTACATGTTATCTTTGTCATATCAGTCATACAAAATCTAACCTAAATTATCTTTCCTTGTTGACAGAAAGACAGATTTCCACTTTAGAGATCACGTCATTTTCCTTCCTGTGAGAATAACATGAACCAGAAGGTGTTAGTTTTCCTTCTCCCAAATTTTTTATTCGGGATATTTCTTTATGGGTTTTTCTGTAAGAGACAAAAAAACCTAACAGGTGAGTAAGGAAATTTCCAGCAAGATTTAATGTTTTATAGAAAGAGAAACACCTTTTCAAAATATGTTAGAAAATGACTATGGAGTCCAAGATACAAACAGTACTGTGAAAATATCCAAGGCCCTCTCACTGTGGTAGCTATCTTAGCAATATATGAGAGGAGAGCACTAAAGTAAACATGATGTTGGAACATCAAACTTGCTTAGATTAATACTGCTAACATATTGAAAGTTTTCATTTTAATAAATGTTTCACCAGGGAGGGTATTTTATTGCATGTTTGCCATAGTTTAGTCTGGTTACAGTAAAAAAATCTGATTTTATCATCTTCATTAGATTTTGTATGCAGGGTGATAGATTGAGTGCTACGATTATCACAGATAAAGAGATTTATATAAGACTATTTCACTGAAATGGTTTAAATTTCTTCCTTGGTTACAGATGCCTTTCCTGATCCTACTGAAAATTGGCTGGCAATTCAAAACAGTAGGAAAAACACACTGGCTTCTGTCTGCCTGAAGAATAACCTTAATAAACCAAGAAGCAAATTGGATTCTCATGTTGCAAACCAGCTCTTTGTGGAGCACAAGCATAAATTTATCTACTGTGAGGTGCCCAAGGTGGGCTGCTCCAACTGGAAGAGAACTATTTTTCTTCTTCAATCAGGCTTGAATGCAAAAGCTTCTGAAATTGAGCATGACCACATCCACCAAACCTCACTGATCAAAAGGCTGGTGACTTACCCTCCTGCCTTACAAAAGGAATTTCTAAGCAATTACACCAAAGTGATGTTCACCAGACATCCCTTGGAACGGCTGGTTTCAGCTTACAGAGACAAACTCCTGCACTCTGAGCCATTCTACAGTATCACTGTTGCTAATGAGATTAGGGCAATGTTCAGGAAAAATAAAAATTCAACTGAAAAAGTGAGTTTCCAGGAGTTTGTCAACTTCATCATAGCAAAACCACCACATACTCTTGACATTCACTGGAAACCAATGTTTCTGCTCTGCGATCCTTGCAACATTCACTATGATATTTTGGGTAAGTATGAAACTCTTGGGTTGGACTCTGAGCATGTTCTGAAGGTCATTGGTGCACCAGAGAGCCTGCAATACCCCAGTGTGAAGAGATATGGGTCAGAGAAACGAACTTATGGTGATATCACCTTGGAGTACCTCAGGCAATTGACCTCAGAACAAATTGAGAAGATAAAAAAATTGTACGAAATGGATTTCTTTTTGTTCAACTATACTATGAAATATGAGGATTATTTTTCCTTGAATGACTAATGTAGGTTGAACAAAGAAGGTTCCTTTATACAAAATGGGCAGAACTTGTCCTCACAGGTGCTTGATAGGTGGGTTGGTGATTGCTGCTGTGATTATCCTGGAGTTTGTAGATACGGCTTATCATCCTAAGCACGCTTATAAAAAAATCCTTGCCATAATCTCTTGTACCATGCAGAACTTCAGCTGTTAAAAAGACTGTCTTCCTGTTGATCTTTAACAGCATACATTTGTTTCATGAAAACTGTTCATAAATGATAAATTTTGGTCTATTGGTAAGAGACATGGCAAGGAAGAAGGATGTCACAATGAATATTTCAGAACACCATTTGTACGTAGTTTTTTTTTTTAATTAGAAAAAGACATAAGAAGCAATAAATAATCTGGTTGAGAGTTAAACCACTCTGTCTGCAAGAGCCTTGATTGTGAATACTGTAGGAAAGGAGCAAATAACTTCAGGTGCTTAAAGCTGCATTACGCAGAGCCTAATGCCAGAATATCTTCCCGTCTAGTAGTGCTCTCATCACAGCCCATCAGCCTCATCCCTCAAGTAGCACAGTTGTCAGCAATCCAGACAAAGTTTCCATTATAGCTCTTAAAAATCTTCTGATGAGCAGACCTGGTATTCATGGTGACTTTACAAACTCTTTTCATCACTTTTGTAAGCATTATGGTCTGATTTTAGCAGAAGGTCTGAAAAATGCATTGGGTTTTTTTTAGAGAAGTAGCTAAAGGTACCTTCTAAACTGTACAACTGGGGTGGTGCATGATCTAAAATCTCACTGGAAAGGTGACTCTTATTTATTCCCCAAAAGCACTTAACACCCAGGCAATGGACAGGCCAGTCAGCACAGTGGGGACAATGTTTGGGCTTTCCCATTTGTGCTGTTGGAATCCATGAGACCCTGGGACTTACCTGAGCATGGCACTTGGGAGGAGCTGGGTAACCTTAGATAATACGTTTGTTCTACCTGTGGCTTTCTCACCTTACAGGAGAAAGAGTGCAAATAAATTGTGGAATTATGGTGAGGGGAACAATGAAACATGTGGGAGAAGTAACACAAACCATTAGCCACTCCTTATATTCCTAGGTGACTTTGGTTTTAGATCACTGAGGGGTCTATAACTGCTATTATATTAAGCATGAGATTTGTACCTTTAAAAAAAAGTCTGTTGTCTAGTCACGTTCAAATATTAATTTGTGAGCATATTAATTGTAACATGTTTTAGCAGCTAATTGTGACTATTAGCACCACCTCAAGGGGCAGTTGGTCTGTCAGCAGCTAACTTGAAAATCTCTCAAATGCACTTAGTTCCTCTCAGTTAAATCTACAGATGTATAAAGGCTGGCAGGCTAGTCTTGGACCCAAAGTTGGCTCTCAGCTTCTCATCACACAGAAAAGGACAGATACAAAATAAGTTAATCACACAGTAGCCACCAATCTGTACAGCCTTTGCTGCCAGCAGCATGGCCAAGAGAGAGGGAAAAGGAGACTGTGAAAAATGGACGCAATGGGATTTAAGTTATGGGGGTTTTGAGGAGCCCTCCCAGTGCAGGGAGTGGAATGCAGGGGTTATCTGCTCCAATGGGAAGGTGCAGTGATATATGACATCAGTTGGAGACAGTGATCAGGCCATGGTGACAGGAGGAGGCCCAGAAAGAAGTGCTCTCTATCCCCCTTGACAGCAGCTTGTACACAAGCCAGGACTAGGATTCGGTACATCTGGCAGGTCTTGCCTGGCTGACTATTTCATAAATTGGGCAGCTTTGGCACAAGGAGAGATCCAAAGTGAGAAGACGAAGCAAGAACGGCAAAATAATTAAAAAAAAAAAAAAAAAGCTTATAATTTTATGCAGAATGATTCATGTTTCTGGATCTTACCCTCACCACCACCATATCTGGTGTCCCCATAACCCTACTATTCCCCGATACTGGATTGCTCATGCCGCTCTGGCAACCCTACAGTCCATGAAGGTTTTTCTTTTTTTTTTTTAACTTGTTAATTTTCCTTAGGCAGAGGAAGCTGGAAATGACTCCCATCAAAGTTAAGGCTATGCAGAAGGATGCAGTCTCTCTGTTTTTCCTGAACCAGAGCTACATGCTTCTACTTTCTTTGATAGATCATGCAGAGGTAGAGGGGAATAAGGTTTGCTTCATAACTCACTTCTACATGATAGATCCCTCCAGAGCTATATCTGAAGCTGTAAGTATATCTAAAAATACATGAGTATTCTGGTACCCTCAGACAGCCTAGGAAGGCTCTGAAGAATTGATACTGACAGAGTTTGATAGGTATCTTTGCTATCAGCACTCAAGTGTTAGCGCCCCCCTCCAGCTTCTTGCTGTTAGATGTGCGTGGTTTCTATTCTTATTTCCTCCTTCACAGAGGTTCACATATTGTTCCTACAGTGTTGATAGAAAACTGGTGGTTAATTCATTCATCACAAGCACTAGTCTGTAGCAGAAGGGTATCTATTAAAGCAGAAAAATCTCTGTAACTATTCACAGCAGACTTTGAGTTTTGACATTTGCCTATAGGGAGCTGTAAGTAGCACGTTGCCTCAGATCACTGGCTGCTGTAATGCTGTTTAGCTGGCGTGGGTCTGAACAAAAAAAAGCTGCAGAGGACATGTTGTGTGCATGTGTGCCCATATAACAACAGCTTTAGCACACGGCACCATAAAAGAATGGATATAAATTGTGGATTACCAACAGTAATAAAATGAGAATAATGGGTTGGAAAAGAGAATAATCTGTTGGAAAATAAAAAAAAAAAAATCATTCTTGATGTTGTAGTATAATAAAAGCTGATGAAGGCTCTGGACATTGGCCTAGACAGCCCACAGGAACTGCGAGACACCAGTAAACTTCATGATGAAAATTATAACACAACTCTTCATGGGATGGAAGAGAGGTTTCCTGTACTGTCTTCCCTACAAGTGCGCTGTCCAGAACAAGGCTCTAAGCTGAGCTGGGCTCCCTCCTGGCTTTTGCCCAGAGAATAGCCCCCAGTGGCATGTCTTTCCTTTGGATGCTGACTCTTGGTGATGTGTTCCTGGGAAGAAAATGGATTCTCTCAGTTGGGAGCAAGGGTGGAGGCAGCGTGGTGAGGCTTAGGCCCCAGGGAGGAATTGAAGGGGGGAGGGAGTGCCATAATTATTCTTCTGATTTATTGTTATATGCCTGCAATATGATCATTGCTATGTTCATTTCTGATTACCTTAATAAACTGTAGAGAGTTAACACATTAATCTATTTGTTCATCCTTCTCAATAACATCTGTTTAGAAAACAAACCCGCCTCAAAGTTGTTCTATCAAATAAAAAAAAGGCCACACACTGTTAGACACTAATCCATACAAAGCTGCTTGCCTCTGCTTTGCTACATTAATGTAAGTCTGCCTCACAGAAATTTTAAAGACTTGAAAGAATTAGCAAATACTAATGTGTGCTCCAGTTTGGAGAAAAAAATGCAAATAAGTGGAAAAAGGAAGAGAAAGAAAAAATCTTGTGAAGTCAAGCTTGCATCTTTCCCACAAATCTATCTATCAGCAGTGAGAAAATAAGAGACTTTTCCCATTCTCATGGAAACTCTCACACACACTTGCAGGAGAGGTATTCACAAACCTGACATCATACTTTCTTCATGGAAGTATAACAGATCTAACAGATGATCAGTGTGTGTCAGCAATGGAGACCATGTCACCAGTTGTTCCTTGAAGATGTTTCCTTCACTTTAAAAACAATGATTCTGCCTGCAAGCACTCCTAATTTTTCACACAGTTTTTTGAATGTAAATCTTAACAGGTAAACTGTGATTAGTGGTTTCTTGCTCAGAGAATTTCAAAGAGCAGGACAGCTGTGAACAGAATAAAAGGTGTGAACAATGAAATTTCAAGTGTTTGCTGTTCCACAGAAGTGTCTCTGACTAACAGGAAGAAGAGGAAACACCAGCCGTGCAAGTCATTGCATGTCAGATAAACTGCGGTGCTCACTGCTCACAGCTAGAAGGTGATTCCATTTTTGTGTTCAGAGCATTAGTAAGTCAGAGGCTTTTAGCTCAACCACCAGGTTTTATGGCTTGTTTGTCGTAGAAGTAGAAAAATAAAAGGAAACAGGAAAAGAAAAAGGCACCAATGCTCCATGATCGTGCTGTAGGCCTGACACAACTTCTCTCTGTCACAGCAGTTCTTACCTCCCTTTCTTCCAGAATTATAAGTTAGGACATGCTTTAGTATAAAACAAAAAGTTATTGAATTGGGTGACATACATAAATCAATGCAAACCAAATAAAATCACAACAGGCAGAGAATTTACCTGATAGAAATGTCTGAAATTTCAGGAACTTCCCCGTGCAAGTTCTGGGCAGGTATTAAGTGTACACAGGGGGGCAGTTACAATGCTGCTTCTAGTAAGAACTGTTTTTATAGAAAATGTTCAAGTGATCATAAATGTCAGTCAGTATACTGAGACTGAAATTCCAAATAAATCAGCAGAGCAAAAATGAGTGATGCATCACAGGATCAGGTCTGTGAAAAGGAAATGGCTCCACACTGTTTCAGCACTACCCATCTATACCTCACCTTTGCTCACCACTACAAGAAAACTTCCTTTACATCTTCAGGTCACTGATTATGGCTTCTTTTGGAGATGTACCAAAGCTTAGCCAGATGAAAGGGCTTTCTCAAAAAGTCCCATCATGCCATCCTGTAAAGTCATTTTTAACAAGATTATGAAGCATTTGTGGAGTCCCACCAAAGGCACAAGTGGAGCTCAGAGCAGAACTTAGCATGAGTAGCCAAAGCCAGGTAGACATACTCCAGTTTATATTTCTGTGGTATAGCAGAACTAGGGGGAGAGCCTTTTACCTACAAACCTATGACTAATATCCTGACTCCTACCTCGCTTGATTGCATTGTCCTCCGTTTTTCCCAGATCCCTTCTTCAGTATTCATCTGAATTCCATGTATGAACTCCTGCTGAGTTCCCACAGTTGGGGACCTCCAAACAGGTACTTCAGATGCTGGCTTATTCAGGCACAGGTTGTTGCCAGGTGAATGTTGCTGGATGCATTGCAGCTATTGTAAGAAGGCTTTTTGTGTGAGAAAGTCCTTCAAGCACCTGCTCCACCAGCGAGATATTACCTACTACAAGCTGAGATAAATATCAATATCAATATCAATATCAATATCAATATCAATATCAATATCAATATGTTTTGAAGGCACTTCCCCTCCTTAAAAATAAACTCATCTTCCATTCAGATAGGTTTAGTGGGTAAGGAAGAAAGCTCTTTTTGGGATCATTTACATCAAGTCTCAGAGGCCTCTGTTAATCATGCACCAAAAGCAAAAGGAAACCATCTCTCATGAGGGACCATCATTGTCTGCAGAGTTAAGTTTTGTTTACCCTCATAGATCTGCTAAGATTTGTCCTCAGGGGTGCCTGCATGGTAAAAGAGACCCTTAAGATTTTTAGCTCATAATAAGCATGGAAAAGTAGAGTGACGAAATATGGAGAAAATCCACCTGAACATTAAATGTCAGAATGACACCTGAACATTAAACTATTAATTTTGTGTCCATTCTGTTTCAGAAAGACAGCACAGGTAAGAAACAAACACAGGAAAAAGCAATCAAATTAATATAAGCTGATTATTATCCTGGAGAGAGCTTCTGGCTAGGAACTTTAACTCAGGACCCTGCCCACAATGCCAGCTGCTGCCTGCAACTGGCCAACAAAGTTCTTTTGCAAGCAGCTAAGCAAGCCAATTTTTCAGGCTTTTCACACTGGTAATGTTTCATTTCTGTTCATCTGTGCTGCTCTTCTTTGAATTTGCTACAGTTCCAGGTGGTCTCCAGCTCTTCTGCAGCAGCCAAAGCTGGGTGCAACCCTGAGACTTTACAAACGCCACATAGATTGAAAGTATGACCTCAGGTATGTCACATATTAAGTTCCCATTTGTATTGTCTATTCAATGTTATTTCAAGGCCAACCCTTGTAGGAATTTGTGACTTACTGTGATTTGAAGACTGAACCATGATACACCATGAAAAACATCCAAGGACTTGAGCCGTGTATTCTAATCCAAGCTCTTGGACCTGGACTGTTCAAACTCTCCAGCCTCATGAGGCCAGACTTTTGGAAGTTTGGGTTTGGTTCTGTTTTGTTTTGTTTCCCTATTGGCAGCTAGGATCCTTGGAAATAGACATTGAAACTCCCGAGGTCTTTGGAGCAAGTAACCAATTATCATCCGCGTCCATATGGGGCCATCTGGTGGCGAAAGGGCTCGGCAAGGGAGGCTCGCCCGCAGAGAGATTCTCTTTTTCGCCTGAAGTCTTGCGTCTCAAGACTCTCATGCCTGTTCTGTCCCTCTGCTTCTCTCCCCTTCTCCCTCTGATTATCTTCCCCTTTCCTTGGAACAAGAATTCAGTTTCCACTTGGCCACTAGTGGCTTTCTTGTCCCAGTAGTTTTTTCACGGGTTCGCCACAAGCTTGGTTGTGAGGACTGACCAGCTGCTGACACTGGAAGTTACACTGTGCTGTTCCAGCTCAAGAACTTCTTGTTTCTGTGCTGCACTTTGCTTCTTCCATGGTGAGAGCCTATCTTTCAAAATCTTTTTCCGGCCTGCAACTGGGCAGAAAAATATGTCATTATGGATTTAATTTATAATTAAGCTCTAACTGAACACTATGGTTCAATTTTATATAAAAATTACTTACAAAGACAGTTATTATTCACTTTAATATATTTAGAAAAGCATTTTCTTTTGTGTTCTGTGATTAATTTCTGTCATTGTTTCAGGGAGATGTTTATCCATTCAATCTCTCTGAGTATCTGAGTTCTATCTTCATTTGACAACATGAAAATCAGGTATGGTATATAGTTATACATGAATATTTAACCTGTCACCAGGCATTTTTTGTGTAATGTGCAACTCAATACCTCCATTATTTATTTCAGCCAAAGTTCTGATGAATAGGTTGAAAGCTGAAATAACATTGTTTTCCAGGAATCCATATGCATGTGTATGAAAGTGCAAATGTTTTCATGACAATTACAAAAAACTGCCTATGAGGGAAATGCAATTCCTAGAATGAAAATTAAATGCAGCAAACAAACTGCAGTCATTGTCCCTGTATCATCTCAGCCCAATCTTTCCATTTCTGAAGGTGCTTATGCTCTCAGAAGCAATTTCTCAAGCTCTTTGGGAAGAACTTTGATAACATTAAAGGAGAAATAGGGTTCATTATTACTCCAACTGACATACAGAGAAAAAAACCTACAAAAATATTAGGTTCCAGTTAGTAAATACTGTAACTAAGTAATAGTTACACTTATCAGCTTTGTAAAGCAAAACCCAAAAAATGTTTCTTCGGGTTGATAACAACCCCATTAGGGAAGCAGAGGTCTTCTCCTTGCATTTTCAAAGAGGATGTGTGGTTTTCTTTGCTTCCTGTCTAGTCATCAGGCAGCCTTGCAAAATTGTACTTACCTGAGGCAAAGATGCATTGGATGCATGAATAAAATACCTCTGACAAATTTTCTTCATTTTGCTGTATTTTTTTCCTTGATGTTAAATGCCATGTTAATAGCTATTTATACCAGTAAAAGCATGGGGTAATTTTCCCCTGTACTTTTGTAGGGCTGCTTTGTTTCTCACTGTTGACAAATTGTGCAACTAGTCCCATGGAAAAGACAAAACAGTGGAAAACACCTAGAGTTCAGGAGGCTGGAGGAATGCTTGGTTGCTGTGCCACTTATTCTGTCAGAGGAATCAGAAGAATTTGCTGAAAGATTGGCTACCCCTGACTCAGAGTAATGTAGCTCCTTACAAGGAAGAATAGTTGGTTTATTCACCTTGTTTTCAGTATCTTTTTTCTAGCAATCTGCTCTCTTGGAAAGAGAAACAGATGGAAACCCAATCTAATGATCTACAATCCCAGTTTAGTTACTGAAGAGAACTCTGTGTGCTCTTAGCAAGGGTGGAAGCAACAAAGACACCTCCTGGCCAGCTCCCCCCAGTTTATATACTGGGTGTGGTGTTCTGTGGTATGGAGTCTCCCTTTGGCCAGTTCGGGTCAGCTGTCCTGGCTGTGTTTCCCCCCTGCCCAGCTGCTTGTGCACCTCCTCACTGGCAGAGCCTGGGAAACTGAGAAGCCCTTGGCTTAGGGTGAGCACTACCCAGCAATAACCAAAACATCGGTGCGTTGTCAACGTTATCCTTACACCAAACCCAAAACTCAGCACTGTACCAGTTACCAGGAAGAAAACTAACTCTATCCCAGACAAAACCAAGACATTGTTTAAGAGCCTTATCAGACACTTTGTAAAGGCATTACTAGCGGCAGTAGTGCTAGGGGTTTCAAGATGATAACAAAATACGGGTTTCCTGTTTTGAAGACAGAACTACTAACGTAACTGAGTACAAACTTTAGGTTTTGGGCTGGTTTTAAGCTCTGCTGTGGTACCAATGTCCCTCCAGCGCCTGGCGCTACAGAAGCGAGCTCCCCGCAGCCCGCACGGAGGGCCGGGGCTCGGCGGAGGCGGAGGCGGTGCCGCAGCGGCCGCGGCTGTCCCGGGGACCGGGCCCTGAGCTGTCCGCGGTGCTGAACGGGCCCTGCCCGCCGCCCGCGTTACCTGCGAGGCTCGGGATCTGCCTCAGTCTCTACTTTATTTCTTCTGCTTCTGGCAGAATTTCATAGGACACTCTTTCTCCTGACACGTTTATGATTGACTGGAGGAATTCATTATGGAATGTGCTCCTTTGCAACAGTCTCTGCCTAAAAAATTTCCAGATACCTGTAGAGAAAAACATCTTCAAGACAGTGACAACATGGACATACTTATATTAGTTCAAAATCTGTTCCTATGACTTCAAATGAAGAAAGTACTTCTCACAGGCAAATAAATATACAGCATGAAAATATTTGATTTTATGAAACAGAAAAGTCAAAAACACCAGAGAAAAAGTTTCCTGAGTATTTTTTTCAACTTATTTTACTTTTTACTCTCGCTTGGATTACTGTTTTTATTCTATATTTGATTTGAGACAAACAGTCAAACCTTGTGAATAAAAATCCCTGTCAAGTTCTTCATCATACTGTGGTCTAGTCCACAAAGCTGGGCAAATATGTGTGCCAACAGATGCTGGAAAGATACAGGAAAAAGTAATCTTTGTAAGAGACATATTGGCACTAATTTGGAGTTAGGTCATGCCAAAGAGCACCTTTGTATCCTAAAAAACCCTCTACAAACCACTCTGAGTAATTTCACATAAGCACAAACCAGACCCTCACATTAAAACAAAGCTGCTTGCTGGTTGCTTAGTAGTTACTCCTGCTAACCTTTTTTCTTAAAAATACACTCATGTGGCATCATTAATCTCACTAGAGTGTGTCTGTGACTTTTCAGGATGCACCTGATTCTTAGTGCAGCACTGTCAAATGAATTGGCAAAGCAAACTTTGTGGACACAGAAATATTTAGTGTACTAAGCTCCCCTACTTCCAACCTCCAGCTAGTCAACTGTTCAGTAAGAACAGTTTTTTAAGTTTTAAGAGTTTTCTAGAAATTTCCCTCTTGCAAAGGGAAATAAAAGCCTGTGACTGCTGAGATATAAATTTTTGACCACATTTATGTAGTAACACCCTTCATTAAAAGGACTATTTCAATTCAGCTACCATGCCAGATAGTTGTAATAAATACTAGTAGTGATGGTTTCTGTGAAAAATACTATATTTAGCTTTAATCCTCATTAAAATCTAGTTATTTCAGACTTTCAGGGTTGTTTTTTTTTTCCACAATCTACTGAGGTTTTCATAATTGTATTGGGTTTGCAATACATGGGGGCTACAGGTGGGGCTTCTTTGTGAAGTTGCCAGATGCTTTCCCTGTGTCTGATAGAGCCAACGCCAGCCAGCTCCAAGACAGACCTGCTGTTGGCTGAGGCTGGGCCAGGCAGTGATGGTAGAAGTGCTTCTGGGATAACACATTTAAGAAGGAAAAAAATGTTATTGCACAGAAGTACTTGTAGACACAGAAGAGAGAAGTGAGAATGTGTGAGAGAAACAAGTGCACAGACACCAAGGTCAGTGCAGAAGGAGGGGCAGGAGGTGCTCCAGGAACTGAAGATGAGATTCTCCTGCAGGCTGTGGTGCAGCCCGTGGTGAGGCAGCTGTCCCTGCAGCCCGTGGACATCAAGGGGGGTGCAGAGATCCTCCTGCAGCCCTGGAGGACCCCACGCTGGAGCAGGCGGATGCCCAAAGGAGGCTGTGACCTGGTGGGAAGCCCAGGCTGAAGCAGCCTCCTGGCAGGACTTATGGACCTATGGAGAGAGGAGCCCATGCTGGAGCAGGTTTGCTGGTTGGACCTGTGACCCTGTGGCAGATCCAGGTTGGGTCCTTCCCCTTTGCAGGAAGGACTGCAACTCATGGAAAGGGACCCACGCTGGAGCAGTCTGTGAAGAACTGTGGTCCGTGGGAAGGATTCATGTTGAAGAAGTTTGTGGAGGACTGTGTCCTGTGGGTGAGACCCCACACTAGAACATGGGAAGGAGTCTTCCCCCTGAGGAGGAAGCAGTGCCAGAAACCACGTGATGAACTGACCATAACCTCCATTCCTGTCTCTCTGCATCTCTGATGGGGAGAAGGTAGAGAATTAAGAAAAAAATAAAGCCCAGGAAGAAGGAAGGGGTGGGGAAAGGTAGTTTTTAAGTTTTGTGTTACTTCTTGTTGTCCTAGTTCAATATTGATTAATAATGAATTAAATTAATTTCTCCAAGTTTAGTCCATTTTGCTCATGATGGTAATCAGTGAGTGATCTCTCCCTGGCCTTATCTCAACCCATGGCCTTTCATTATATTTTCTCTTCCCTGTATAGTTGAGGAGGGGGAGTGATAGAGTGGCTTTGGTGGGCATCTGGCATCCAGCCAGGGCCAAACCACCACAATAGTTTATTCCTTTAAATGTCTAAGAAGTGGAATAGCCTTTTGCTGAGATGTCTTTTAATGATAGGGAAGAACCATGATTTGTTCTCTAAGCACGCCCACAGATTGCAGGATGAACAGGTGAAATTAAACTTCTTGAAACAGTCTGTCTGTATTCACAATGAAACAGATACCCCTCTTCTTTACACTATTAAAAACCAGGAGTGAATCCATGAAATTTGATGTAAGCATCACCATAAATACAGGCAAATACATCCCAGTGTTCTGAGGGGTTACAAATGGCTGGTCAAAAATAACAACTGTGCTTACTTGAAGTGTAAAGCTAAGAAGTGGCTTCACTGGAGTAATTATCTTTAAATCCAACCTTCAGTCTGAAGTTCTCACAATCAGCTCACAGGGAACTAAGAGGAACATGTTTGTTAGGGAGTGTTACTTGTAATCATCTCAAACACACAACAGCAAGAATTCCTTTTATTTTGTTACAAAATTTTTGTGTGGATTTTCTGCTGAAATGCCAGCTGTGGAAGATAAATCCTTTATTTAAGGCAAGAACAGGGAAAACATAAGCAGAAACCACAAGAGTATCTCAGATGCTTTTTTGCGGATCTATGGGGACTTTGAGGAGGGAGTACACAATTCACCTGCCAAACCAACAGCCTGCAGCCAGCGATGCTGCTACCTGGTCACTCCTTTCAGCACACATTTCCCAACATGAATGCTATACCTGGGGCCCTTTCTCCTTCTCCATTTTATTTTATTCCCTGGATATGCTGGCCCCCAAGCCAGCAGTAAGAATGTGAGGGATAAAAGTAGTGAGAGGGAAGTGAAAAGAAAAGGCCTTTCTCTTCCTCTTTCATGATGAAGAACAGCAACTGCCTGCAGCATGAGATGGTGCAGCTGTGGGAGAAAAAGATTTTTTCTCCCAGGTTTTTCCTTCTCTGTTGTAATCTTCACCTCCTGTGTAGCTCTTTCTTCCCAGAGTACTTCCCTACCCTTCCTTATAGAGTAACCCTATGCTCTATACACCAGCAGACCACTGTGAGTCATTTCGTTAGCAGAGGTGCTGTGCATACTCCTTCCTCCCCTCTGGCCTTATCCTTTCTCTTTTCTCACTTTCATGGCTATCACCTCATGATCTCAAACACTTGCAACCATTTTTCCCAGGGGGCAGTGGCATCTGGCTGTGCCTGAAGTGTGTTGTCTCCCTCTCTTCAGCTTAAGTATGTGAGGTAGCTGAATAGTCGTGGGTACTTTGCGGAGGCATGACTTGGAAATGTACTTTTAATTCCAGCCACGAGGGGACCTTCATAGTTTATTGTCTCTTTCCTGCAGGTTCGTCTGATCCATACACTTAGATCAGTTAAAGTTTTGCTGCTTCTTAGGTGTCCAGAATTCATATCAAAAAGACCTCACGTCTTTCATAGAGAAATTTGGCAAATAACCTACAAAAATTAATCCTGAAAATAAGGAGCTCCCACTAATTGCGGCAATTGTTTTCACGTCATATGACCTGTGTTTGGAGTCTCATTCTCCTCTTGCATGCAGCAGCTGGGTACTTGAATAATTTGATCTGGTTGTGTTGGTATGACAAAAAGAGGATGTGACTGTAACATGCACTAACTTGCTCACTTAGCAATGAGCAGCAAAGAGAGAACAACTAAAACACACAGCCAGGATCCCCAGCCCCTTTGGAGCTGGTGATGAGCCACTGAAGCTGCCTGCTGTCCCTGCTGCTGCTCCTCTGCCATCTCCACCGGGCTGGCCACCCCATCACCTGCTCTGCTCCCACCTCCTCTGTGCAGAGAAGCACCATCCCCCAGCACAGCTGCTCCTGACACCACTCCTGAGAGGCAGGCAGCCCACCCACCGCTTTCCCCGTTGGCTTCCCAGGAAGAGATGTGCTCTTCATCTCAGCCACGGAGGGGAACCTCTGCCTCAGGCATGAATGGCTGTGGGTGAGCTGGGATCTTCCCTTAGGCACAGCCAGCACTCAGACCATTTGCCTTTCTTCCAGTTCTGGAAAAAGGGCCTTCCTGTATAAAAATACACCCAACTCCTTTTCTCCCCAGTTATACCCTGAAAGAGATATTGTAACTACTAATAAGTGCTTGTGTTTGTTGCATCCCAGAGAGACTTGCGAATTGCAGCTCTCAAGTACTTCTCAGGCATTCTGAGGTCATGCTCAGCATGGAATTGAAGAAGGTGGTGTTTCCCAGCTGTCATGCTCTAAGGTCTCTGAGAAATCTCATGTGGGCAGTGAACAATCATGTATGTACTACACAGGCCAAGTTAAACCCAAGGCTCCCCTTTAGATCACATTTAAACTGCTGTCTTCATGAAATCTTTCTAATCTGTTTAGAATTGTCCGTCGCATCTTTGCCTCTGTATTGTCAAGGCTTAGACACCCAATGGGAATGCAAACTGAAAGGAAGTAGAAATAAGCAATATGTTAAGGATAAAAATGTTTAGAAAGGGATTTCATGGGAATGAAATAGACTTTTATTTTTGCCAATATAAATAAAGGCAGAAAGCTGTTTTCGTAGCAGGCGTGCGTGAAATGTGAAACCCTGGCAGTGCGCAGCAGTACCGATATGAATCACAATGACTGCGATAAGCAAAACGCTTCACCCCTGGAGGTGGGAACATGATCTGGCAGTTACAGTAGCACAGAGCGAATTTGAAGCTCCCCATTCCTGCCCCTGACTAGCTGTATGTCTGTAGCCAACTCATGTATTGTCTATCAGTTCACCCATCTGTAAAACAGGGACATACTTATCTGTACCTTATCAGAGCCAGCTCTTGGCAAGCATCACTGGTGGACGCTGGCAGCCCTGTCCTGTCAGGAGTGCAGGATTTCACAAGTGAAAAGTACAAGTCACTAGCACTTTGCCAGGACAAAGAGTACCATTCCTTTTGTTAAAACAGCTGTACACTTAAAAGAAAATGTGGTGATACTGACTGAAGAATCTCTTTATTCTCCAGGTAGCTTTGAAAGACTTTGAGTTAAATCTTACACAAACTTCAGAGGTCAGAAGCTCTCTAGAGCAGATATGCTATAAAAGAAGTCAATTAAACCCATCTAATCTTATCCAAGCAATCATCACAAATCAATATTATTAAAAGAACAATTTTAATACATGTATTTATTAAAACAAAAATGCATTGTGTGTTTTTGTTTCCATTTTCATTAGTTGACAGTAAAATCTTTTAAATTATATTTTATAACTGAACTGAGTTGGTAGTCCCAGAACCGTTGCCAAGGTTAAGGTTTCCTAAATAAGGTTTCTTAATCATAGACCACACAATCTTGTAATTGCAGAATCAGCAGACAGAGCAACGGCCAAAAGAGACTGGAAACTGAAATGTCCTTCCACATGCAGCAGGGCTCTCCTGAAGGGTTCCTGTTTGACATGTGAAAGCTCACATGTAACCCCTCTCCTGTGAATAAATATATTTTTCCAGCTTGCTTATCTACAGCCAGAAGCTGCCACAGTGACATAAAAGAGTTCCGTGAGTCCAATCCGTGTGTGTGTGTAATCTTGGATACCCATTTAAAAATGCCCTCTGCATTTTCTGCTCTATCTATAAATTTATCACTGTGAGTATTCTTATAAAACCATCAATTATAAAATCATGTTTTTGATTAAACAGTTATGACTTTAGGTATATACTAGGTCTAATCAATTTTCATGTTTTGAGGCTGCCTTTTTGCTACATGTAATTTGAAACTAATTGCAAAATTAATAATAAAAGTGGTGACCATCTTCTTTCAGAAAGAACTTAAATCCACTACAGTCTACCATGGAGGAATACCCTCCTACAGGTGCTTTGGTTTTCTCTGTGCCTACTGGAGAAAAGTTGCACTGCCAACCATTTTACTCTGCACTTTACTGGTTGTGTTTTCACATAATTTGGCAGCAGCTGTCAGCCCTGCCTCCCCCACCACATACACCTTGGGAGAACTCCTACAACTGCTTCTACACAAAACTACATCCACCACAAGAATGGGCCATTTCAGCTGAAAATTCAGACTGCCCAAACTCCTGTCTAGGCACCACCTAATTCCAGAAAAGTATCCAAAGGTGACTGATTATTAAGTTTCCCAGCTGCCTTCCTGTCTGCTCCTGGGCATCCACAAGCTGTGGGCCCTGTGAGAGGCACAGCAGCCACCTCAGGAGAAGGCATGTCGTGTGGTGCCTTTTGGAACAGGCTTTTTCAAAGGTAACCTGCAAGATCAGGCTCTAAAATAATCAGCTGCAGCCAAATAATCTGACCGAATCACAAAACGGGTTAACAAAACATTTATAGCATCACCGGAGGGAGGAGTCCCAGCCATGGCCCGGGCTGGGACTGCGTTGCGTGTGGAGCTCCACAGCCCCTTCTGCAAGGAGCTCCCAACCCGAGCACCAGGCAAGAGAGAGCAGATGGTGAGAGACAGATGGGAGAGTACAAGGAAACAATGAGATAAATGAGCAAAAACTCAGCTGAAGACTTTAGCATTTGGTTCCAAAATTATTAATTTTAGTAATCATTTCAGCTGATGTAACCCCACGGTAGAACGCCTTTCCTGTTCCAAAGGTCTTAATAGCTACAACACATGCCGCAGCCCAGCACGGGTTACATTTTAGGTAAAGAGTGGGAGTTAAGCAGGCAAGAAGTACCAAGGCAGGGGGTGTCAAACACCGAAATTCATTCGTAGAAGAGGCTGGGGTATCGCAGCAACCGGCGGCTTAAGGCAACCTGATTAAGCACTGCTCAGTAGGTGACTGACGGACAATTCGGGCTTCCCGAGAGGCCGGCGCTGCCCCAAGCCCCTGTCACACGCTCTCGCAGCCCGCCGGGGATGCCACAGCGAGGCATGGGGACGCCCAGCGCGGCCAGGGAACACCCTCAGCTGCCGGCACCGCGCGGTCACTCACGCACCGCCACCCGGTCCCCGCGGGCTGGTGACAGCCCCGTCACACCCCCGCCCCCGCGGGGTGCGCTGAGCCACCCCGGGATGCCGCGGGCCCGCGACGGCAGCCCCGGAGGCCTGGAGGTGCCCCCCAGTGTCACGCGCACCGAGGGGAGGGTCACACACGGACCCCAAAGCGCCACGGGCAGCCCTGAGGGGGTCGAAATCCCCAGAGAGCGCCAAAGGCCACCTCCCCCGCGTCCCCAGCCGGGGGTGGGCTGGGCGGACCGCACCGCCCCTCCGGCCCGCGGGCGGCNTGAGCCACAAAGAAGTTTCCCTGGCGGCGGCGCGGCGCGGCGCTCCCCCATGCGCGCCTCCGGCCGCCGGTCGTGGAGCGCTGCTCGGCAGGCTCCCGGCGCCGACCCCGCCATGGAGCCCCGCGCGGGGCTGCACAGCAGCCCGGAGCTCAGCCGGGCCAAGCGGCTGACCGTGGGGGAGCTCTGCTCCCTCTTCGAGGCTCGCTGCGCCGCCGTCGCCGCCGCCGCCGCCCGTCAGCTGCCCGACCGGCCGAAGAGGGGCTGCCGACCCCCGAACGGGGTTCTGCCGCCCGTCATCCCCCGGCTCACCGTCACCGCCGAGGAGAGCGCGGAGGCGCAGCGCAGCCCCCAGGCGCGGCCGGCGCGGCCGGAGGGCGGCGGGCTGAGGACGGGCAGCTCGCTGCACCTGCAGTCCCGCAGGCTGTCCAACTCCTCGGTCTCCTCCACCGGCTCCTCGTCCCTCCTGGAGGACTCGGAGGACGATGTGCTGAGCGACACGGAGTGCAGGAGCCAGGGCATCGTGCACTTGGAGCACGGCGAAGACACCAGCCAGGTAGGGGCGCGGGGTGAGCGGTTCGCCCGGGACGCGCTGCCCCATCTCCGGGCCAGCCTGGCCGGGCAACTGGGCGCCTACCGGGCTCCTCAGGGGCCACTAGTTGCTCCTGCTTGAAGTGAGGTTTCCGTGACCCAACTCCACGCAAACTCCGGGAAACTGCTGTCCTGGGCCGGCAGCAGTGCGCTGCGTGCACAGGCTGCTGCGCCTGTTGGAAAAGCGCTTCTGCACGTGGGCTCCTTAAAAACCCGGCCAGGTGTGCGCTGTTTCTTTCTGCTGTGGAATTGTACTTGATGTCCCAGGAATATGGGGAGATGTTTTTTGATCATAAGTGGGTTGTTTTTTCTTTTTTCCAGTCTCATGTGTCAGATGCTCAAAATAAAAATTTTCCAGGCATTTCCCAGCAGGTATTTTTTGTCTCTTTCAGTCCTGAGTCTGTGGTTGTCAATTTTTGAATCGCTTCTTGCTGTGAGCATGACAGGAGATGGGGAGGAGCTTGGAATGGATAGAATGCATGCTTTTGTCCGTTCTGGCAGCAGCACATTCTTCTCAGTAAATCCCCTCTGTAATTTGGCTGCTTTCATCCACGAAGTGCACTTTTAAAGGCATATAGTTAGTTGCTTTTTCATGATCTTTGATGTATATTTGCCTGACTCCATATAGAGTGCTTCTCAGGTTTTTGTACCTGGAAAATGTAGCTTTAGTGAATTCCCCCTCCCACCTTCATTGATACCGCAGCTTAAATTGTTGTTCTACTGCCAACTCATTGATGCTGAATTGTTTTCAAGCAGAACATATGCTTTGATAAAAAATGTATAATGAAGAAGTAATGCAACTTGTAGGTGACACCTCCAGCTGGACTTTTCTCATGGTAATTGTGGGTTTGCTACTTTAGAAGGCACATAGTACAGGAACTAAAATGCTGTGCACAATATTGGTTTTGTTTACATCAACTGGTGGCCTGATTTTGGAAGAGAAAAAAACCCCCAGGTTTTGTACTTTGTCATGTTGAGTATCAAGAAACCTGTAATAATAATAATAATAAATTTGTACTTTTGTTTCTGAGATAGAATCTGGTTTGCAGGGGAAAAAATTACTGGTGTTTTTGCTTTCTTTTCTAAAATACATGCAATTTTGTGGAAGTAGCAGGAGAATAGAAATTAAAGGTAATAAAGGGCCATAGGATCATTTGATTCAATATCCCTGCTATTGCAGTATGTTTGCTTGATGGGGAGCAAGAATTAAGTGATGACACTTCAGCAGTAAGAGAACTCTAAGGTGGCATCGTGGTGTCTGGTTAAACTGACTGTGATTATAGACTGAAGCAAAACTAATTCTTCAGATGAGAAGCCGTGCTACCTCAAAGGTTATGCTTCTGCATCTTTTAAGTCATTGGTACTGAATGCAATATTGAGACCTAAATGATTGGGAGTGTATCCTTCCCTATAGTCTGACATGCATGTATTTAATACAGCATAAGTGGTTGTGAGTGGTACTACTTTCTTTTAGGAGGTCTTTATAGCCACCTTTTAATGACAAGAAAATAAAATATTAAAATAAGAAGATCTTTAACATTGATTTATAGACAAACTATAAATACCTGTATTATAAATGTTTTAAACTCTGAGAGACTGTCCTGTTCATTTAGGTGTGTGTGAAATTGAGAACTTTGGTAGTATTATAATAATTCAGTTTTTGAAAAGGTTTTTGCAGTTTTCCAAAGTTTAGTACAGCTGCAGGATTGTTTAATGCCTCCTTGGTAAAGTAAGTATTCCCTCAACTCAAGTAAAATACTTGATGTTTCAAAAGGCTGATTTACATTTTCGTTCCTGCAGTGTAGGGGAACGTGGGGCAAACTGTCCACTAGGAGCTTGCATTCTGACTGATTTTCTTTATCTCATTATCCCTTCTGTGGCAAGTTATCAAACCAGGGCAGGGACTGGTACCTAGGACTCCAAACCAGCAGAATTTCATGGCACTACCTAATAAATTAAGTGGGCTCACCTGCTCAGTGACTGCTTACATGGTTCATCCCTCCCTTCCTTGCTGCTTTACCCACCAAGAGCTCAAATCCCAGGAATCTGCTGTTTCTCCTGTGGTCAGGTGCACTGCCCGTCATTTCAGGTGGCCGCACTGTTTGCTCACCAATGTGTGGGGGCATCCAGGACAGTTCTTGTGATTGATGTCTTTAGTTACTGAGCAATGCTGTGACACTTGTGATCCCTGCACTCAGCTGTCCACTCTTGTTTCTTTAGCAAAGCAGTGACTTCATACCATGCCAAAGTTGGAGTCTGTGCTTTGAACCTCGGGGGGTTCAACTTTACAGGATGTGTCCTTTCAGCTCGTAAATCTTGAGGCAGGATGAATGTTTGGTTTAGAATGGAAGGCTTTGGGTTCAAGGCAGGCACATGCAAGTGAAAATAACTACAAATTTTAGGGTAACCTAAGGAGTGGTTTTATATTTTGAAGATTTTATTTAGAGGCAATTTGGAACATTTTGTTTATATTTATTGTTTTCAGTGTATTTTAATAGGTGAAGGCTTGTTCTAAGAATGGAACAAAAAGGATAGAGACTTTTCTGAAGGAAACTGAAATCAGAGGTGGGCCAAAGTTACTGTTTCCTAATTCATGGGAAATTTTGACATTTTAAAATTTCTCTTGTATTAGGGAATTCCCTGAGACTTTTCTCTGGAAATGTTAGAAGTTAATTTGGAGCATGGCACCTTATGATTAAGCTCAGACCAGTGCTCGGAGAACTGCTGGGCTGTCAAGCCTACCAGGCTCCCCAGTGCCTACCAGGGACCTTGGAAACTTGCCCAGGTCTTCAACTGTGGGAGTAGAAGTTCTGATAATGTTCCTGTTATCAGAGCCTCAAGGCTTCCATCTGGAGACCCAGGAACTTGAGACCTAAGCTGAAGAAGGCCCTCCCAGGCCTCTCTACTGTTGACCTGGAGATCAAGACCCAGGTGAGTCTGAAATATTGTGGGCTCTCAAGCTACCTGTGCAGGACTGTGTGTGAGAGGGGAAGCTCAGGAGCCTCTGTGTTCAGGGCTTGCTGCCCTGGAGTTCTCAGGCCTTAAACCCCAGGATGGTATGCCTGGGTGTGCTGTCTCTCTCACCGTATTCTTTGGAGGACAGTTCTCCTTGGCAGTTCACCTGGCAAACAACTTTCCAAGAGTGAAGTGTTTCACAGAGCATTCTGGGTTGGATGGATTGACACTTCATGACAATGTTAAATTTTTGTTTCTTTTTGAGCACAGTACGTGGGCATGTCCCTGGAGTGTTAGGGCCCGTGTGGGGGCAGTGAATGCCTTGGGACCGATGGCTGACGGTGACAGCGCAGTCCCAGCCTGGCTCCGCCGGGACCAAGTGCCGTTTGCATCTGGGCAGGCCCACCTTTGAGAGAAGCTCAGTGGGTGGTGTTCCAGTTTCTCTGCATAAGTTATTCACGCCATTTTGCAGTAATTAGCAGAGGCTTTGAAATTGGGCTGTCCTGGCTTTCCTGAAGGAAGCCCCTTCCAACAGTGAAGGGATGGAAGTATGAGAGAAGCCTATTCTGCTGCTGTCCTGTTTGTTCAATTTGGGGTTCAGTGAAAACCAGTTGTGCAAAGCTGTGCTAATAGAGACTGCATAATGCCTTATTTGGAGCTTTGTAAATCTTGGCACTTAACTTAAAAGAAAAAATATTGGTTATTTTTTAAATAGCCAATTGACAGAATAGATTTTACCCTATGGCAAAAGCTAACATTCCTGCCTTCCCTTGCATTTAAATGGGAAGCATACTTCTGTAGCCTTGCTTCATGCCATCTGGGAGGTGTATATACACAGCTGAATCTTGCAGTGAAAACACCAGTGGTGCGTTTATAGTAATGGAGAGAGTACAAGAGTTATATATTTTTGTCTTCACTCTGTGAATGAGCAGTTGTAAGAAATACGAAGTCTGGTTAGCACCTTCTTTGTTGGGACAGAGACTTTAAAAAGTGGTTTTCACAGAGAATAAACACCATAATGTACAGCAGCTTCTTGTCCTCTTTGTAGGAGAACGTTATTTACTAGATAGAAACATGCCAAATAAATCTACTCATTTTCATAACTGTGACCTGTCATTCCAAATTCCTAGAACTGTAACCATGAGAACAGCTGACTGTTTGCTAGAGAAAAAGCAGTTCAGTTCTTGCTATCATGTTATCAGTCCAGAATGATATCAGTCCAGAAACTTTGGGGGATATTCATTACTGAAGTGCATTTGGTTTGGTTTCATTCATCTTCTTGATGTTATTTTTCGTAACATCAAGTATCTTAAAATGGACAAGTGTGTAGAAAGGCACACACACTTTATAGCTAACTGACTAAATAATTTAATAAATACAGAATGAAAGTTTCAACTACTTTGGCTCAGGGGTGGGTTACATAAGCTAATGCAGTAGAATAAAATTGTTATTTTTAAATGAAGAATAGGAATGACAGGATGACATAAGTAAGACTGTTAATGGGATTTTAGCCTACTCTACAAAGGAAAGAAAGCTTGTGTAATCACTCTATCAATTCCATTTCAACAGCTTTAGTAGGTTTCAGCCAAATTTGGCAGTGGCATAGACGTCTCAAAGTTTCTTCAAGAGCTCTTTAAAGTTTCACAAAGGTCAGACTGGGTGGGAGAGAGGAAACCAAAATAAGTGCATCGTTTTTCTTCTCTGGGGGAGAAAGTGCCAGAGGAGCCATACAGCTGTCTTCTGTTTTGTTTGTTGACTGGAAAATTGGCATGTGCATACTGGCTAGTCCATAGGTGCTTCCATGCTGGATCCAGCTGCAGCAGATAGTGTCTCCTGTCCTGAGGGTAACTAGGAGAAAGTATACAGTGCTGTGGGCTGGTGAGGTTAGGGAATGTGGAAGGTGCTAGTTGAGGCACAGGGGAGAAAGGGAGGAATTTATGAGGAGGTATGGAAATGTTAGGGAGATTGGAGGGCTTTTGGAGTGAGTTTATAGAGGACAGTGACCAGCTGTGGATACTCTGATAAGGGTGCAGGACAGTAGATACCAGTCAAGTAGAAACTAAGCTTCACTAGTGTGCTGCTCATGAAACATCTGCTTTTAATGGAATACATTTCATGCTTCTAAAAACATGCAGATTTATAATGACAGTCCCAAATGGTGAAATCCTCCTGTTGTATACTGAACAAATTTGAGGTTAACAGCAGTAATGTTCCACATTTGCACAGTTCTTGGAACAAAACTCTGAACTGGGAGCCTTCTCTCAGTGTGAGGATGAATTCTTCACCACTGTACACTGCAGTGGTGGAGTATATCAAAGCATCAGCAGTATCAGGTCTAATGGTGACTGTTTATTAGTAATGTGGATTCTTGTCTATAAGGAAATTACTTAGCTCTTACCAAATCAGTTGAGAGGCAATTAAATGTCTTATCAGATAAGAGTTTCTAATCCTGGATATATCTGAAATGGTGACTTAGAGGTTACAAGATTCTCCTTTTCTGAATCAATTTCGCTCTGATAGTTTTCATTTTTCATATGTTAAAGGACACGTTGTTTGGGCATACAGTCTAAAATTGAAAGAACTCTGCGATAACTTTTTCCTTATGGACTTGTATTTCCTGCTGTATTGGGTGTGTTGTAGACGTTTTTCTGTATGTGCACTTTTATAGTTCAAATCTCCTTATAATGCTTGTTACAACTGGAAAGGTGGGGAAAAAGTAACAGCCAACTCCTCATCAGTGGGTGATGCATATTTAAAGAGGTCATACCTAAGTATATTTTTCTCAAGCTATCATTGACTCACCAGCTTTATTTGTGAAAACCCATGCCAGTCTCAAAAGGAATAAGGGCAGTGGCTGGAGCAATAGTTTGGAAATTTTGCATGTCTGTATATTTTTTGGGTGCTGATACTATTACCCTGTTAGACTGGTTTGATTAGAGTGAATATTTTTTAATTGATTAATTTAATTACCACGTGCAATTAATGTAGTAGTTAACATATTCAAAAATTACCTCAACTCACATCTGAAGTTTATTATAAAATGGGTGTGTTAAAGTGGATCAGTTTGATTAAATGCTCACAATGTGATGCAATTTGATGTTGGAAGCTGAGAATGCACACTGTGTTTATGTGGTAAATAGCTGTTTTGTTTAGCAGTGGCTGAGAGAAAAACTAAGGATCATCAAATGGCATTTTTTAGTGATTATGTATAAAATGTGGTGGCAGAAAAGGTAATGTTAACCTTACACATCTTGGAAGGAAAAAGTGATCTTATGTACAGCAGCAGTCGGGTCAGTCTCTCTTCTTCCTTCTCAGTCAGGGTAGTTCTTGCAGCAAAAGGGGGCTGAGGCGGAGAAAATTGGCTTGTCAGTCCATGTTAATTTGGATCTTGCATAGCGTAGCTTTAAATTGAATTTTTAAGTGCTCTTCTCTATCAACAGAGCTTCATCTCAAAAGCTTACAAGTTGGGTAAGATGGCATCATTTGTCCAAAGCATAGCATACCTGGGGAAAAATATCACAAAAAAAGGAGGGGAGTGGGAGCAGGTGTTGGTCTCCTTCAACTCATTCTGAACAGAAGCATAGGGAAGGGGGAGAGGCTACCTGTTCATCCAGTGTCAGGCTAGCCAATACTTTGGCATATTGTTTCCAGTGCTTAACTGATTCATTCCTGTCAGTAATGGAGAATGCTTTCTGGGATAACATGTAACCATCAGCATTTGAGTGGGTTTTTGTACTGATGGATGGTGAGCTTCTCGCAAGGGATGAAATCTTTTACATTCCAAAACATGGAAGTGTGAGACCAGTGCTATAGAAACCTACCCTGAACCCATCAGGCCTGGCTGTTGTTGCTCGTTAGCAATTCTTCTATTCCTTGGCAAGCTTGGGAAGAAGTTAGCCAAACTAAAATTGACAGTCATTTGAAGCAGTGATCATAGACTTGGCGTGATCCAGATTTAGAGCTTGGGACAGACTCTCCAAGCCAGAGTGACTATAGCAAGCATGACACAGACACTGCTTTATGGGAGCTTGGCATTAACCCAGAATCCAGGAACACTCCATATTCACTGGCTGAAATATCCAAGTAAGGTGATGCAGTGATGCAAACACTTTAAACTGTTCGTGTCAGCCCACTAATACCACCTTTATTTTATTCATATTCAACCTCAGTCTGCTGTTCTTATTCAGCCTTCTGACCTCATCTGTAACATGAGCCACATTTGTAACAGAGGTGTGGTTACAAGTGATAAAGAATATGTATAGAAACGTGTTATGTCTGGGTGTCATCGGTACTGAAATGTGTCTGATTCATCCAGAGGATTAACAGGAAGCTCGGATGTTGCAGAACTGTGTGAGTAAGTTAGCGGGAATGGCACAGTTCACTTGGGATGTATCAGCAGAAACTGCTTCATACAGCTTCATACATACTTCATACAACTTTCATGTGATAAGAATAATGCCTCTTGATAAATTACGTTGAACATTGCGTAGAAAGAGAAGGTCTTTGTTTTCAGTGATGGTAGAAAATCATAATTCATTATCAATATAACTGATTTTGTGTCTTGGTCTCTGCCACATCCCAGCATAGAGTGATCCAGTCTTAGTTATAGCTGCATTCGCTATTCTGAGCTGCTACAGAGAACACAGCTTTCTTTGTGTCTCAGCTCTTTTCAAGTAGCTCCATACAGCTGAGAACACTGCAGCGGTTCTTTCTAGTGATGTTCACTCGAGACATGACATGTTTTCTGTTCTCTACTTTGTTTGCTTCCTGTGGTGGAGTGCTGAATCAAATGCAGGCTTCTCCTCACCTTTGAAGTGCTGGTGCTAGTCAAAGTCTGCGTGTTGTGGGCACACAAGGGATCAGTGGAGCTCAGCTGGGAGGGATGTGTTCAGCCATCCCACTCCAGGCGCAGGAGGTGAGCTTGAGGAGGCTCAGATGTGCACGAGGCAGCTGTGAACTGGGTTTTCCTGTACAAGAAGGCATTTCTCACCAACACCAGCCAGTGCTGGCTCACTCTGCGGCACATACTTCGGAAATGGAGGGAGCATTGTTGCCATGTGTCAACACCTTCCACTACTGGAACCTCTTCAGATGCTCTGGAATCACCACTCTGCTGAAAATCTTCAAAGATCCTCTGAGCATGTGGCACAGGTAGTGGTACTGTCTGGTGCTTTCACATGACCAGTCTTACACATTGCAAAGGGTGGCTGCAAGGTTCTAATGCAGGCTACTCAAGAGCAAAACTTTGGAGAGGAGGGAGGTAAGAGGATTGTAATAGGTACAGGTTGTGTACAGGCAGACAGAAGGGGAGTGACTGGGAGTGGTTGGGAAGGCTACTGGAAATGCGAGAGGAAGGACTAGAGGGAAGAGCAAAACTTAATGGGCAAGCAGACTATTGCTTTAAAATTCAAGGAAAACACATTCTCAAAAAAGCAGGAGAACATGTGACAACTATGTTAAGAAATCATCAGTCAAACACTGAAAGTATATGTAATGAAAGAACTCACGTGCCTGCAGCGTGGGTATGTTAATGTTCTGCTGTCTTTCATTACAAGCAGGCATAGCACTTGATGCTATTCATGACTTTCAAGTGTTTTGTATTTTCAATCAACTCAAAGGACAAGTTACAGTTCCACAGTGACTGATGGTATGTGTTGCAGAACCTCTGTTTATTCATAGATAGCTCTGCAGCAGATCACAGGAAGGGAAAGACTGGCTTCCCAATTTAACGCTGCTGAATGCCGATGTGGAGAACTGCTGCCTTTCACAGTTTCACAGTCCCTCTTTTCCTGGGAAGAGACTAGGCAAGTTATTTATGCAGACTTTCACCATAGCCAATAATTGTATTTTTCTCATTTTCCTTTTGACTGACTTGAGAGTGAGCCTTACTAGCAGAAACACTGAACATTTGTACATGCAACCAAAGTTAATGGGAGCTGTTCTACAGTATTGTATAACACTGGGTATTAGGAAAAGCAAAAATCGACACCTTAGATTAAGCTTTCAAAGTTAGTGGGTACTTTTCATATTAACCTATCTTTCCTTCAGTATTTTTCCCTTTAAGATAGGACTAAAACACTTCACTTAACAGGTTGTGAAAACAAATTCACTAAAATTTGGAAAACAGTCTACTACTGCAGTAACAGTTGCCTTTAAGTTTGTACCGAAAACTTCAATTCTGAAAATTCCTAACTTTTGAGTACTCAGTTTTGCATTTAGGACATTATTAAAGTTCCAGCACAAATGTAATTCTGGATCTGAACGTGTTCCAGGGGCGGAAGGTGCTGACATCTGGCAGTGATGTTTCATCCTCCCTCTGTTCCCAAAGCGCTTGCTGTGGAGCGAGGCAGCACTGCCTGACCTGGGTAACGTGCCCCTGCTAGAGAGGGCACTCACAGGAGGGCTGCACTTGGGCAGGCTCTCCAGGCCCCATGACAGGTGCCCTCTGGTGTGGGGAAAACCTGGCTCACAGCTCCTGCACAGCTGAGCCTCCTGTGTATGGCTGAACACATCCCTCACAGCTGAGCTGCACTGATCCCTTGTGTGTGCTGTGCCCAGCAGTCTCCACAGAAGGTAATTAAATCCTAATGAGAGTCTACTGCAAATTAATTTGAGGTTCTTACAATTTGCCAGACTTTGTCAGGTTGACTTCTGCTCTTCCCATTGCTTACTCCTGCTTTGAAAACTCTCCTTTTCCTAGATACCAGGTTCCTTCCTCAAAATTCAAGGTTAAAAATCTTTTCAGAGGATTCATTAGAAATTTTGTAGTGGGATCAATATGAATCTTTTTCTAGCCTTGGAAACAGCTCAAGTTTTGTTAGAGTTGTTCAATCTGAAGCAAACCAAACAGTTTTAGATCTTTTTTGAGGTGGGTAACTTAGAGCAAATCACCAGAGAATGAAACACGTATAAAGAATTCTTGTGCATTGGTGCTTTGGTGGTTGTGCAGGAAACCTGGGTTTTGAGACCCTGATCTTCTGAAAGTGGCAGGACTAGAGCAAGCCTGTATGGCCTTTGTACTCTTCTCCATCGTTGTATGCTTATGTGATGCAGCAGAAAGGATAAAAATCTGTGTGAACAGTGTTTTTGCATGCAGATCAGCTGTTATCTTGTGCAGGGTTTGAGTGGGTTGTTGGCTAAGTGCACTTGACCTGAATATTCTAATCACGAGAAGCTCTGCTTGGTGTGGGCTCCCTCCTTTGCCACCCATGTATGTTCTGTAGGAACAGCATCGCTGACCCCACAAAGGGTCAGCTTTGTTCAGAGGAAAATGTAATCTGAAGAAACTAAGAAACCTTCCTACGCTTCAGCTCTCACTTTTCATAGTGCAAAATCCTGAGTATCAGAATTTTGAGCTGATTATTTGATACAGTTTATATTGTCTTGCTCCGTGGAATTTAAATAAGGACCCTTTTTGCCTTCTTTGTACCAACCCAGAAGGAGTAAGCAGTTAAACCCCGAGGTACTCATTTCAGGAGAGATCCTGCCATTGTATTGAAAAATCTATGAAAGGATTTTAAAATGGAGACTCCTGACTTTCAGGTGCCTTTGCCTATCACTTGCTTATGGTGCCAGCAGGGCTGCCAAAGGCAGTCAGTATTAAAAATAATGAAGCTATATTTTATATGTTAGGAAGAAGTAAGCCTCTAGAGTTCTCTCTGGCCTAATGGTCTGCCTGGATTTGGGCGCTAAGTAGGCCCCTATAACAGTTTCATGACTTGTTTTCCCAAAATTTTTAGCAAGACCAAAGAGATTTATGTGCCTTCAGCAAAGACACCAAGAAAGGGAGCAAGTCCTGAGCTCTCTAACAGTCCAGTGCTTATTAATCACTATGCCAACAGTCTCCAAGTCTTTTTCCAGCGTAGGACTGGCTGGTATCCTGAGTATGGTTTCCCATTCCAATATTAAAACTGGAGTGACTGATAACTAATCATCTTTCTTCTATCCCTGTTTATCCATTGGGATTTTCTGCATCATCTCTAGAAACATGTCCTCTTCCATTGCTGTAGTTCTGTGTCTTGATCCTAGTTTGCCTTTTCAGTCCTCTAATTTTATAGGCAACAGTCCTGTCTGGGGCTATAGGATGAATGTAGCCAAGTCACCAATATTCTTTTTACATCGTATTCTTCAAGAAAAAGAGTAGATGGGCAGCAAAATCAGTCTTGGCTTGTGAAGTAACTTCTCTGCGTGGCATATTCCCCTGTGTCCTGTGTAGGTCATCACCCATCTGCAAATGACATTTCAATGTCTGTCTTCTCTTTGTTGAGCCCTGATAAATTGATACTGGTCGCTCTTGGTTTTGCTACCTATGTCCAATCTGGCACAGAAGCTGCTGCTTGCTCCATATTTCAGGAGGCTGGTGTAGGTGGTTGTGCAAGATACGGGAGTGTGGCTTGCAGTTCTGTTGCTAGGAGCCAACAGTATGAAGTTCTTTGAAGTTTTATGGGGGGTTTTTATCTCTTTTACTACGAGGTAAAAATTTTGGTAGATAAATTGTCTTTATAAACTACACCCTGTTCATTTTAACTTATTTTTAGGTGGGTTTGCATCTTAATAATTGGCAATTGAGGTTTGTGCTTCTACAAAGGTGGAATCTCCAGTATCGTGATGGTGAACGCACATTTACCTTCAGGGCAGAGGAAACATGCTCCATGAAACACATACACTATTGTTCAAACACCCACAGCTCTTCAGGAAGACAGATGCCTTGTTTCAGTTTCAGTCTTTAGTTGAGTCACTCATGCTTATGTAAGGTCTGAATTTGGTTCCCTTTCTTAAGGCTACATTATGGAAATTAAAATCTTAAATAATCCTTTGTCTCTGGGGCTACCTGCTACTGATACAGAGGAGGAATTCAACTCGCTTCTCTGATGTTGCTCTGTTAACAGAAAGTCTCTTTTGATCTGGTAGTTTTGCTCAAGGGATAGGTCATCTGTTTTCTGGATTCCTTACATAGTTCTTAGGGCTGACTTGGGGAAGGAAGAGTTTCTCTAATCTTAGGTTTGCTTCAAAAACGAACAACTACCTTGTAAGCCTCTCACTCCAACGGGATAAAGTGAAGGGTCCTCGTTTCCGTAGAATTACAGGTTTCTTCATCATTGCCACATTCCAGTAATAGGAATGTGGGGTTTTGTTTGGTTGGGGTTGTTATTTTTTTGTTTATTTGTTTCAAAATCCTTTCAACAGAGTGGTTTGGAATAATCTCACAGTTACCACGTTGAAGCTTGGAGTTATTAAAGTGGTTGAAGGATGTGGCTTTCCCCTAGGTAAATACCACACCCCGCTCAGTAACAGTGCCTATCGCATGTTGACACTTGCATTCCTTTGCAAGGGGTGGGCCCTGTTTGAACAGTGCAGTGCACCACAGGTGAAGCAGTAACTCCTTATGCTTCTTTAGAGGATAATGGAAGAGGCAGTTCAGAGGAGACAAGGAAGGGGAGGTGGAGTACTGGACTTTGTCTTGTGATAGGTAGAAGAGCAGATGGTGAACTGCTACCAGTTTATGTCCAGTCTGTTTTTTACATGACATATTTTTAGACTCTAATAATCCGTTTCACTTAGCACTATATTGCTGCTTGACTGTCTTATTTGAGTGCCTCTAATTTAGTTTACAAGCACTAATTACTTAAATAATTCAGCAGTGTTCTGAAGTAGAGTTGTTACAACCTGCAGTTGTGGGAGCTGGAGCAGAGAAAGGGCATGTATCTGGACCTAGATTCCATACTGAAGCAGTGAAATTTGCTCAGATCTTCTGCAAGTGAGTGGCTGACAGTTTAGGATGTTAGAAGCTGAATTATTGTGGTAGGAAAGAAAAGTTATGTAAAAACATTTAAAAAATCAGTACCTGTCAGTAACCTCTCTCTATATATGTAGATATATACGTGCATGTGTACAATAATTCTAGAAACCCTGATTTGCAAACAAGTATTGGTATGAGGAACTTAATTTTCTAATTGAATCTTTTAATACTTTTTAGCAAGTGGTAATACAGGGCAAAAAGGGTTCATGTAACTTTCTTCACAGTCCTGCAGGACATAAGTGTCATAAGACCATTGATGATGAACCATCTTGGTGCTTATGACAAGGACTCCTTTAAAAGTATTGCAGCTCACTGACACTGGGAGCAGCCCACTTCTATCTTGGTGGCAGGTCTCTCCTGTGACTGAGTTAGACTATGATTTTACAGACATTTGTCAAGCTTGTTTTAAAACTCATTGATACCCCAGAAAGCCCTTTTCTCATATCTTGTGTGAATATTTTGGGTTTGTTGCAAATTAAAGCCATTTGTTCTTGTCCTTCCCAGTGGTCATGGAGAACAATTGACTGCTCTTATAATTATGAAACCTTGTCTTGTGTTAGAAGACAGTTGCCATGCTCTCAGGATAAACAAACAGTTATTTTGACTTCAGTAATATATTTGTTATTTGTCCCTGAATATTCAAAACTTTCTTGGAAGAGTGACTAAAATGGAGCACAATCGTCACAGGTAACCAATAGGTACTTACAGCAACCTTAATTCTGTCCTTGTGCTTCCTATGCTTTCCTATAGAAAAAATGAATTACCACACAATAGCCTTCCGCTGTTACATTTCTCTCAGGCAGAATCTCAGAGTTGTGTGGGATGCAGCTCCTGGGGCCCTTACACGAGGATGTGTTGAAAGCAGGGTAGGCTTTCAGCATGTGTCCACTAACTCAAACTGCCAGGGATAGGAAGAGGGGGGTCTTTGACCAGTTAGCAGAAAACAATTTTGCAATTCCTGTTGGATGGTAGTAGTTTCTGGCAAACAAGAAAGTGTAAGAAAGGATAAGCATTAAAATTTTCTTTATTTTTCTTTGTCTGTTCAGACTGGAGATTCTGCTGTGGCCACCGAGTCACTGGGATGTTAAAGTGGTGGTGAGCCTAGCCCTGAACTGCTGGGCAGAGCTGTGTCTCCAGGTAACAGACTACACCACCGTTGCAAAAAAGATGAAGCACATGCTCAGCTTCCTTCCCAAGTTCACTCAGGGGAGATTAGCTTCTTGAAGTTATTTCCTGGCTTCTTGCCAGAACACAGTCTTTCTTGATGTTACACAGAAGCCATACCTGATTTAAACCGGTTGGCACTTGTAGTACATTGAGGTCGTGCACAGTTCACAAATGACACATTTGTGCCTTAACAAATTGCAGTTATGTTTTAGGCAAAACTATTTATTGGTCTATGCACAGAGAAATGTGGATCTCTTTGGGTTTTAAGTATTCCCAAATATTCATCCTCTTTGGAACTGATAATTCTGTGTCCTACCCGATAGGATGTTGGGCTTGTTTTATCATGTAAAGAGTGTTGTCTTTCTAGATGTCCTCTTCTCATGACTGGAGGTGTCAGTCAGTGACCCATGAGATGTGGAGGATGGGCAGAGAATTGTCAAATTGCTAGACTGTTTCTGAAGATTTAAATTGCAGTTGTTTTGGAGGTTAAGAAAGATTTCTTTCCTTCTGCCACACCATCTGTTAAAGTGATGTTTGATTTACCACGTATCTGTTCTGGGTGATGGACAGCCTGAATAAATCTTGAATGTTTGGGCTCTGAGTCAACTTTCCTATAGTGAGGAACTTTCCGTTTACTTCTTGGATAAGAACGTTTCAGTTTCCAGCAAGACTGATGTTTTGGCAGAACCCTGGTAAGGGCAGAATGTTATTGGTTCAGCTTTCCTGTGCTCAGTACAGTCAGGTGGCAGAGCTCTATCCTGTTAGAGAACCAGTGTCTTTCAGAGCAGCCCACAAGCTGTGAAAAGAGGGATAATGGCCATGTTTAATGCCTGCTATGGAAGGTGGACACTTTAGTATCTCTTAGAACAGAAAACATTTATTCTTATTGAAGTAAAATCTGAACGGTGTCAGATTTGACAACATATCTGTGAGATAAATGAAGGAAACCCTTGTGACAGTGCAGCTTTGAAGCCATCTAGTTACTTTATTATTTTGTCTTTTGGCCCGGGAATAATGTAGAGGTTGTATATATTTCAATTGGTAATAACCAGAAACAAAATGCTGACATAGATTCCTGCAGAATAGTCAGCAGACTGTGGCTCTTGATGCTGTTTGCAGGAAGGCAAGAAAGGCTTTTGCTTCTTTGTAGTTCATTTTCCTCTGATTTGGCAGGGACCTGCTCCTGGAGTGTACAAGCAGAATCCAGCTATGGAGTGGGACATGGGATTTTGTGCTCCTGATAATTGAGTCCAATACTGACCATCCATTTCTCTTACCTTCACTTCTTCCTTTAGTCCAGATGTAATGAACGCTCAGCAAGCTTACCAAGTATCCTAAAGGGTAGCAAAGCCAAATTACATGTGCATCTCACTGCCTGGTGAGGCACCACAGGGGAGGCAACACAGGAACCGGAGGGTTCTGACTTGCAGTGTTGTTTCTGCTTATTGCATTAAGTGTTTCTCATGACTCTGAAGACTTAGCCCAGCCCATCATGAGTGCAGCACAAACAGGAAATGGAAACCCTGCAGTCAGAGGATACACCTGCCAAACGCTGGTTGAGCAGCTGTGGCCCTCACCCATGGCTGAGTGCAAAGCCAGAAGCATCAAGGGCTAAGTACAGGCTGAGCACTGTTTCTCCTCTAAGGTTTGGAGACTGGAGGGTGAAAGAGAGGGAGGGAGGGACAGATGAAGGTGTAGTCACAGTTTGCCTGGCAGTCTGATGAGAGGTGCTGATCAGGGGGCTGCTTGTGTAGCATGCAAACTGCTGCTCTTTAGGAGTGCATGTTCTCCCTTGGTGTTGATTATCAGTGTTACAGCTCCAGCTGGCACTCATACATCCCAGGAAGATCAACTGTGTGACAAAGGAGGGAGTGTTAAGTTCCCCTGGGGACTTAGATACGATGATGGTCAGGGCTGCCAAGGCATCCAGCACGTGGAGACTGCTCAGGGATATCCTTGACCAGGGACACGATTACACTGCTTTTATTCCTTGAGCAAGAGCTAACAGCATTTGAAGTAACATAGCTGCCCTAGCAGAAGGCCAATTGCTCTGATTTGGCCAAATTATCAGTTGGCACTGGTTGGCATAGACTTCAGACAGTGTGAAGAATGATGCTGTTTCATGTCAGGGCACAGACTTTCTGAAGCCGATGCTCGCAGCTCCGGACTCTGGGCCAGGCTGCCCAGGTGTCAGTTATCAGAGTGCAGCAGTCCGGCCCTAGATAGCTTTTAGTCTAGTCATAAACACTGACTCCTGTGTGGATTAGTGTTTGGTGCTTCAGGAACCTGTTTCCTGCCCAGGACCGTGAGAAGGTGAAACGTGGTAACAGCAGGGCTAAGTGAGTTGCTGTAGGAGCCTTACCCTACCTTGGGAGCTGAATTAAGTGTTGCACTCAGGAGTTCGGTGATAAAGGTTTGTGTGAGGGCTCACTCACATACGCTTGGGGAGCATTCTTCTTCGCAACTTGCTCTTTCACCTCCCACCCATTGAGATCTTTGTCTCAATTTGTGATTCATGTCTGATTCAGCCAAGTGGGTAGTAGACTTGGCAGCAAGAATCTCCTGAGCTTGAGGATTCCAGGAACCTTTAATAAGGGGTAAGAGCACAGAAACTGGCTGCTGAAAGTATAAAGTGCCTTCTATGGCAAATTCAGGGATTTGTTGTTGTTATTATTTGGGGCATTTTTATTTTAGCAATGGGAAAATCTTCCACCTTGCTTCACTACACAGAAGCTTTGTGGATATTTAAGTTATATTTCTCCCAACAAACAGGGGGGAAATGTTAAGTATTCCTCACTTGGTCCATGTCTTGTTAGGTGTTCTAAGCTTCTTCAAATACCAGATGATGCCAACTCTAGGAGTTGTTGTAGTCTGGACAATTTAAAAAGAAGTAATGGAATTTTGATCATCTGCAATCAAAGGCTTTTGCTATCTGCTTTAGGTATTTTAAAAGCATGCATGAATGTGTATGTATATATCTGTATATATTAGTAGGAGAAACACTGAGGATAATTATAATTTGCTTACATTTGGCATAAAAATGTCAGCTGGTTCAGGATCTGTATCTGACCAAGACGACTGCCTGCCTATTTCAGCTCTGCAAAGACAACTACACTAAGTGTCAAACTGAAAGAACTCAAAACCAGAATCCCTTGGTAGGCAAATTTTGTGATTGTAACCGGAAAGATACTGTGTTGCTCAGCAACTCTCACTATCTTTTTAAATTTTTTTTTTTCTTATATAACATCACTCAAATCCCCAGTTCTCTCCGTGAGGTGAAACCATATGGTGAACTGTCCCAGAGCTGTACTCCTTGAAAAAATTAAATCCCTAATAACCATTGAAGCTGACTGCTGGGAAGCTGCACCCGTGGAAAAGTCATTGGTTTGGGGGAAATTGTGCTGATAACAACTTGTCTTGGTGGAGTATTGTGATTTTGACAAAGCAGTAGATACTTTGCTTAGGTGTTGTGTGATTATTTTTTTAGTAGGTTGTAATTATAGAACTGTTGTTATTGACTACATTCACACAGATAAAGAAGCATATCTAATTACACAGTAATTACATTAGGCCAGTAATTTTCTTGGTTGTGTTTTGCTCGAAATTATTTCTTATGGAAGCTTTTTATAGTAGTGGCAGATATTGACTGCATTGAAACAGATGAAAACAAAGTTTTGTTTGGGCTAGGTTTAGTCCGTTAAAATAATATGGTTAATAGCTTTAGACCTACATTTAGTTCTTTACCTGTGTAGGTACAATATGTCAGGTCAAAGCCAATTCAAATAATAAGGTGGCAAACACTAATGAAAGCAGAGAACAAATATATAAATTTCATTTTATAAGTTATTTAAATAATTGAATAAAATGGCATAAATAATTAGGAAAACAAATTAGCTTTCAAACTGATTTCAGTTTTAATAAACTACGGTAAATAAAGCTGATGCACAGGAAGTTCCACTTGAATAGGAGGTGGAACTTCTGCAGGTGGCCATGCACTGGAACGGGTTGCCCAGAGAGGTTGTGGAGTCTCCCTCACTGGAGATAGTCCAGAGCCATCTGGATGCAATCCTGTGCCACGAACTCTGGAATGATCCTGCTTGAGCTGGGAGGTTGGACCAAATGACCCACTGTGGTCCCTTCCAATCTGACTGACTCTGTGAAGCAATAATAAAACTGTAAAAGATACACAGTTTGGAAGGAACAGTTATGAACAGAAAGTGACCACCTGCTCACACTGATACTTAAGACACCTGTGTGAGTAATACTTTGGACCTCGGGAGGATTTGTTGTGTCACTCAGAGTAATATGCATGCTAGTGTGTGACAAGGAAGGAAGAGAAGAGGGGCAAAAAATCCAACCCAGCAGAAAGGTGAGCCACTGGAGAATGACTAATACTGTGCCTGGATAAGTCATAACTGATACCCAGTTTAGTAATTCTTAGTGTTATTTTTGGGCCTGCTCATAGAAGGCAGTTCCAGCTACTGACTGGTCTGATGGGTTCCCAGACATGTTTTACTTTTCGAGGCACTATTGCTGTGGTTACTCTGCCCCAAAAGAGGCCAACACCCATCACCTTCTCATGTGCCCGCTGCTCACTGCATTGGCCAAGATCCCTGGCCAAGGTGTTGCTCAGTGCTCCTGCATTTTGGGCACATGGCTCTTACAGGATTATTTTGAAATGCATATAGTAACTTTTTGATAATTATAGTTTCCTGTACTCCGTACAAGTCCCTGTGGAGGAACTTTGTTCCTTCTAGGAGTTGATGAGACACTGAGTAGGCAGTGGCAACCAGCATTATGGATTAGATTTCAGCCCCCATGTCCCAGAGTGGCAGAATTTAGCCTAAATGATGTAAAGACTTTAAGAGAACAGTAGATAATGATGACTGACAATTAACTACTCTTTCTTAAAGCCTTTTAGGAAAAAAAAAAGGATTACTAAAAAAATTTCTCATTATCCTTTTGTTTCTTGCTGTCATAATAGCTTTCTTGTGTAGGCTTTGTACTAGTGCACCAAAAAAAAAAAAAGACAACAGGATCTTGGATAAAGAAACAGCTGAAATTTACCTGTTGAAAGGATTCAAGGGTCATTGTGTACAATAGTCTAGCAGAATTTCTGTGGTGATTATCAGCTTAGGCAAGAAACTACTCCTCTACTCTGCTGCTGATGGATTCATGGATGTTTTTAAAGACCCTGTTGATTTATATTGAATTTCAGTGTTCTTTTGTTCTTTAACTCATTATAGTTTCAATATGCTAGAATTATGAAAGTTGAATTACTTCATTTTTCTGAAGAAAAGGGTTTTCTTATTCCCCCTGCCCCCTGCATCCTAATTTAGATGCGACTGATGTATTTAATTATTGTAATTGCTGAAAAAGTCCTAAGTGGAACAAATTCTTGTGTATGTTACCTATTTGTCATTTATTGCCTGAGGGTAGTTACGTGTGTTTCAGACATTCACAGAACTGAGATGTTACTGTTTTCTTTTTACCCTTAAGTAAGTGAGAGATTTTATTTTTTTTCCACAGAACAGCAGAGGAAGGTTCAGGTCCCTATCCACTGCTCCCTTTAGGAATTAGAGTGGCTCTCCTGTTCCTGAGGGATTCAGCATATGCTCAGAGAGATATTAGTTGTTCTGTACTGCCTGTAAAACAACAACAGCAACCAAAAACCCCCATCCAATTCAGGAAGTTTGTACTAATCTCTTCAGTGAGCCTGCCTATTAGAATGTTATGGCCCTTGTCCTGAAGTGATGGGAGAGTTTTAGGAAAGCCTGGTAGTTCCTGGAGATTAATTCTTGGGGACAGTGGGGTCTGACCCCAAACGCCTTGAAATGGATGAAAGGCCTCCCAGAGAGTTTAGTGGATTTTCATCGGGCAAGTCCTCCTGGTGTATTTGTGCGGGCTCATCATGGCTGTGCCTCTGCATGCTGGTCACATGTGAAGTTGTGTGCTCATCATGAGAAAAGGCCTGGAGAAAGCTGTGCTCACACAAACCAGTGGCACTCAGTTACTGCTGCTCTTCCTTAATGGACAGACACAATGGCAGCAGCCACCTTTGTCCAGGGTTGAATAGGTTGGGAATACCTCACCTGGCCATCATCTCTGTGCATATGCACAGAGCAGGTCTCCACATCTGCTGCATGGATGTGCTCTTCTCTTCATAGCTATGCTTCAAATTCAGGAAAGTGAGTCAAGAGAGCAATTCAGGTGACAGATCAGACACCAAACCACAGTTGCTTTGCGTGCATTGTGGCTGCATTGCGTGAATGGGTTTTCCCATTCTCTTCCCTGAAATTTTGTGCATTTGCTGCCAGGGACACACTTGCCTTGGCACAGGCTGTCGCATGGCCTGCCCCATTGGCAGAAAACTTGCTTTTCCCTCTTTAGTGCCCCACATCTTTTATTGCTCAGGGAGGTTTATATCATGTGTCAGTTAAAGTTCACATTGAATAACTTACATGCTGAGTCTAAGAATGTTAGTATTTTTCATGTTTGCTTCTTGACTCTTTTGGAATGTCTTTCTTTTTACTGTTGGAAGACTCTTGAGCATATTGAGGCATATAAAGCAGCATCAGTGATGTCAAGAGCATCTGATTCAGGCAATCCTGAATGCAGAGACAATACAGAGATACCTGAGTTTCCCCTGGCAATCTAGAAGAAGTGAGGTCTTGGAGAAACCCAGGCAGAGCAAAAGATCAAGAAAGCCTGAGCAGGAATCTAGAAGAAACAGTGACAGAGGGAGATAACGCTGCAAATACAGATGTAGAAGATACAGTGGTAGAAGCCCTCTTTGCCATTGCAGCATAAAGCAGTGATTTGAAAAGCACATAATGCCATTGCTAACAAAGAAGAAGAGATCTTGCTTTAGAAATAGAAGTGAGAATGATTCCTCCTACAGCAAGCACACAAAGTTTTCATCTTCCCACTCACACCACTGCTCTACCAGCATGCAGCCCTGCTTGCATCCTGGCAATTTGTACCCTGGGTTGAGTGAGCTGTGAGGCTAGAAACTGAGGTAAAAGAAAGTGAAACTGCTGAACCCCTGTGATGTCAGCACTCCCCATAGGATGGGTCGGAAGGCAATCTGTTCTTTCCTAGCTTGAGCCTTCTACTTTCCCTGTTTTGAGGGGGAGGAAAGGTTTGCGAAGAGATTATTTAAAATTAAAAAAGGTAAATAAAAATTGTCAGTGTCTATTTATTGGATGAGTAACTTAAACATACTTATCCAAGGCTGCTGTAACCTAAGCAGCCAAAGTCCACTTGAGCTGGGGCTGAATTTGGCCCATTGTCTCTCCTTCACGCCCACAATACAAATAAAAGCTTCAGCTTCTTAGTGTTAGGTGGGAGGGAGGAGGTAGGAGAGCCACTGGAGTGTGATGTTGCATTGACAGTTGATGTGCATTCGTTGAGAATCTGTGCTTCTCGTTACCGATGCACATAACAGTATGACAAGTCATTGGGAGACAGGATGCAGCTTGTGAGGAGTGGAACATTATGATGTGTGTGGGGTCTTTATGGGAGAGTTATGGAGCAATGTTGACTTCTGATTAAGGGATGGGGAAAAAGCAGTGTTGCCCTGAAAAGTGGTCTGGAATCTTAAAAAAACTAAATCTTTGGCAGGAGCTACATTCAAAGAGGTCATTATACTTCCTAACAATTTTTATTTTCAACTCTTGTTTAAATAATTTGGGACTCTGTCCTTCTGAAGTAGAAACAGCAGAGTAGACTGAAGAGCTTCTGCTATCAGTGAAATCTGACAAATAAACTATACTAAAATAATTTATTCACTACTTCAAAAATAGTATTTACATTGCACTTTCCTCCAGAAGGAGGCTATGGACATGTTTAAGTGGTGTACAAGAGTCTCTGTCATCCTCACAGAACAGCATCTGGGCCTGCAATAGACACAAGTCACTGTTCAGCACTGCAAGGCTGCAGTTTGGAACAGCTTAAGGCAAATAATAAGAAATATGAAATCCAAATAATACAGCATATGAACCTGCAGAAATTAGTTATGAAATTGGAGTTTAACTAGAGCTAGTAACATCTGTGGAGTTCTAGTAAGTGTGGCTGAGTCTTCATAATTCTCAAACATCCAGGATTTTCTCTGGATGCTTCTTCTCACTGGCATAGTATGTTTTCAAAAGTACTGTTGCTGCATGGGGCAAGAGTGACTTAATTTCAGCTTGAACTCCATTAAAAACCATAGTTAAATAGGTAGAAGCAACCTCATTACAGAGTAAGTATGCTTATATGGTAATTATATTGTTATGTCCAGTTTAATTTGAAGCACAACTTAAAGCTTTCTTGTGAAGACAGATCCTTTAAAAAAATCACTTGTGTCTGTGGGTTCATATATCCTCTTGATACCTTCTGAGATAGCTTCAAGTTTTTGCCCTCACATGGTGACCATGGTGTTGCTGGAGGGTACCTAATAAGAAATGTGGTATAAGTTAATAAATTTGGGGAAGCTGACCAGGTCAGAGTGTGATCTGGAGAGCAACATTTTGCCTGTGTATTATTGCCTGCAGTTTCACATTTTCTGTTTTTCACTTAGACTGTAGAAGACACTAAAAATTAGGTATCCTAAGCACCTCAATCTCCGGATCAATATCCCTGCTAGAGAAGACGTGGTTGTTTTGAATGTGTATTTTTCAGTTGATGAGCAAGCACTTAAACTTGTTTTCAGTGACATTAATGCCTCCTGTTGATTTTGGTGAATTCCAGTTGGGCCATTGATAAACACTTCTGTAAATGCAGCCTAATCCCCAGCTACACTTGATCTCAGCAAAACCCCCTCAGCACTAAATTGTTATGCATAAGTATCGTGCAGCTCCATTTTTCTTCTCCAGCAGGGTATTGTGTTCTAGTGGTAGAAGAATTGAGCCTGCTCTCCTTGTTTGTAAAGCACTTTGGGATCTCTCCAACGGTGACATGAACGCTGGTGGGCTGTGGTTCTCTCCCACCTGGTTTTCAGTTCCAGAGCATGAGACTTTTTCACTTTCTACTCTTTTTTTTTTTCCTTCTGCCTTTGTGACAGAGCACTCAGCTGCTCTTTGTGAGCAGCTGTTCTGTTTCCCTGTCTGCCTGCAGGGGTACCCAGGCAGCTGCACCCAAAGGTTGCCAGAGCAATAGCCAGCTTTGTTAAAAAGTAACAGGATTGGGAAAGAGGGGAGGGAGTAGGAAAATTCATGACCTGGAGGAGATTCTACAGCAGGCTGTCTGAGGTGCTGAGGGACCTGGGTGAGCTCTGTGTCCAACTAGAGATGCGCTTTCTATGCATGTGTCACAGTAAGATTCACCTGCTGACTCAGGGAAAGCTGTTAATCACGAGGTGATGCTGAAGTTCTCTGGTAAAGGAAGTGTTGCTGACAGTGACAAGCAGCTTATGTGCATGTCTCATGGAAACTTAAATGTGCGTATGTGTGCATGTGTGTGTTCGTTCAGCATCTGCTGTCCACATACTGCATGACTCACACACAGAGGGCGAGGTGTGGCTAAGAACAGGCCTGTGACGTGCAGTCTGACTTTTTTTTTTTTCCCTTACAGGCAGCTTTCTTGTGTATGGCAGGGTGTTATCTTTATTTGTCCATTCTTGGGTTTGTGTGCATATTTTTCCAACAATGATGATGATGTTTGTTTCGTGGTTCCACCTTTGAGAACTTGCAAATTAGTGAGGAATAACTCAATGTGCATGAAGCTATGTCATATATTTGTGGCATGTCAGGATTTTGCCCAACTTAAGATTTCTTTTCTTTTCCAGAAAAGGGCATGGCATACAATTAAAACCATGGTTAACTTACCAGTCATCAGCCCCTTCAAGAAACGCTACTCATGGGTGCAGCTGGCTGGGCATACAGGTGAGAGGAGTATCTTCAATGTGTTTGTCTCTGGAATGAGGATGACTGCAGCAAGGAGAACAGTCTTTCTCTGTTTCCTTCCTTCCTTCAGGTAAAAAGGAAGCAGATAATATCACATAAATCTGTGACCTAAAACATATTTCGGTTGTGGTGTGGATAGGGAAGTGGGAGTGATACCTGAATAATGAGATGAGCAGGGAAGCAGTGGTCAGACTCTGGAGAAGGGCCAGGCTTGTAAGATGATATGTGTAAAATACTTGCTAGAGGGAAACAAGAGATGGGGCTGTTAAAGCCCTAATCTATCTGATGCTATTGGTTGTGGTATGGGATAATTTTTCTTGACTTAGTAGCCAATAGTTAGTTCTCTAGTGGGAAGGATTACTGTTCACGACTGTATGCACTTCAGCCCTGAAAAGGACAGTGTTTCTAATACCACTGCAAACCCCTCATCTGAATGTAGGTCCTTGGGTGGAAAACAAATGTGAAAATTGCCTTGCTGACCAGGTGTTTGCATTGTGAATCTGTCATTGTTCACTGCATGAGCGCAAGGAGCAGCTCAGTTGGTTGGTTCTAGTTTTGTGTCTGTAAAAATTGGTAGGTGTGCTCATGATGTAGGCTTAGTTTCATTTGTCAGGCGGAAAAACAACAAAGGGAAGTGATCAGGTTTGTGTCTCTCGTGCTTCATATAATTCCTGTGCGGTGCTGGTGGGGGTTTATTAGTACACACGTGGGCAGGCACCTACGCTGCATCGTGCTGTAATGCAGTGCGTGAACCACCTCTGTGTATGCTAATGCACTAATATGGGGCACTTCAAAGCTGTGCTGAGAAATTTACTGAGCCCTAGAAACTGAGTAGCTGCAATTTGCACAGTGTTGCTGTTGGGTCTGATTTGTATCACACAAAGTGCCATAATGACCCAGTCTTAATGCAGTTTTTGTCACAGATGAATGGAGTTGGCTTCATCTGTGTGGAGTGATGCACTGGTCGTGTAATCATAACCCTTCTGGAGACTCGTGTAGGGTGGAAGAGGAGGGTTAAGAGTTTACTAGAAGCTGATTAGGAGAGATACTGTTCCAGTTTCCTTTTAGTAGTTTTCTGTGGTTGGGTTTACTCCATCCTTTCTGCAGCTGTCCTTCTCTGATACAACAGTGTTTTTCTGAACTAGAACCTGGCCTGTTACCAGCCTTGCCCTTGTGCTGAGGCAGTGCCAGTTCTAGGATTTGTCAGAGGAGAACCAGTTTGCAATGGCTGAAGGATTCTGCTGTGGTAAATGTTGAGTGTTATCCCCAGGATTAATGAGACTTCTACTTTGAGTGCCCAATGTATTTCATATACACTAAAGGATACCTCTGAATGATATGTGTACTTTCCTCAGATGCTGTTGGCAGGTTGCAAGACAGGAGAGCATTTGGAAACTCCGGGCAGGTGGAGTCTGATTACTGCTAATTGTGGCCTCTGCAGATGTCATTTGTCCTGGATACCATTCAGACACAGGGCTGTAAAAAGCACCGTTGCCCTCCAGACTGTACCTGCAGGGCATTAGCAGATTAGCAGGTTTCCAGAGGAGAGGCAGGCAGACAAAGGGGCCGTCACAGCCTCTGTGTGTGTGTGTGTGTGTGTGTAAAGGGCAGTGCTTGGCTTCTGGCCTGTTCTGGCTGTTTAACTATCACTGATTGACTGCGCTGCCTCTGTCCAGGCACGCTCAGCAGGTGTATATACCCTGTGTGGGGATTAAGGACAAAGCCAGCACTGGCAGTGTTATGCAGCTTTAAAATAGCCTGTCAGAGGATTAATGAATTCTGGCTCGTGGCTTCTTCTTGTGCATTTTAGTAAGTATAGTACTGTTTAATAACCTAGCAAAGACTAGCAGGGAAAAAAAGCCCAAACAGTCCGATGGTCTGAAGCAACTGCACTGCTTAAAGCTATAAATTCTGACATGGGAATGTATCCAAATGGACTTTCACTGCTAACAACTGTTTGTCCTGTGTGTTTTATTTTTTATGAAAAGCATCTTATCTCTTCTCTTCAGGGGAAGTCTTTAACTGCTGCTGTGAGACTGAGATAGATGAAACTGGAATGGTGGGGGAAGGGGTTTTTCTTTTTTGCACGTCAATCTTGTCAGCAAATGTTTGATTTTCTCTTTTTAGGGAGTTTCAAGGCAGCTGATAGTGGGAAGATTCTCAAACGCTTCTCAGAGAATGAAAAGGAGTGTTTTGAGCGACTGATGAAAGACCCACTACGCTCCTGCGTCCCTTGCTTCCATGGTGTGGTGGAGAGAGATGGCGAGAGCTACATCCAGCTGGATGACTTGCTTACTGATTTTGAAGGGCCAAGTGTGATGGACTGCAAGATGGGGATCAGGTGGGGTGAATGAAAGAGAATGTGCCTTCTCTGCATTTGAAGGAGGGGGGAGATGTCGTCATGCTCACAAGTCAGCTTGGCCAACCTGAGGACAGTATGTCCCATTATTGCCAGATTGTACATGGATTCTGGAAACTAACTGATCTATAGCCTCAAAAACGATCCACATCAAGAAATTTTCAGGGGTGATTTAAGACAAAGTTTCTCTGCAGTGGCCTGATAATACATGGGAAAAAAAGGACTATTTATTCACCTCCAGTTCATTGAATCTTTGTGTGTGCAGTGATTCAGAAGGCCTCACAAAGAGTAAAATTTCCATCTCCCAATGCAAATGACTGAACAGCAGTGTGAAAGCCCATTTCCAATGCTTGAATGAGTCTTCACTGGTATTGATCTTTTCTGTAAAGAGTTGACCATTTACACAGGACTGACCTGTTTTTTTCCCTACTCTGACATCTTGAGGTGTTGCCGTCATTTTGTTCTCCAGATTCTCATTTTCTTTTCCATTCATTGTTTGCAATTAAGACAAAAACATCAAAAATATCTAAGCATAACACAGCTGTTGAGATCCTGGAGTAAGGTAACGGTACAGAGAAGTATGAGCTGTCATAGTAATCTTTTGGGTGTCAGCTCAGATGCTCAAGAGTTATTGTCATAAATTAGTTACTCTACTTACAGGAGTGCAGATACACCTTTTCAAATAGATACAAGATTTTAAATTAATTAGAAATATGTAGCACTGGTATGTTCAGAAGAAAGACAAGGATTTGCAACAGTACACATTTTGTTGAAAGTAGGAGACATTCTGGCAGTGAGTGACATCATCTCCTAAATGCCATCCTGGTTTGTTACGCTAGGATGAAGAAAATGAAATTCAGGCACCTGACAAAGTGCAAGCTTTAGGAATCCAGTGGAATGTAGAGAACGTGGATAGTGCCTTTCTAATGGCTACCAGATTAACATATTGAGTGATAAGAGCGAAAGGTGGAAGTTTTGTGTCCCTTCCCCTTCCTGTTCTTAGTTACCTCTTCTGGTTTGGAACTGCTCTGATAATCTGCTTTACTCTTTAGATTTTTCTGTATGAAGAGTGATTCTGTCTTTCACTGAGATACATTAAGTAAAACTTAAACTTTCTGAGGCCTAAAAAAATTACCAATGACTGATGTCAAGTTTTTTGAAGAGAGAGAATGCAGTAAGTCTTCAATAGCCTTCTTTGTCTTTTTGATTTCATGTTAAGTGATCTTTCCTAACTGTCCTCTGAAAATGCAGTTCTATTTTATGGCACAGTGGGAGTTCAGCTTTCTCCTATTCTGTAACCAGGAAATAACAATAACTTGTAACAGTAAGTAAAGGTATAGTTAGAACAAGGAGTGAATTACAATTCCTGATTCCTGGGGCTGTTTCACTAAATATGCCTGCACAGTCATTTCTCTGTGTACTTTGGTTTCCCCATATGCAAAACTGGGCCAATGATAAGGCTTACTTTCCTGGTTGATGTTTCTTGAGGCCAGTTTGTAAGCTGTAAAAAGAAATGTTGGGGAAGTCCTTAAGGGTGTGTTGGGATGTGATGTTTGCAGAACATACCTGGAGGAAGAGTTGACTAAGGCACGAGAGAAGCCAAAGCTGCGTAAGGACATGTACAAGAAAATGATTGAAGTGGATCCTCTTGCTCCCACGGCTGAAGAGAACGCCCAGCATGCTGTCACCAAACCCCGGTACATGCAGTGGAGAGAAACCATCAGCTCTAGTGCCAACCTGGGCTTCAGGATTGAAGGGATAAAGGTAATTGTTTCACTTCTGCCTGCTCCTGGAGACTGAACTTTGTTTGATGTGTTGATTAATCAAAAAACAACTTTTCCAAAGGGTTATGTGAAAATGCACTGACTGAAACCACGGAGTTCACTCTATTGCAGTTTTAAAGCATTCATTGTAATTGTAACAGAGAGTGTCAATGAATTTAAGCTTCAAATACACATCAGCCATACTTGAATCAGCCACAGAGACCTTGCAGGAAGGACTCAAGGAGGTATGGAGTGCAGGTAGAATGAAAATGAGACTGTTGTAAGGAGGAATTCAGAACAGAAGTATGAACTCCCTCTCTGCGTGCAACTACTTTTTTTATCCAGGAACTATACATATTTATTCCAAGTGAATCACAGTAAAGTGGTTTTGTTACAGTTACGTTTATTGGCAAGGCATGTTAAAAGCATTTGCTTAGATACCCATGGGATCAAGGAAACCACTTTTCCTTTTAAATACATTATGAAATCCAGCATAGATGGAGCTGGAATAAAGCCAGAACAATCCAAAATGAAATTTCTCCATCAGCCAAGTCCATCTGCTGTTCTTGATGGATAAGTCCGTGCCCCTGTACCATTCCTAGGATACTACCTTATAGCTACAGTAGATCCTGGGCAATTTTCTTCCCTACTCGTTACTTACTTATCTTTTATAGAATCATAGAATGGCCTGGGTTGGAAGGGACCTTAAAGATCATGTAGTACCAACCCCCTTGCTGTGGGCAGGGACACTTTCCGCTAGACCAGGTTGCTCAGAGCTCCATCTAATCTGGTCTTGAACAATTCCAGGGATGGGGCACCCACAACTTCTCTGGGCAACCTGTTCCAGTGCCTCACCACACTTGAAGTGAAGATTCTAATGCCTAATCTAAACCTATTCCCACTTAGAAAGGACCCCTTGTCCTGTCACTACCTGCTCTTGTAAAAAATCCCTCTCCATCGTTCTTGTAGGCTCCCTTCAGGTACTGGAAAACTACAGTTAGGTCACCCCAAAGCCTTTTCTTTTCCAGGCTGAAACAAACCAATTGTCTCAGCCTTTCCTCATAGGAGAGGTTTTCTATCCCTTTAATCAACTTGGTGGCCTCCTCTGGACACATTCCAACAGATCCATGTCCTTCCTGTGCTGGGGACCCCAGAGCTGCATGCAGCACTCCAGGTGGGGTCCCATGAGAGAGGAACAGAGGGGCAGAATCCCCTCCCTTGCCCTGCTGGCCACGCTGCTGGATACAGCCCAGGACACAGTTGGCTTTCTGGGCTGTGAGCGCACCTTGCTGGGTCATGTCCAGCCTCCTATCCACCAGCACTCCCAGGTCCTTTTTGGCAGGGCTGCTCTTGATCTGTTCATCCCCCAGCTTGGATTGACACTGGGGGTTGCCCTGCCCCAGTTGCAGCACCTTGCACTTAAACTGCATGAGATTCCCATGGGCCTACGTTTGAGCCTGCCCATGTCCTTCTGGATGGCATCCCATCCTTCAGGTGTGTCAACTGCACCACTCCAGAGCCTGGATTACTTTTGTTTCTATTTCACAATTCAAACACATAGAAATAAGAAAGGGATAAAAGAGGGTGATGCTGATGAACAGAGGCTCTTTAAATACTTCTTTCTTCTCTGCTTCCCTGTGTGTCTTCTCTCTTCCTTATTCACAGATTCTCCTGCTGTGATACAGGAACTGGGGCTTCCAGCTCACGCAGTGCTGGCCCCCTGTGTGCTGTGCCACCCACTCCTGGCTGTTAGACACAGGCATCCTCATTCAAGAACTGTCTGGGTGGTAGATGAGTAGATGATCTGGCTCCAGTCCAGCCAAAACACGTGATTCTGTCTTGCCCTTTAGCCAGTTAATGATGTTATCAAGATACCTGTTTTATTCCTATACACCTTAGATCTTTGTATGCTCCTCTGCATAATGGAATCAGAAACCCAGATGATCTTGAGGCCTTTCATGTATGTTCTTGGAAAGATCGTTGGTGAGTGAAGATGTACAGATTTGAGTCCTGGAGAGTGACTGAGCTAAGGGAGCACAGGGGAGCTTCAGAAAAACCTCCTGGCTTGTTCTGTGTGGATTTGTTGGTTGTCAGAGGTAGGTAGGAGCAGTATGACACACAGACTCTGTAGTGCTTCCCTCTGTGGAGACACTGCTGTAACTGTGCAAAACATGAATACTTAATCCTTGATTAAGCACAGGAAGTACTTTGGAGCACATTCCCTTTATCTCCCTGTGCTGTGAGGCATATAGGTATCATTTTCTGATTTTTTTAGATGGAGAAAAGGTGGCAGAAACTGAATTGTTCAGTCTATACAAGTAGTCAGTACTCCCTACAGAATTGTGCATCCAGTTCTGTATTTTTGCAGAAAAGCAAAGCCATTCTGCAGGGATCCCCATTTTGGTAGGAAAGCCTGTAAGAGTCCATGGTGCCAGCTAGTGGTTGATGGTTATAAGGGGATGTTCTCCCTAATCGCAGTGATAACTCCTGGGGCTAGCTGTTAAGGTATGTTGGGTGTGGTCATTCAGAAATTTTCCTGCCCTGTGGCTGCTTGGAAAAGAAGCAAAAGCAAAGAAAGTGAAATCCTATAAGCCTTTCTGTGAGCTGGCTGCTGATAAGTGAGATCTGAGTCACCATATACACTCCTTCAGTAGTGGGGTACCTGTTCTCTTTAGGCTGATCCATTTCTTGTCCTTGCCTTGCTTCTGGATCTCTGAAATCAAGTCAAGTTCATTTATGGGATTTGTTGCTTTTCCTCCTATCAAAAATTTTTTCAACCATTTGGTTTCCCTACTGTTGAAACCTGTTGCTCAGTATCTTGTGCCTGCCTGATTCCAAATGCACATTTTCTCTCGGGCAGAGGCTGTCTGAAGGCCAGGCATCACAAATATTTTCTCTACAATACTCAGCTAATGTTTTGCAGAGCAGAGATGCCTGGGGCTGAGAGTTGGGATTTCTGTCTTCCCGTTCTGACAGTGGATGTCTGTGCAGTTTGAAAAGTTACTCTTCCTTTGGTACCATTCCTTTAGCTGTAGATCAGGGATACCCATTTTCCCAGGAGGACATCAGATTTGATTCATAAATCTTTGTGAATCCATTAAGTTAACCCAGAGCCCTTTAAGGGAAGCCTGCAGAGGGCTCTGAGCAAGACCCCATGGTTTAAGATAGATAGCATTATTTTATGGAGCTGTGACACCTGCCCTCCTGCGAGCCGTGTCACTGTCACATCTAATGAGAAGTGTTGCAAATGGCCCATGAGCTGCACTGTGTGACAGATTGCTCTGCTGTGCAGGAATGTATGCAGAGTCTTTAGCAAAGGTGTGACTTCACGGAGTGAGTCAGGCAGGTGCCTCCTGAGGATCAACTACATCCAGAGTTGTTGCAGAGCCCTGGTTTACAATACTGGGGTGGTGCCATTCAAAATCTGGATGTTGTTTATAGCAAGTAAAGACAGGCAGTAATTATGTTTCCTGCCAACCACTGGAAGGGAGCAAAATCATAAAAGTGTTTCTCAACCACAGGGAAGCAAGCAACTAGTTTGTCCAGGCACAAAAGGTTAGAAAGGGAACACTGAGCAGCTATTCCAGACTTTGCTCTATAATCTGCGGCATAGGGAGAAATTATTTTTAAAACAACCTTACTCTAGTGAAGAGGTACAAGATGAAGTTCCAAATTTCTATGTGCTGTTGAGTATTATCGCACATCAGATCAGATGACTTCTAACTTCCACTGCCTACCTGCTGAACTGATCTGGCATAATGTGCACCTTATGAGGCTGACATGCTGCACTTGTATCTGTCCCACAGCCTTGGAATAAAATTCTTTTGCATGAGTGATGTGGAGTTTTAGCATTATTGACTTCTTTTCATGTATACATTAGAAATCAAGTTCGGCTGTGGAATAAACAGTGTTTCACCTGCCGAGACTGGACCTGAATTTGTCATTTTGGTGCAATGACTTAACATGTAGGAGAGAACATATTGTATTGACCTGTTGATTTACTCATAATAAAAATGAGGGATTGGACTGATACAATGGAGTGGAAAACAGTTTGATAATCCTGCAGGCTTTTAGTGGATTTTTGGTACCAAGTGTAATAATTGCTGTATTTTACATGCACATCCTAAAATCTCCTATTTGTGTCTCTTGAAGCAATAGGGATGCTCTTAGAGACATGCATATTCATATATTCTATGCTTACAGATACCTCCAATTCATGCACTGCTCTTACTTACTTGTAGCTCCAGAAGCACATAAAAATACTAGTTTTTTTCAGTAGCAGGGTGCTTCTGTACTGAATCTTACTGCTAGCACAAAAATACTCTGAATTTCTCCAGGACACACTTGGAACAAGCATACCTGCGCTGTCCTTTGCCAAAATTCACTCACCTGCTTTGTCACTGCTAGCATTGTGAATCCCAAGTTGTTCCTGTCTGCAACAGATTTCTGTTCTGCAACTTCTGGGTCGTATTATATGTTCAAAGGTATGTTTGGAACTGAATCCTAACTGCGATTCTTTGATTTCCCATTGAAAAACAGAAACAGCAATAAAAACCACCACCACCACCAAAAAAACCCCCAAATAACAACAACAAAAAAATCCTCACCAAAACCCAAAAGAAATCCCCAAACTAAAAGGACTAGTAAAATTAGTTTTGGAAATGTTCCCTTATGCCCTCAGCCGGGGTTTCACTAGCTAGACAAGAGTACAACCAAAGAGGTCTCTGTGGTTTGCCCCACTGAACTTTGCACTGCTAGCACTGATGTAAGGAAACCCTCCTGCAAGCTGGTAATATCATGAATTGTTTTTTTTAAACTTGTACTCAACAGGAAATGAACTGCCAGTGCCATTTAAAGTTATCCAATCAGCTTTTGTGTCTCTTCTCTTCTTCTTGCTTGGTTTATCTGTTCTCTTCCTGTTCAACTACTTACTTTCATCTGGTTAGCAGGGGCTGAGCTGTTGCTGGTTCGAGAGGATTGACTGATGAGGGGAATGATATGGGTGCAGTATAAATAATCTCTGTCTGTGTGCGGTTTTGTGCAGAAGGCGGATGGAACATGCAACACAAACTTCAAAACGACGAAGACACAGGAGCAAGTTCTACAGGTTTTTGTGGAATTCATTGAGGGCAACACAACTATTCTGGTGAGTCTGAGCTCTTCAGGTGCACTGATCTTGGACCAATGCGCTTGCTTCAGGTCCATGCTTTCTTTGGTGCATGAAATATGAGATAGACTACCAAGGAAGTAAGTGATCTTGACTTCCAGTTGCTCTCAGGAGATGGGGTGGATATGGGGACTTGGATTGTTGAGGAGAAGTTGACTGAGACCAGTTATGTCAGCTTTTGCCATGAGTTGACTCCAAATGCCTCATGCTATCAACATGTCATTCCAACTAACTTATGGCTTGCCATCAGCTTCAACCATGGGTGTTAGATGCATTAGATGGGTGATATCTAAGCAAGAATTGTGTTGGCAGGAAGACTTGTGATTTGGGAATTCAGTCTGGAGAGGATAAAATCAGAGCGTGGAGGCAGGAAGTGAGATTGGTGACTAGCTGTGCTCCCATGTGTGAAACTTATCTCAAAGAGGAATTCCTGTGTGCTAATTCATGGGTAGCACAGCAGGCATGTGGTAGATGGCATAACACATCTCTTGTCTTTGGAACTTCAAAGGATGCTGTAATGTTTTGCTGCACTGTGGAAGCCATTATGAAGGCAGATTAGCTCTTCAGGAGGAGTGTGCTTGGTAGCTCAGGGCAGCATTAAAAATCTGCACTAGAGCTTTATATGTTAGGCCTTGATCCATTTTATCCCCTCTGTGCCCCCACCATGGTTGGAGCTCCTTGTTTTTCTAACACAATTTCTTTCTTTTTGCTTTGAGGAACTGGAAGATTTTTTAATTCCTTGAAACTTTTTCTCTTTATTAAAAAGAAAAAAAAACAGTTGCAGAAAGCCTCATGACATCCAAATCAAGACAGATAAATATGCTTGGTGTAACACATGCAGCAGATGAACTCCAGTCTGTTAATTCACTATAAAAGCTTGAAATGTATTTTCAGATTGACTTTCAAATGATGAATCTGTTGCTTTGAAGGACATCTAGCCTAAAATGAATATGGTCTCTTCATTATATTGAGTCTTGTAAGCAGATTCTCTTTATTCAGATTTCAATGAAATGTTTATGGGTTGCTTTGGGTTTTTTTTTCTTCTTCCTCCAGAAAAAATACCTCAAGCGTCTGCAGGAAATTAATGTCATTCTTGAATCCTCAGACTTCTTCAAGCGACATGAGGTGAGCAGTGAGTGTAAAGCTGTGGAGGTGCTTTGCTTTTTCGTTTGGTCGTTCACGTGTACTCTGGAACAGCCTGCTGTATGAGTAGAAGGGGGTTTGTAGAAGAAAGCTAATGCGTGTTGACAACACAGACACCACAAAGTCTCCGTCACAGCGATACAGAAGATTAAACTAGTTGAGGAATAGTAAATCCTCCTATCTTTATGACATCTCAGCACTTATAGCTCTGGATTACGGCATGGAATAGTTTTTTAGTGCCAGTTTCCTATAGTTTCTCTAATCTTAATGTACTCCAGTGGGAATATTTACAGGGGAATGGTAACATGGAAGCTTGCATTTGGTACAGGAGCAGTACAGTAGCATTCAGTTGTAGTTTGACAATGAAAGCTGTATTAGTTATAATGGATTTATGTTGAAATACCATTTAATTCTGCTGTGCATGTTCTCTCTGTGCTTTGCTGTGCAGAAGGCATCATTAGCATTGTAACTTCTGCTTGTTAACAGCTCAAGATTTTGAGATTAGACATTTTATTTCGCCTTGTTGATGTCTCTTATCAAGAGACATTTTTGTTAATTATGGGTCATGATCTGTCTTTGAAAGGAGTTACTGGCCTTTGCTGAATTGTTCAAATTGAGACCTGATGCTAAGTAAGATGAAGAATTGCTTTTCTTCCCGTTTTCTACTGAGTCCCATTTCTTATCTACATGCCCATTTATACCTTACTGATTGATATGGTTATGCAAATGGGGCATGTAAATCATCAATGTATAAGTGCAGCCCAAAAGTCTGTTGGGTCACAGGTGAGCTGAGGTGATCATCTTCTTAGCAGGAAGTGTTAAGTGATGGGGGAGGGCTGAAGATGTATTTTTAACCACCCTGTCTCAATCTGTGTTCCAGGTCGTAGGAAGTTCACTACTTTTTGTACATGATGGCAGTGGGAATGCCAATGTGTGGCTGATCGATTTTGGAAAGACTACCCTTCTTCCTGATGGGCAGACACTGGATCACAGGATCCCCTGGCAAGAAGGCAACAGGGAGGATGGGTACTTGTTGGGATTGGACAATTTGATTGGCATCTTGGAAAGCATCACTGAAAGATGAGTTGAGAAAGGCACAAAACTTGCAGGGCTTCTCTGTAACTTTCTGCTTTACTGAAGTAGAAGGAAACTCAGAAGGAAACCTTTAACTCCAAACTCCTGAGGTCGTCAGTGCAGAGGGAGCTGCATCCAGAACCCAGCAGTCAGTGATCAAAGTTACTTTGCATCAGCCCTCTATGAACTTAAATAAATCACTCCAGATTGGTCTGTGTTGCACCAGACAAACTTGGGACTGGTCCTCAGAGAATGAAGACCTCCATACTCGGGAATCACACCAGCATGAGTCTGTGTGATAAACCAGAATGATTCTGATTTCTGGCAAAATGGGACTCCAGATTACTTCTCAGTGAACCAGGGCAAATGCTTGGGAACTCAGGGCAGGAAAAACAAATTTTCAGGGAACTGCATAGTTTTGAAACCAGATAGGTTTTTTTCCTCTCTAATTCCAAGTCCCCTTGCTCCTGTGTACACTATAGGTTGGACCAACAACTTCTGCTGCATTATGTTACAGTGTGAACAAGGTGCAAATGGGTGATAATCACAAGAACCTGGGAGCAAAGAGGGACAGCAGTTTGTAGTGGCTTGGTGTGGCTAACTGCTGTTAACCATTCCTCCTCTTCCCTACTCTAGCCTTGCTTCTATCCAAGAACAGCCTTGGCTTTTTCTGTAGCCACTCAGGAGATTACAAATACTCTAGGGAGAGAATAGCAGCCTATTGTCTCCAAAAACTTTTGACTTTCCGACTGGATGGGCTGTTGGAAATGTAACTAACTTGGAGAGTTTGGCCTCTTGCAGCTGAACTGCAGCTCTGAAAATCACTAATGATCTTTCACAAACTGGTCAGGGAACTAAGATTTTTTCCAAGGCTTGTTTATTTTTGAAGATAAAACCCCTATACACATGCACACACTAGTAGTCAGCAACCAGTGTGATCTCTTAAGATTGTGATTTGACTGTCTCCTAATGCACGTGACTTCTTGGCCATGTTCCTGTTCTCAAATATGATGCTGCCACTTAAGCATATAAAATGGCACAGCAATCAGGAAGGTAATGTTTCTGCATTCACAGCGGTACACAATGATGAGATAATTCCCAGGCATCCTTCCTCCAAAGCATCAGCTGTTAACTCCAGGCAGTTTGGGTAAAGGAATATCAATATATTACATCCTCTAGTCCCCAGCTGGAATCACAGGGTGATCTGTGCTTCATTCTTTTGCTGTGGTCCAGGCACAGCCACAGAAAATTCAGTTTTTAGGCTAAAGTCAAGAAAGATTGAATTGTTTTCTTGCAATGGCTTCACATACCTTCTCCGATGGTTGCCTCTAGTCACTGGAACAGTTTTTTAAATACTGGCAGTATAAGTACTATCATTTAGTCACATGTTCACTCCCATTCTGGGTTTTAACATCAATAACGTGGTGATGCAGTTTTCACAATGCAGGTAAGACTTACTGACAATTACCAGTTGATGGTTGAACCCTTTCAACATCTAAAAGTAGTAATGCACGTTGATCAGAAGTTCCTGTCTTTTGCTGGTGTCCTGTGCTCAGGAGAGATTCTGAGAACTTTGGATATATGCAGGTGACTCCACATTTGGGAAACTGCTGTTTCAGTAATAATTGTTATCATGAGCAAAAAAAACCCTATAGAGTCCAGATCTGGAATGAAATCTGTAATATTTGTAATTAGAGAGCCTAAAATAATTTCTAAAAGGAGTTACTTTGGGTAACACACTCCTGTACTAAAAGATCAGTCAGATTTAATTACTTTTTCATCACCTCTAGACAAAGCAGGAGTGTTGAAAATTGAAGCTCTGTTGTGATGTAAAAGTTAGACGACATAGAGTAGGTATCCTGTAGGAAGTAATGACATGTGGAAACATTTCATTTTAAACCAGAAGTTGTCTGAAACTGGTAATTACTTTTGCAGTTCACTGCAAATTCAGATGACTTCTGTGGCCTCCCAGAGTCTCTCTGTTTTATATTTATGATTGTATGTTAATGAATTTTTCACTTGAAGTTTCAGAGTGTTTACATTAGGTTATTTTGAAGTGACAGTGAGCACAGATTATATCATTCCAGATGCCTCCTAACTTTTGAACTGCTATGATATCACAAATGAATCCATAGTGAATTCTATACAGTTTAAAAAAAAAGTATTTCTCCTTTTCTGCAGCCAACAGGTAAGCCACTGGATAGCAGTGCCTAAAGAGAATAGTAGTGCTTAAGGACAATAGCAAGTAAATAGGTCTCACAGTCAGGACTTTAATGACATTGCCTTTTTTATGAGACTGCAACTGCAAGCTGTCCTGCCATAATTAAGAAGAATTATAAAAGTAAGGAATAAGATGTTAAGATAGAATTCATTTAGTGGTTTGCCTAATTAATCTTCAGAGTTAAATTTCTTTCTTCTGTTACCACATGTGTGAAGCTTTTGCACCAATGTAATCTATTTTCTGGAGGGGAGATGTAAACAGTAAGGGTTGGTGCGCAAATGCCAGTAGAGATTTTAAGACAAACTTTTAGAATTACTGTCCAGTTCTAAAGGAGAGCTGGAAGCAATGTGGTACTAGTAGCTTCAAAAAACAACTCCTGATAGCACCTGGATGGTTTGCAGTACATGGTCATGGGGGAAAACTTGGAGAAGATCTGTTCCACTGCAGTAGCTGGAAAGGTCAGGGAAAAAGGAAAATCTCTGCTATAGGAGACACTGATCTGGAAACTCATTCCAGATGACATATATTTCTAGCAAGTTAGTTTCGAAATGGCTCTTTGTCTTGCTAGGGGATTAGAAAGGAAGAAATCACAATCATCTGTCGCTGTTAGGGGAAAGAAGAGAAGGAGGCAGCTTTTCATAGCAAACTGCAAGTGTAGGACTTCAGCTGAGCAATGGAGCTCCAAGGAGCTGAGGCTGTGAGCTCAGGAGCAAACTACCCCGGGGTACGTTTTAGATTCCTTGTTTCTCATCGCATGGGACAGATGCCCAGAGCACCTGTCTGTGGGCACGCACTGGCTACTGTGAGGAACCAGCATGGCCTTCTTTCACTATGGGGTAAGTTGTCTTGAATAAGCTTGTATTTACCAGAGGGTCAACATGATGCATGTGCACAGGCATGTAACACAGAAGGAGCTGATGTGTGGTAACCAAGGAATTTGTTCATATGCAAGTCCAGAATGTCGTTCATTAATGCATCTGCAGAAATAGTGCCTCACCCTGGAGACACTGAGCATGTGTGATTCCACAGCAGGGTCAGAGATGCTGGCCTAGAGGCACTTTGGTGCTGAACAGATGACCTCTGGCTTAGGCTCCAAGGTCTTTAAACTCACTAGTTAGATGCAGCAGTGCTGTAACTGCTGCATTCCTGTGTGAATCGAGAAGTAGGACTAGGACTTCTCTCCTTCAACTTCATTATTGACTTGTTTTTTTTGGCCTTGGACAACTATCCTAGGCATTGTTTTGTTCAATTTTACAGATGGGAATAGACCTACTTACCTCGCAGGAATGGTGTGAGGCTGTCCTTCATTATTGCCTGCAAGCTGCTGTGAGATTCTTTGGAGGAAGGTGCAATATAGAAAGAAATGCACAGAGATGGATCAGATAAGTTTAAAAATTATGGGTGTTGAGGCCCCGCAGGGATATAAATTTGGCTGAAGTTTAATGAAAGTGGTAAAAATTAAATCCCTCTAAATTTTGTACAGGGAGAAATTCACTTAACATCTGATCCAGTTCCTGTTAAAGGGAAAGATTTCACTGGGAGTTGGACCAAACCCTTACATATCTCAGAGGGCTTTTGCTACTTTTTTATTGCTGTTGTTATTATTTGTTATTCTTAAGGTACTGAGATCAAATGGCCTGTATCATCTACATGCATCCGTTCTGAACACTACAATGCAATGCTGACGTTGACTGTATTGGATGAGTGTTTGTTACTCTGAAGTGTGTATGCTACTAAATAAATGGGACTGAAGGGAAAAAGACTTCTGCTGTGATTTGATCATGTGAGAATAATATCTTTTCTTCAAGAATTTCCTCAGGGAAGGGAGAAAAACAATATATTTTAGCATTTCTTTTGCTTTTAGTCTTTAGCATCTGGTACTTCCTAAAGTAAAACCAGTTCTAAGACATCTAGAGGCCAAATGGTGGAGCTTCGTTCCAAAACCTATTGTATACGTTACCTTTAGAACCTGATTCACACATAGCTTGTCAGATTCCTTCAAGGTAAGCTCTGTCTCTGAAATCTCAGTGAATAGCCTACAGCACAGAAAAAAAAACGTGCATCAAGAGGCACTTGTCAGACTCAGAGCACTTAACTGTTCCCCTGGGCAGTTTTGTGTGGACACGGGGAAGAAGCACTCAACATTCTAGTACTGGCAGCACTTCTCAGCAAGAGTACTTAGAAGAGAGGGAAACAAATAACCACCGTTAGTGTCTCTTTATTTTGTGTTGCAAATATAGAAGTATACACTTGTCTAGCTTTAAATTGCAAAGAAGCAGGCGTGTCATCTACTTATGTACAATAGTCACCCAGAAAGGTAAGTTGGCAGAAGTGCTGCCATGGCCAGAGGTAATGACAAATCAAAACCTATTCACATAAATGGAAAAGTCATGTGATGTGATGGGGAGAGGTTAGGCATGGTATCACTAAGGTCTCTGCATGGGATTGAGAAGGGTGGACAGCCAGGAGGGGAGAGCACAGCCATGCCTACAGGAGAAACTGCCTCACACAGCTCAAGGGTCTAAGGAAGTGTGGTCCCTGGCTGACACAGCTGTGGAGATGCAAATACAGTGGGGGAAACAGTATTCCCAGCAGCAGCATTTTCTTCTCTTTCAGGAAGGCGGGGGAGTGTTTTGGAGGTGGAATAAGTTACACTTGCAAAAGCCCATAACTATTTTATCAGCCTTGGAAAGCTTTCTTAGTGTACACCAGCCCATGGGCAAATTAGCTGAGAACTTAGCTCAGGAAAAGGATTGATATGAGGGGGGACACCTTAAATCTGTGCAATTAAAAATTCTGTTTGTTTAAAGGAAAAAATGAAGATGCAAAGCATTTACGTTGAGGAGAGAAAGGATAACAAAGCTATCAGAAGCAGGAATATCAACAAATGTGAAAAGAAAGCAAAGAAAGACAAATTGAAATTTCCATTATGGTTTCATCTTTTGTTAATCAGTCCCTTCTTTAAAATGTGAGTATGAGGTTGTATGAAGCAACATAAAGTACTAATGCTAAACACAGTCAAAAAACAACTGTATACGCAAAATTACAAAACCAATTTGGTAATTTTAAAAGACAGACACCTATCAGGAAGAGCAATTTATAACCCTATAAATGGCTGATTCTGCAGTAGGGAAGTGCTGGAAGACTTTTCACATGGATTAGAGGACCAAATTAATCCCAGATCTCCAGCTCATGTCATTCCTCTAGGAAGCAAAATTGTGTTTTGGCTTCCAGTTGTGCAGGTAATCTAATTTTGACACTATAGGTTTAACTCATTGGTTATGCACTAAAAATGTCTCCTTAAAAAGTGGTTTCAAGCAATTTATATTTTGCAATGGTAGCAGTTGAGCACTAGGAAATCTCTGATTGTACAAACAGTAGGTTTCAGTCTCAGAACTGAAGGACTGAAGGTTGTAGCGTGTATCACTGCAATTGTTATTTTTTTCTTTTGAGATAAAATGGTTTGGGCAGCATGTAGCATTCAGCATCACAACAGGAGCAATATTAACATTATTTCCTCCAGGATATTAATTAAAAATTTATTTTCTGTGAGAGTTTTTAAACAGCATCTAAAAAGACTATTACAGTTCAAAGATTCATGGCACTATGCGGACAGATAATTCCATTTGAGAGAGTTAAGAGCATGTATAAAATTGAGGTTGCTAATGCAGATTCTTTTAAAATTCTCAGCTCTTTCTTTTAGTGCCCATTTGGTACCTGCAGCTCCATGTCTTGTCTTGTTAGAAGAGACTGCATCTGGCTCAGTACAGCTGTGAGCTAAATGCTGTTGTAAACCATCAGAGTCTGTCTCAGAAATAAATAATCAATACATGCTTACCCTACTCTTACAGTTGCTCTTCAACAGCCCACTCTTGATCACTCTTAGGGATAAGATCCTGGTCAGGATGGAATTCTGTTCAGTCTCAGTGCAGCTTTGTCTATGTGCTTCGTGTAAATGAGTACCTTGGTGCAGCTATTCAGTAAAAACAGGTATCTGTCCAATGTGCTGGACTTGCACTTCATTTAGAAAGTGAAGGCAGAGCTACAGCCAAGACTGCCCACAGCACTGATAATAGAACTGTGCTCTCCTCTTACTTCACTTTTCAATGGCTTCCCTGGTTTTATCACTACTGGCCTTTCTAAATTTGTGAATGATGTTGAGGCAAGTGCTACACAGGGGGAAAACAGTGGTAGCTCAACGTGGGTAACTATCTGGACAGAAGGGATCCTCCTGCTTCTCACTGGAATCTTGGGGTATTGTACAGTCATTTCCACGTTAAAAATATGAAGAATTGTGTCTGCTACTTCATTAAAAGTCTCTGGGAAGAGAAGGTGGTGTAGTTAACTTCCCATGGCTTCTGGACAAGCCAATATTTCACTCCTCTTGCCACCGGTTTCCAGCCCCTGCTAATGGCTAAGGAGAATTGAAAGCAGATTCCCAATGGGCCTGCAAAAGCATGGCCATGATGACCAGTGCTCCGCTCAGGACAGACAAGGGCTGAAGAACAAGCTGCCATCATGTCCACTGCAGCTGAACCAGGATCACTGCACTCTGCTGTGGCCTTATATTCAGGGAGGAAGGGGCCAAGACGCTGGCACCAAGTCACAACTGCTGAAAAGTTTGATAGCTCACCTTTGGGGAAAATAAACTACTCATGCATGAACCATAAGAGTAATACAACCTGAAAGGTAAAGATAAACTGGTGAAATTCCAATTAGCTAAAAGTAAATGCATTTATTTTTGATTATGACCAAAAATGTTAGCTTTTGCAAGAGGGAAGAATGAGAAAATTTCCTGCGAAATGGGCTTTTCTGCCTCATCTAACTGGGCTGTAGTGACTTGTGGATGTAAGACATGACAGGCAATGAGCTAAGTGTGAGAGAAGCTAGAGAACTAAAGCAAAGGTGAAATGGGAAGAAGGGCATGAGGCAAGGTCATCCATCTCCCTTGGTCACTAAACCAACCCCTCAGTCCCCACACTACTACTGAAATTTGCCCCACACAGAAGGACCCCTCTCTTCTGACCATCTGTCATTTTATAACACAATGGATTTGGAATCATTTCCACACCATATGGGTCTTTGCTGAAAGGTGGCCATCATCACCCTTTGTGTCTGGAAATCACAGAAGGGCTGGTGTGAAAAGGGGCCTCCAAAGACCATTTAGTCCAACCTTCCTGCTAAAGTAGGTTCACCTACAGCAGGTTGCACAGGATCATGTCCGGGAGGGTTTTGAGTGTGTCTGGAGAAGGAGACTCCACAGCCTCTCAGTGCTCTGTCACCCTCAAAGTAAACACATTTTTTTTCTCATACTCAGGTGGAATGTCCTGTGTTTCAGTTTGTGCCTGTTACCCCTTGTCCTGTTGCTGGGTACCACTGAAATGAGTCTGCTCCTGTCCTCTTGACACCTGCTCTTAAGATATTTGTATGCTCTGAAGTGACATTGTACAAAACCGTCCATTCGAAAGTCAAAGGTCTAAAACTATAGAAAGCATGGAACAGATACCAAGTCAGACCAAAAAAGCATAAACCTGTGCCAAAGATGCCTTTCACTGAGGATGGATTCAGACTCTTCACTCTGTGCTTTTCTTTACCACAACTCAGTCATGTCCACCCTGACTGATGTAAAGGACAGGAAGTCTGGGTGGTCAAAGCAAATCCTCACCTGCTGGCCCGCACCTTCAGACTGTACATGCAGCTGATCACTAAGCATAAAGCATGTACCAGAGGACCTCTTGCCTCAGAAAGGAACCAGAGAAGTCTACAACTGGCATCTCCCTACACAACTTGATTCCACACAAAGAGCACGTAATTTGCCACTGTAGGTTGATAGTAGTACAAGGACAGAATGCTTCCAAGACTGTTCAGACTCAAACCAAATTATTTGCCTTTTCGGTCTCCTTATTTTGCAGCTTTAATCCATAAACATCCATTTAGATCCTAAACAACTGAAGAAAGCCTTAGAAATGAGCTGTCTTGGAAACAAACAACTGCATTTACCAGCAAGTCTGTGCACTTGAGAGGCAAGGAACAATTACGACCTGCTCAGCTGTGTGAAGACAAGTCATAGTTTTAGCTTTCTCAAATGCTTGAGCTATTCTACCTTCCTGTATAAAGAACACCTGAAGTAGGGTTTGCATTAGATTTCCCTTAACTATTCCTCTCTTTTGCATTAATTTCTACCTCAGAGTATTAAAACTAAGAACTCCAGCACACCAAATGCTAGACAGTTACCCAAGAACCTCAGCTTAGTGCTTACCAACATAGCACAGGGAATTAATGCTGAATATCAAAGTACTCACAAAAATGAGGTTCATCTTAAGTAAAGTCCATTAAAAGATAAAGACAGTCCATTTCTCATCACGCCCTACAGCTCACCCTTCCTTGAAAAACACCTGCCCCTCCTATGCCAGGAACTGTGAGGAAAGCAACACCATGAGGCAAACAGCACATTTCCTTCACTATTCAAAAGAATACTATCAGCTCCACCAGCTACTGCTTTTTTAATGGTAAATGTTTTCCTCTTCATTGCTTGTTTACAAAGCACATGCTCAGAGGAGCCTGGGTTTTTTTTTTCGTTCTTCCTACTGCTTCCAATTTCAGCAACAGCTTCCACAAGGTCTACTAATAAAACAGATGCAAATGTGGCTGCTATTTTTTTTTACTTCCCTTATAGTGTATAAGCATTAGTAATTCACCAGAAATGTAAAAAGCTCTTGGGAATGTAGCAGCCTTTGCAAGTTGGTTGCTGCTTGCAACCAACAGCACACATTTTTGGATTCTTGGTTCAGAAAGAAGCATAACCTGTGTTGGTCATTATTTCCATCCAAATGCTGCAGCTGGATGGTAGGTCCATTTCTTTTCACCTGAGCAGATTGAGAAGGAGTTCTTTTCTTATGAACTATATTCTGAATCAGACAAGCAATGCCATTGTTCTCCACTTCTAAGCTGGTTCAGTGGAACACATTTGAAGGACAGAGATAGAAATGCAAGCGTCTTTTACAATCTGAGGATCCAGTAGGTAGACAGAGGAAGCAGAACATTCCTGATGTTGAAACTTCACCCATCTGAAGGAACTAAAGTGGAGGAAGTAAATGAAACAGGAAGCAGTCCTTTCAGACATAGACATTCCCTGATCTTTGGAAGAATCATCTCTACTATACTGGAGTAACACTCAGGTCATCTGATAAAGACAGACCAGAGTCCCTCTCTCTTGATGTTTTCTCTGTTTTACAAAAAGGTTTTTCATCTCTGTGCAGACTAGAGCTCCTTAGCACAGCTGCTCTGACCTCTGCTAAGGCTGATGGCTGGTGCTCAGCACTATAGCACAGGTCATCATAAGCATAATTTACATTGCCACAGGGGAAGGTCTGGAGTTTCACCAGTTCAACCCCACTGATATCCAGGTGAGGGCAGGTACTTCGACTTGGAGATGCTGGAGATGCCCGGGAGCTAGGAGAACTGCAATTCCCATCGAAGCCTGAATCTTCCCGCTCTGGATTTGCTTTGAGCTTGGAGCTGGGGCTGAAGTGACAGATATTCTCTAGCACCCATGATCCATAGGTTGGGTTCCAAAGATTTTTTGTTTTGTTTTTAAGTCTGTGGGCAGATGAATTGCTGAGCTCCAGCTTCTGGTTTGAGGTCTGCTGCAACCACGACCCGCTGTTGAAATCACTGAGGCACGGCAGGTTGGGCCCTCGGGCAGTCCGGTTGCTCAGGTTCTCCACCAGGAGCTCTTGTGGACATTGTACAAGTTTGTGCCCAGAATGGTGGGATTCCAGTGTCTTAGGTGTTGTCTGAGGTGTGAGAGAAGGGCTTACCAGCAGTGGCACTATCCCACTAGCAATGTTTGGGCGCATGACAGTATTCCCTTCATCCTCTGGTGTGGGGCTACACTCCATGGGCAGCTCAGTGTTGATCACATCAGGGTCCTGAAAAACAGAGACAAGAATCTGTTACGCCTTCAGGGTGACTGTCACAGGTTTGGGCAATACCCCTGCACATCATACAAGGTGCTACATTCCATCTGGGTATCACATGCTGTTGGGAGTCACATGCTTCCTTCAAGAAGAGGCTGTGCTTCATTGAAATCAGTGACTAAACTGGGGGCCTGTAAAATAAAATTTCTCTCTTGAGAGGTTGGATCCAGACCTGTAGCAATTAAATGCTACTGGATGGTGAACTCACTGTGCCATTTCATTCCCCCTCTCCACTCCATAACTATTCAGCTGTGGCTTTTGAGCAACATTAGGCAAGGTCAGAATATGGACCTGAAAGAAGTCTAAGTACCTTTCCATCACAAAGTGAAGGACATTTTGCTATTGAATAAGCTGAGAGTGAAAAGCATCCATTTGCACAGGTGCAGTGTATGCTCATTTTGGCTGGGTGGAAGATGGGAGAGTGAGGATGGACACTGGAAAAGAGCCAACAGCACCACCACATTAGTAAAGTAATTTTATCAGTCTGTCAGGACCCTTCACTTGCTTTAGGGACTAAAGCTAATGTCTTTGGATAGTTTGCATTCCATGGATTATCATCCACCTGGATACCAAAGACCACTACCTGTGTGCAATACTTGATCCTTTCCAGGATGGTAGAGAAGTTTGGCCGATACTCTGGGCTGTGCTGCCAGCACTGTGTCATGATCCGGTACCTTAAAGTAAGTAAAAAAATAAAAATTGATCAAGAAAGGTTATTTTGCAAAAAGTGTTTCAGTATGAAGTGATCAGGGGTCCAAGGAACCACACTTGGTACATGGCCCAATGGAGGAGTGCAAAAGTGGGTATGTAATTTCTATATCCCTGGATCCTGTCTGATTAGGGAACCACTACTTAAAGCAAATCCTGTCGTGCTCTAAGCTGTATAGAAGAGGCAGTAGCTCAAGAGACATTTAGCAATACCCACCTAACACGGAGGGCAATCACCATTCCCTGACTAGAGGTGTCTGTCTACTTGTTTGACACCTACTATACCTTGGTTTGTGAGAGAAAGGAAATACTTACACTGGTCCTGGACAGTTTTTTGGTGGATCCATTCTTCCTCCACTGGTGACAAATTCCAGCACCTCCTGATTGGTTTTGCAAGGGTAGGGCATGTAGCCTAGAGAGAAAATCTCCCAAAGCAGCACTCCAAAGGACCTGTGTCAGAAACCAGCCAACAATACCAATCAGGTTTCATTTGTGCCCCACAAACCTAACTTGCAGCTGTGTAGGCAACACCACAGCAATGACCTTTCAAAGCTGCAGTTCAACCACAGTAATGTGCAATTAGTGTGATTATGAGTCAATGTTTACATAAAAAGACACCCCAATCAATCAAAACCTTTGCTCAAGCTCCGAAATAAGTTCTGCAGAGGTTTCAAAATATTTAACAACTCTGAAGGTGTTCTTTCAGCTGCATTCATTCACTAGAGCAGGATATGCCAGAGTGCGCTTGGCTGTGTATGGTCTAACCAAAAAGAACTGTTAGATCTGGCATGGACGTTTCTTGCCTTACTTGGGAAAACTCGAGATGTTTGTGTTGAGGAATACATTTGGTGCCGGTAACTTGGCTGCAGGTTGAGCTCTGGGTGGTAGAAGCCCAAGGCAAGAGGCTGTGACCTGGCACTGACCCTCTGCAAAACAAAGGGGAGGAGGACCTGTGGCACTGCCAGGTGACTGGACACTCAGAGACACAGCAGGAGCCAATGACTGCACACTGTGGCACGCTTAGACTGTAAGAGTATAAAAGCCCAGGGCTTCCCTTGTTTGGGGTCCCTCCTCAGAGGAATGAGCTCAAGCTGTTATTTTGTTGTTGCATCTTGATTAAATTATTTTAAGGATCCCGACCTCTGAGCCCCTGCAATGAGAAACCTGGGGCCAAGCTGGTAAGGGAACCTGGTCTGACTGTGAGTGTGGGGGATGTAGCTGTGAAAGGGCCTCTACCCAGCTCAGGTGGTGCAAGTGAGACTGCCGGAGTGGCTCCTGGATGGTCAGGCAGGGACCTTCAATTGTTTCCTTAACATTTGGATCAGTGTTTCAGATCAAGATGCTCAAGTATAAAATCAAGGAAGAGACATCCAGTGAAACAGAAAGGCAGCAGCATTTCTGATATGGTTGTGCTTTTTTATATCCACAGGTCAAATAGTCAGTGCCACTAGAAATTACGTATTACTTAGACACAAGGAAGTCAAGAGAGCTCTGCCAGGATGTCAGCAGGGTCAGAATTTTCAGAGTCACTTTTTGCTACAAAGGTCCAAGTAATTTCCAGTGTATGCATGTTACTTATAATAGCCCATTACAGGAACTGTAGCACTTTCCTTCAAAATATTTAGTGCTGGCTGCTCACAGTTTGGTGCTGATAAGCAATCCCTTGTCTTCCGGCATCGCTAACAACTTCAGGAAACTGGGTCAGTGTGGCATTTGAGGGAATGTCTCAGTACAGCATATTGAAGGATCTACTGTACAGAGAAAGAGGCATTCTTAAGCAACTGGAAAGCTTCCATTCCTCAGCACCTGTGCATGAATGTGCTACTGTTGAGGGTGTGCTTATTTTAAAGAAAGCTCAAGTTGCATGAGAAATCAATACATAAATATTGTTTCCTCAGCAACCAGCAAGGACTTCTAATTAAATCTGCTGACATTTTACATGCAGCAAGAAAAAACATACAAAAGAGTAATCATGGGTGGTACAGAGAGAGTCATTTACAAGGTATATAAGCAGACCCTGTCACTGATGGAAACTGGAAGATTCTGAAGGCCGAGGGAAGTATTTGATAATATTTGTCTGGATTTTTAACTGATATTCTTCAAAATCTAATATGCTTTTGCTTTTCACTTCTTGACTGGCTTTATATGATGCTCTACATTTATGAATAGCAAATTTACATTAGGCTTTTAAATTCTTATTCGGGATTCCTCAGCGATACTTCTGAATGCAGTGGGAAGACCTCATATTTTTCTGGGAAATTCTGACATTTTTTAAGGTTCCTGCTGAGCACACTTTCTTTCTTGCGCAGTACATTTCTTGATGCTTTTCAGTGACTAGCAGAAGTGGTTAAAAGACATTTATTACCAGGTATCAGTCTTGGAGGTGAAAATGCCCTCTAGAAAAGCTTCTGGTGGCATCCACTTGACAGGAAGCATGGCTCTTCCTCCCTTGCGGTAGTAACTTGCTCTGGGAAAGACGAAATGCACAGAGAACATCATGCAGCCTGAAAGGGCTTTGACACAGAAAGGATCAGCACAGTAACAGCAGCTGGGGATTGCATGTAACAGTGGGGGCCAAGTGAGGAAAAGGAAAAGTCATCAACACAAATAATGTATTGAAGCAGGATTTTATATCCTCTTTACAAGTGGGATGGGAACTGAGGATGTTCTTGTGCACAGCTAAAGACATCAAACTTGCTAGTGCTTCGCACAGGGTGTTGATGCAAAAAGTCTTCTTGACATCATAAAGTGAGAATTATGGTTGCTGGGGTTTTTAAATTTTAATTTCAATTTAAGATTATTTATGATTGAGTAGTTAATAAATTTGTCTCTGCTTGGTTTAGTGTCCACAAGTGTTTGTAGTTTCCTGGGACCACAGCTGAAGTGGATTGGTTCATAAGTGTAGATGTGTTAATTTGCAGTGTGTTAACACAACTTAGTTAACTGGTCATCAACTTCAGACACCTAATGGATGGTTCCACTGCTTCACATATCATGAGACAGTTCAAACTGACCAAAATTATACGGATTACTGAGTTACTCACAGAACTGAAATTACCCTTCTCTTACCTGTAAATATCCCTGGCCATTCCAAAGTCACCAATTTTGGCTATTCGTCCTGCTCCAGTACAGGTCAAAAGGCAATTCCTTGCAGCTATATCTCTTAAAAAAAATTTAAAGAATTAATTCTAATTCTAAACTCTTAAGTAGTTAAAGGAATAAAGAAAAAGTATTAGACCCAGTCCTGTAAGTCTAAGTTGAGCAATCTTTATACAAACGAGAAGAGCCCTGTTAAAAAAAAGAAAGAATTCCAGTTACATTATCATTTTTATTAACCACAATTCTTAAACTGCATTTGAGTTATATCTTCTACCCAGCATTTGCCAAGCTTTCCCCATTCACACCTTCTTTCACAAAGGCAGAAAACAGCATCAATGCCAGAAGAGGAACAGATCCAACTTCTTTTGTTTCAACCACATTATGACAGATTTCTTTCTTGCTCTATTTTTTTTTTAAAGAGGGACATCTCAACAGTGTCCCCATCAGTTACAGATGTGATGCTGTTGGACAGTCTTAGTAAACTGCTTGAAAAGTTATGTAGAACCAGGTTTGGTAATCTGTTGCTTTGTTACTTCTGGATGTCTCCCTTGGAATCAAGCAAAGCTCCATATGGAAGCAGCTGTTTGCTGGGTGCAAGTTTAGCTTGTGAGAAATGGAAGTGATGCCTTCATGGCCAAGGCTAAAAGATTTCTGTTCATTTTAAATATGCATTCTGAAAAGAAACTCATTAAAATCATAGCACTGTGGGGGTCCTGTTGACTGCCAAGAAAAATAAGCTCCTTGAACAACTCACGTGTTTCTTCGCATTGCCAGCCTTGAAAAATCTCTCAGGATTTGGAAGTCAGGTTCAACTTTCTCTTCCATTATCAGCTGTAACTCCTAGATGACAATTCCTGCCCTGTAGAGACCTCTCTACAACCCCACTACACTACCTTTTACCCCTAGGATTCCTGATACCTGTAATGAAAACCTTCTTCATTTCCCAACCCACTCTACGTAATGCTGACATCACTAACAAATACTAATACAAAACCTGAGAGAAATTCCTTGTGTTCAGATTTATTGAATTGTTGGCTAAGACAAAATGAATCCATTCCCAGGTTGCTTATATTAGAGAGCTAATAGTGCAAAGATTGACCCAGAGATTTTTGTTTTAAAGTGATATGCTGCTGTTGCTATTACAGAAAGGGTTCTTAAAAAACAATGCTGTAGTGATTAACTCAGAAGTTTCCAATTGGAATACTTATCCTCTCATGTAATTATTAAGAGATCCAAGAGCCAAAATTTGTTGCATGTTCTTACTGCTCTGTTTTAATGACAGAAAACTCTAACCCTTTTCCACCGGAACTTCCTTATTGTTGCAATATAAATGAGTCTGAAAACTGTTTCAGATGTTCCAATCATAAAGCCATATAACATATTACCATATCTCAGCCTCATGGCCTTTTGCTCCAACTGCTGCTTGCCATTGTTTCCCTGGGTTGCTCCAGCCCCTGCACACTGTTGCCCATCCCTGTGCTGTGCAGCCCCACACGTAGGTACGCGCTGTGCGTGTGGGTGAGTCGGTTGCCTGCTTGCTCATCTCCAGGCTGCACCTTGGCTTGGCTGGAGCCTGTGTGACCCTCTGGTGTGCAAGGGCTCTCCTCTCCTTTACACACAAGGGTTGAACACAGCATGCACTTCATAGTAAGGAATCCAGCTGCCCACTATGCCTGGCAACATTTTGAGCTGAAACAATTCTTGATCAAAAATGAAGGACTTCAATACCCAACCAGGAGTTTTAAAAGGAAAACTACAACCTTTATCTCTTCTATAATATTTTGTTCTTATTTGAAGCACGCTATATCAACATTTTTTTGCTCAACAAATGAGAAAAAAGGAATTTGAAGAGACAAATCCGGACTTCCCAAGACCATGCAGCAGTTCAGCCACTGAGCTGGAAAAGAAGCATGAAGTGTGTTTTTATCTCCTGTTGTCCCTGCTCTACCCTTCTCTAATCTTTGGCTCAAGTATTATGGACTGTCCTGTGCTGGTGGAATAGGGAAAGCATTTAAGTCAATACAGGGAGGGGAGAAAGAAAATAAATACCTTATTGTCTTATCAGCCAACACAGAGTGACACTACCATCTAGTGGACTACAGGGCTAATCTCAACTGTCTTTACATTGCAGGCACCCAAAAATTAATACTTAAACCCTCTCAGTTGGAACAGAACATTCCTGTCCCTCCAGGAGTGCAAAGAACAGTGCAGAGCCTAACTACTAACAAAAACCAGGGAGATCCGCCTGGACATCTAAGCACAAGCCTGTATTGGTAGAGGAAATAATCTCTCTCCCCTGTGGAGATTAGTCCTGTCTAATCCACTGGAAATAGAACGTGTATGAGCTTCATGCACCTTGAGACACAAGAGAAGAGACTGTTTCTCCTACCTGTGGATGAAATGATTCTCTTCCAGATATTTACAGCCACAGGCAATATCCCTAGCTATGTTCAGCAGGTCCTGCATTGTTAGCGTGGATGGTTGATTCTGGAAAAGGACAGGAAATGGTAAGGGTAGAATAGTGGAGTAGAAGAATATAATTCAGGCAGGGGATAATCAGAGAGGGACAGAAGAAGGGAAAGGGAGAGACATACAATGGGGGAAGGTTAAATAAGTCAGGAGCAAAGAGGAACATAAAGCAGATCAAAGTAAAGAGTTAGAAAATGAGTGAACTCTTATTTAATCCCCAAAGCTTTCAGGAGATTTCACCTCTCTTGAGCACCGTACATGAGTGCAAGCTAGCAAGAGATTTATGGCCTAGTGTGAATAGACTGTTAAAGGGGGTGGGAGAGAACTATTCCTACTGTGTTATGCGAAATCAAAAGACAAGCAGGTTTAAAGGGTGAGATGGAAGAACAAAAAAAAAAAGCACCCACTTTTAAAGAGTGAGTCAATAAATTATCAATAGATATTAGCACATGAACTCCAGAGAGAAAGAGTAAAGATGCACAAGTGCACATCTTTACACCAACATCAGCATCCATCAGCTTATCTGTCCTGGGAGAAGAACAGTGATTACCCTCAGGAGCAGTATGCAAAAAAGGGATGCTTTACCACAGCACTCCAGGAGCAGTACTAACCCTTCACCATCTGCACTTCCCTAAGAACAATAAAGAAGACTTTTTCCAGGAGCCCTGCTTATTTTCACCCCCTTACATAATTCCCCATAGGGAAATTTTCTCCGTTTTTCTCTAGGAACTTATTCATTGCGCTCAGGAAGGGTGAGGAGAAATTACTACACTGCTAATCAAAGCCTGAGATATATCAAATAAATTAGGCTCAGCTCTTCAACTGGTATAAATTTGTGCCTCTCCACATGGTGCCAATGCACACCTGCTGAAGACTTAGTGCTATGAATTCTGATTATAACTTTAGCTCCTCACGTGCCATCTCAGTACACTGAAAACAAAGCAGGTATTGAGGAAAGAAAGCCCATTAATTTGTAGTCTAATTGACAGAGAGGTCTGGAGTGGCAGGACAGGATTTTATTGTTTCCTCCTCAGTTACTAACAAATGGGAGTTTCTGGCCCTGCTTTCATTGTGTCTCACTGACGTCTGCTTGCATCAAGCAGACAGACACAGGTATCCAGAAGTCTGTGGCAGCTGGGACACATGCACAGCCTTGGCTTCAGTGCCTTTATCCAATTCATGAAAACATAAAAGCCGTCATACTAAAATCAACCACAAGCCTAGCAGGGAAGTTCTCTCACCATCCTGGGTCGGTTCTGCCGGAGAAAGCTCTTCATGTCTCCTCCAGCCATGAGCTCCAGCAGAATGAAGCGAGGCAGCGTCTGTAGGCTGACACCGATGCACTGCACGATATTTTGGTGATTGAACTTACTGAAAGCCAAGGTCACAGCACATGGAAGAGAAACACAGCATTACTACCTGGCCAACATCCATCACACTCTGATTGTGCCTTGAGATTTGACAACCTGGATTGAAGCAAATCCTGATGCGGTTACCAGAAAAACTTCAGCCATATCAAAATGCCTCTCTGGTTATGACAGCCCCAAGAACATGGTTATGCCTGGCTTTGCCATGAAAAGCCTTCAACAGAAGGTATGAAAAGCTAAAAGCAAAGCAGAGCCTTCTGTCTGTGAAGACAGAATTTAATGGACACCCTGACTGAAAGATGAGAGTGACATGAGAGGGATAAGAAAGTTAAACATGCAAATTTCATTGACATTTGTGATGCAAAGTCCTGACTGGCAGGGATTTTAATTCAGCATTGGTTATTTTAGACACAGTGCTGTCTAGCTGGGGGTCTCAGTTCAGTGTTTAGTCTGCCAGAGGGAGTCAGCTAATACCTACTGCAGCAGCTGCCTTTGTGATTCTATTTTTAACAAAAAGAAGCTGAGGTTGTCACGAAGCACAGTAAGACTCAGTCATTAGACAGCAGCATCTTCCCTTAGATAATGATTACCTAGATAATAAAGGAACTAAAAATAGAAAGGAAGTTGGGGAAGAGAAAGTCATGTGCTGCTAAGTGAATCAAGACACTCCTTAACTGATTAAAATTGCTCTTTAAAAAAACATACATCAGTGTTACCTCCTGTTCAGCCACCAAAGTTCTTGCAGACTGTAGGGAGTGGTGCTGTGTCATGAGATTCATGCTTTAATAGCAGAAAACCAGCATCTAAGTATGATCTGGGCCAGACAATGAGAAGAGGAACTTCACATTGCACAAATTCAGAATGGATAAATTCTGAATACTTGCAATCAACTCCGACTATGCTACCATTTTAAAGTCACCCTTGACCCTACTATTGTTTTAAGGTTATGGATTTCTGTTAATGAAGTAAATTCCAAGATTGGAGTACTTAAAGTACAGGTGGCAATAGGAGTGGCTGTCTGCTATCTTTTTCAGGAAGGTTTTATAGATCTTATAATTCACTGTCAGAAGGTCATGCAGATGGGACCTTATAAAGGTTCTGTCAAGCTTGCAAAGACATCAAATCAAATGCAGAACACATCTGTATGAAAATGTTTTACTCTCTTACTCCTCTGAACAGGACCAGCAGAACCAATCATCAGAAATCTTTGTTAAATTGGTGCAATGATTTTGGGGTGGGATAGAGTTAATTTTCCTCACAGTAGCTCATATGGTGCTATATTTCGTATTTGTGATCAAAACAGTGTTGATAACACATAGATATTTTAGCTAGTGCTGAGCAGTGCTTACACAGCATTAAGGCTTTTCACACACACACACACCTCCCCCGCAGTGAGAAGGCTGTGGGGACAAGAGGTTGTGAGAGGACACAGCCAGGAAGCTGGCTCCAGCTGACCGAAGGGACATCCCATACTGTATGGTGCCATGCTCAGCAATAAAAGCTGGGGAAAGAAGGAGGAGGAGGGGAAAGGGTCGTTCAGAATTTGGCATTTGTCTTCCCAAGTAGCTGCTGTGCATGATGGAGTCCTGTTTTCCTGGGATGGCTGAACACATGCCTGCTCATGGGAAGTAGGGAATGAATTCTTTAACGCTGCTTGGCTTGTTCACACAGGTTTTGCTTTACCTATTAAACTGTTTTTATCTCAACCATGAGCCTTCTTGTCCTTCTGATTCTCTTCTCCATCCCACTGCTGTGTGCAGCCAAGTTGCCTACTGGCATTAAAGCACCCAAGACAGGCAACAAAAGAACCTCAGTTACCTTGTTTGAGATAAACAAGTAGCTGAAACCAGTAACTTATATGCTATTAAAGAACCTTCTGGTGAAAAATAAGACTGAATTTCTTTTCTGAACACTGGCAAGGGGATAAATTATTCTATGATTACTTGCATTACTCTTTTTGCCCCTGCCCACCATCAGTAAAAAAACCCTTAAACTATACCTGATAATCAATGCTTCCATCAGGAAATCCATCTCGTCCTGCTCAGAGCAGACTTCTGGCAGGGTCTGTTGAGAGGTAAAGACAGTGAGGGCCATCCCACCAAAGAATTGAGAATACTTGCATGACCACCAGCGAAAAAAGGAAAACAAAGAAAAAGAAGAGTGAGCATGTAACACGTAAATCACCTCAGGAACCTTTGAGCAGGGGCTCATCCTTTCCAGTGCCCAGTTTATTGCACTGCATGTGACCCATCTGCTAGTTAAAGTAAGAATAGGAAACCACTGACTTACTTGAAGATTTTTCTATGTGAATTGAACTCTATGCACACTTCTGGAGCAAAAATATCTTCAGATACACATGAAGAAAAATATTAGGTAGGGACTTAGAGACCTAGAAAGCTCTTTAAAATGACAGTTGTTATTTATTCTCCCTTTTCTTTGTGTCCACATTGCAGCACATGCTTGCATGTCGTATGACACATACAGCCACTTGATTTAAACACTTATGTCACATGCCCCTAAAGGTTTCTTTCCTGCCAGCAGATTCGGACAGAATCTTCTGCTGATACAGATGAACTGGGTGACCACAAATGAATAATGTGCTGATCTTCTTTTGTTTGTCACTGTGCTCTGGTGCTTCTTCCAGTCTGGATAGTGAAACTGAGTTGGGCAGTTCCAACTGCTTACTAATGTCCTGGGTTTTCATCCACATTTGTACAGTGGCACAGGGAAATTCATTACATAAAAGACAGGATGAATAAGAGTAGAAGTTCTTTTTATTAATGAAGGATATGTTCTTGAGCTGAACTCATAGAAGGAGATTTGGTTCTCTAAGTAACGAGCTTATAAAATAACAGAAGCAGACTATGAGCATCCGTAACTTCAGGGCTGAGTAATTGACAAATCCTGAGGCAATGGCAGTAATTTCAGAGAAAACCAGCCTGCAATCTCTTGCCATTAATGACAATGTGATACTACATTGGAAAATTAGTGTGATACCACAATATTAGGGAAATTAGTGTGATATCACAATATATATTTACAACAGCATCTTTAACACTGTCCAATATCAGGGGACTACCTGAAAATTTCACATAGAGTAGAAAAACACTACTCTTGGTATAAAGGGAAGTAACTGAGAAACAATGAAATTTTTTAAATACGTCATGTGAAAAACTTAGGAGAACGCACTCAAATCAAAGCTGATAATGCCTGGATGCAGCAATGTGTGTGAGCCTGCATCACACATATATGCAAATGCCATTAAGCATGTGATCAATGTGAATTTCCAGCTGGGATGGAGATAAGATAACATGGCTCTTATGGCTAATTATTGCTGTATAAGAAATTTGTGGGTACTGACCTTGATAGCCACTTGTAGAGGGTTGGGATCCCCTGCAATGCCTACCACGGTTCCCTCATAAACCTCACCAAATGCACCATGTCCTAGTGCCCTGCAAGAAAAGAAGAGAGGGAACAGATGTTTTATGTCCTTGGATCCAGTGTTGGCCAAGCTCTTCATCCAGTGCAAGACAAATCAACAACAGAGTTTTGTTTCCATCTCAAAACTTCTGAAAATAGCTTATCAGTATTTCTGTTACTACCACAAAAATAGTGAGATTGGATCCTTGATGGTTCTGAACGAAAAATAGGCCTGCTAAGTCCTAGGGCCTATCACCAAGTACAGCAATAGAAAGACAAGAGAAGAATGTAAAACGACAGAATAAATGTGGCTGCAGACTGATGTCTTCAGGAGATTCTGTAAGACATAAGGTTGATCAAATTTTTCCTTCTGAAGTTTATATAACTTTGATCGGTATCATCTGGATGGTATGGAGTTGAAGAGCAACCTGGCATGTATCTCCTTGTGACAGGAAATTTCCTTGTGATATGAAATGCTGAAACAGACATGCTGCTATAGATTTGGAAGGGAGCTACTGCCAGGAGGCAAGTGCAACAAAAACACAATCACAGTAGAGGTGAAATAGCTAAGGCTGGGAACACGGAACAGGAGGCTCATGATCTTATACTTCTGCTTGAGAACTTTGTGGAATCAAATTATCTTAGAGAACATAGCAAGTATCACATCTATTGTATTTTGGCTGACTTGGACCAGGTGCTTTGCAGTTAGTCAGAGAGGTGGCCCTTGTTTTCTCACCGAAGCAGAGAGATGTTCTTCCGTGGGATCTCCTTCAGCTCGCTCAGAGTGGCGGCCTTCCCTGCAAAGCAGTAGTTGGGGTTGTAATCGGTCATGATGACAGATGTACGGATTTTGCTCAGTTTGTATTCTGGGCTCTGCAGTCGTGCTCTGGCTCCTTCCAGCTGCTGCTTCTTCAGGTGATAAACTGCAGATGGGGAGACAAATAAAAATGCACAAATAAGATCAACAACTGGATAGAAAAGATAATGCTGGCCACACAGAGCAGACACCAATCCCATAATTATAAATGGTCTGGAAACATCTTTAGCTTGCCAGTATCATGCTCTTCTTCACACTCTTTAGTGATTCAGTACTGGATATGCAAACAGTCTTATTCCTGCAGGCACCTAATCACCTGGGAACAACTTAGGTTTCCTATGCTGCTTTGTACATTGGCTAAGGAAGAGTGCTCCATGAGACATCTTGCTGACATAGAGTCCCAAATATCAAACCATCTCCCTGAATGAATTATATATTTAATTACAGATTGTGATTTCATCCTGTATTGCAGTGGCTCCTACAGAAACACCTGCTAAGAAGGCTTTCCTAGCTCTTTTTTTCTGTGGTAAATACCAGGGAAGAGCAGTCCTTACCCTTTGGGACTATGCTTGTGCCTAACTGTGGGTGGTGATGTTTTCTATCACTTCTTTTTCCCCGTTCCTCCAATCCACTTGGGAGAGCACAACATTTTGGCTCCAAGTATTGAAAGCAGTGGCACATGGCCAGGTGGTCTCCTTTTGTCTAATCTAACTGGGAAAAGCCAAGTCAAATGGTGATAAGAAGTAATATATCTTACTGATAGACAGGCTGCCACAAGTGAGGATCATTCCAAGCACCACAATCACAGACACCACAGCTAAGAGGAGGGGGAGAGGCAGCTGTCCCTCTGGTATAGGACCCTGGGGCACTGCAATAATAAAAATAGAGGTGCATTAATCAGAAAACAACAAGAGCTACTGTAAAGCATCCCTCTGAAGGTTGCTTGTATTTCAGAAAACAGTACAGAGATCATGGTCAGAGCATCCTATAAAAATTACAGCAAATCCCTCTATAGCCCTGAAGGTTGAAAAAATACCTAAATAATTAAAAAATCATTATGAAGATAGAACACTAACTGATAAAACACAGATTTCTTATTCATTCTTCAGTTTTCTATAAGTCAAAAATCTGTACAGTCTTGATGTTTCGGAGCTCCAAGAGACTGTGAGAGGAAATAACTGTGAGTACAAAGCATCAGCTGACAGGCACAGTGGGAAACTGATGTGGAAGGAAGTAATTTGTGGCTTAAATAACTCAGCAGTAGGTGGTACGTTATCCTGGAGAGGTATTTATGCTTAAATATCTGATACACTGAACCCATTCAGGAAATTCACACCATGTGTCTTTACAGATATTTTACCTCCTGCCTAATCCGAATGGGAATGTTGGAGATGGTGGCAGAGATGCACCTCAGCATGTAAGCAAAGGTCATAAGGAATTCTCAGTCCCATGTTTGACTGACATTTCTCACAACACCTTGTCCACTGGAACCACTCGCTGTAACTTGGGAATTGAACATCAAAAAAGCCAGAAGGAGAGATGATAAAAAGCACAGAGACATTATCCAATGAGGCTAAAACTTCTCAGCTTACCAGTGCAGGTGACGTTGTCGTTGGCCAGCACAGCCCCCATCTCACACTGGCAGACTGGCAGGTTGGTGTCAGGGTCCCGCTTGCAGTTGTCTGAGTGGCAGTGGCTGCAGTTAAGATAGATCTGAACCTCCACCTCACCATGACTCTCCATGGCTGAACAAGGAATCAGACACAACAGGTGGGCTTAGTTCAGTTTTTCCTATCTTGTTCCATTAAGGTAAAAAAACCAACAAAACAGAACCCAGCAGGTACCTACAACTTCTCTCCTTCTCTGCAGGAGAGTAGATAGTCCAACACAGTGTGGACATGTCAGAAGCCTGATGGGGATCAGTAGGGAAGAAGGTATTTGGTTCCTTAAGCAAACAGAGAGGCCTTGAAGTGAATTGACCTGGAAAAGTCGGGGACTGAGGATGTGCAGTTGAACCTGATGACTGGTGTCTCTCCTGGTTTAGAGATTGAGAGAAAAAAGGTCCCAGAGCACTATGGAAATATTTAAAGAAATGACCACAGCTAAAGATCTGACCTGCAGCATGAAATAAGCTTTAATGAAATGAATAAAAGGACAGGAGAAGAGGAAGGAGAAGAGAGGAAATAGAGAGGAAAAAGGAAAAAGGAGGAAGAAAAGAAATGAGAATAAGAACCATATTGTACCTGCCAAGGGATGCAAGAAGATCTCTCCAATGGGGTTCACAAAAGAGATGCCATCCTGCCCACCAGCTGTGATATCATCAGTATCAGAGGCATGTCCTCCTGGGGAGAGAAGAGTACGGCCAGCTGATCAGTGCTACATGCTGCAAAAAATGTGGTGTCTCTGAAGGGTTGCATTCATTCCCATTCACCTGGGGTCACTCTGCAATCTTCCAGTGATACTGGATTCTACAATGTCAAACCCTCACTTGACCCAGCCAGTATCAAAGTTAGTGAAGAGACTTTATCTAATGCAGGTGTCTCAGTTCAGCAAGGTAAAAACGTATTTGTTTTGAACAGAAAAAAGAAATGAAACATTTTCCATGGGTAACTTGGGAATGTGTGAAGGGATGTTTCATCACACCTTCCAAATATTAGATCGCATAGGAACACTTTTATAACCTTGATTTCCCCTTGATAAAGTTACAGAGAGATGGTGGAGAGTAGGGTGGGTTTCATACTGTTCAGCTTGAAGTATCTGTGCCTCACCTCCTGCAGCTGTGTCCTCTGCACTAAGAGCACTAGCTCTGACCTGCAGGTGCTCTGAAGGGCACAAAATTAATCATCATGACTATTCTCCAGGAGACTTACCTCTGTACCCTCCACCTCCTCCCCCAGAAGTACAAGCTCCTCCTCCCCCACCAAAACCACCAGAGGTGGTCCACTGGAGCTTGGCTAGTGCTTGGGGACAAGCTTGACCTCCTTCTCCACCTTCCAGAAGGGACTTCCCAGCCTGAGGAAGCAGACTCTCATCTTGCCAGCCACCACCTCCACCTTCAGTCAGAGAGCAAGAAAAGAAAACAAGAACAGTTGAGGGAAGCACAAGGAGAGATTCTTTGTAGAGAGACAGAGATTAGCCCTCATTAATTTCTTAAGTGCCTGATTCAAGGTAAACCCTTCTTTAAGTTTAAAAGAATATACAGACAAGCTCCTTGCTGCCATGGGCAATAAAAAAGAGGAACTCTAATGCACAGCCTGTGGTATGTGCTGCATAAACCAACACCTCAGCACCAATTTCTTGTGGCATTAAGAAAATAAGGAGCCGACCACTCCCCTTCAGGATGACTGGTTAGGGCAGTCAGCCATGTGAGATGCTGAGTTCCCCAGGGAAATAAAAATAAATTGGATTTCTACATCTCACTTTAGTGGCCTCTCTGTAAGCCTACTACAGCAGGAGATGAACAACCACCGGAATTTTTTTTGTCTCTTAGGAATGGATTCTAGGCACAGCCATCACAAGATTATAAATAAGCTCCCATTTCTGGTATGATTACCATAATATAATTGTTGTTGTTAAGGTTTAAGGGGAGTAACAGGAAAAAGTCTTCTCTTCAAAGGCCATTGTTACAGTGTGAAGGAGTGGACTCCATCCCCCAAAGTCATTTTCCCTGGTTCATTTCATAGAAGAGAGAAGTCCTCCTATGGAATTGCCTCTAGTGGAGCACTCATCACCTGCCATATGCATTCTCTTTTATCTCATGACACACCATATAAGAAGACATCCCTTACAGACTACCAGCGTATTTCTAACAACTACTGCCACGGAAAAATTCCAAAAGATTGAAGAAGAAGCCCTTCACTTCGTGCCTACAGGATGAGTGTATTCAGCCACCTGATTCAGACCTTGTGCAGTTTTAGTGTCTCACCTGCTGCCCCAGTCGTTCCACTGACTCCAGGTACCGCAGTGCTGTTCTCAAATTGCTCCAGGGGTACATCATCCAGGGAGCTGTCCTGAGCCTTCAGGTAGGCTTTTCCTCCTCCTCCTGCTGCGATGAGCAAAGGTTCGAAAATCCCATCCTTCTGCTGGAAAACCCCCCATCAAACATCAGAAAAACTTCACATCCCTTGGATATGTGAACTCACATAAACTCATCAAAGATCATGAAAGCATCCCAAAGAAGAGTGGCCCAAGGCCAGGGCAATGTTACTGCTTGTCTCATAGAATCATTACAAAAATATTTTACATCATGTTCCTGAGTACAAAAGTAACTGTTTAACTGAACATCAAGGTTTTGGGATTCATTTTTTTTAGGACTGCTGCCAGCATTGAAGTGGGATCCTGGTGTAATTCCCACATCAGAGCTGTTAAGGACTGAGGAACCAGTTCAGCTAGCCTAGTGACAGTGATAAATATGAACAAGGATATGAAAAGAGATAAACAATTAAAAAGACAAAAACCAAAGAAAAACAGGAAGAGGAGGGTAGGGGAGAGAGGCAGAAGAGGAAGATTCCTTATTCATAAGCTTTTTTTAAAGAACTATTTATCATATGCCATGACTGACAGTGAGAGCTAGTTGCTCTGCTGGACACTGCTCAGACAGGATGTAAAAAGGAAATACTTACTCTAAAGATGTAGGTTGCTCCTCCTCCACCCCCACCTCCTCCAGCCCATTCCTTCAGGTCCTTTTTTTTTTTGTAATCTTCTTCAATGAGAGATGACTCCCCTAAGCAGATCTTCTGGGTTTCAGGATTGCCCTGAAAGGAGACAAGAGATGGACTCAGACATCATGAAGTCCAAATCTTAAGATTGTCTGTGTATTTCAGTATAATAATGTCATAATGTTAGTCATGCATAGCAGACACATATAAACCAGTATGTAGATTATCTTTGTAGAAAGTGACCTTTTCTACAAGGACTGACAGCTGAGGGATAGATCTGTCTGTAACTTCTGATTTGCAAACTCAGATATGCACATGAAAATAAAGATGCATACAGAAAAAAAAAAAGTACTAACTCATTATTAATATCACGTAATTAATATTTTGCATATTTAGAACTTCTTATAACCAAAAACATTTAAATATTCTGGATTACAGATTAATTCTGACAACTTTCTTACTGCCTTATTTACTATTTATTTCTCAAGGAGATAAATGCATAAAGCAGACAAAGGTGACCCACACGGAGTTAAGAATAACCTATTGACTCATCTTGGAAGAGTAATTTGGAGACCCATCTTCCTATTCCTGCGCCAGTCTTACTGCCTGCGTCCTCTCATTCATGCAGAATCACAGAATGGGGAAGGTTGGAAGCGACCACTTGAGGTCTTCTAGTCCAACCTCCCCGCTCAAGCAGACTTCCCTGGAACATGTAACTCAGGATTGTGTCCAGATGGCTTTTGACTATCTCCAGAGAAGGAAACTCTACCACCTCTCTGGGAAACCTGTTCCAGTTCTCAGTCACCCTCACAGCAAAGTTCTTCATCACATTCAGGTGGAATGTGTTCTGTTTACTGCCCATTGCATCTCATACCAAGACTGAGACTGAGATTGATTGAAAACGACAGAGGGAGAGCTCCTTCTCAATTCTGTTAGTGATGGTGCATGGCCTTTCTTGGTGGAGCAATTTGTCTGGTTAATTCAAACAGGAGGACAAAAGATGGCAAGGTAGAGGAAGACCAGGGAAAAGCAACAGGGGAAAATCTGAGGAGAAAGAATCAAGGTTTGGAGCTGCAGAACTTCTCCAGAGAAAGGAAAACAAACATTAGTCACCCAATGCACAGATTCATCACAATTTCCAAAGCCAAAGAAAGTTGGGCTTTGGAAATGGGAAAAATTAACTGCAACATTTTCCAGTAGCACCTGCCAGAGAGAGATAGTTGGTGGTGGGTTATAATTTGCAATTTGGAGAACAAATCACGAAATGCAAGGGATTAGTGGACAGCTTTTCAGATTATGACCTAAGGCTGGAGAGTGCACTGAAAAGGGAACTGCAGACACACAAATATATGTTTTATTTAGATAGATACGATTCTTGTACAATATAAAATGACGAAAAGGTGGGTTTAGAGTCTGCTGCAACATCTGGGTAAGACCTCATATCCTGTGGGGAAAGTAAACAGTAACTTCAAAGGCCTGCAGGAATAGTTTATGCATCCCCAAACACACCAGTCTGTGGGGAAAAAACAGCTTTTTTCCCAGGCAGGGGTTAACAGATAGCATTTCTGGAAAAAGGCAGTATCAAAAGCTGATGCTGAAAAGAGGTAGTTTTTGAGCCTAAGTGACAAAAGGACTTTGAGATCATTTGGTCTAGCATTAGAGGACACATATATAAATGTTCATGTCACCAATTTCCATTTCTTGTTAGTGTTTTTTTTTGTCATTACAAAAACCTAATCCAGGGGCTGCTGGAGTTAGTGAGAAGATTCTCACTGGTTTTAGTAGGCTTTGGATTCAGGCTTTAGTCTCTAAGCTTAGAGAGTATGTAACATGGTGCAGCCACATCACTGCTGGATGCTTCCATAAATAATAGTAAATTTTCTGAAAATCCTGGCAGACAGAAAAAACCCCAGGCTGTGGAAAAACAAGAGAGGGAGCACATCACTCGCCTACGAGCTTCCTGCTCAAAATAAGCACAAGAAAGCTGATGAAGAACTTATTTCAAACACCAGGAGCTTAAAGCAAAGTTTCTGTCGGCTTCATATTTGCTTGTGCATTTCGGTATTGTTTTTCTTTTCAGTGTTCTTTATATCTGTATTGAGATTCGTACTAACTTCTTTTATTGGTTCTTTCCTGTCCCCTGACTGGATTTCATTGCTGGATTCTGGCATTTCTACCTTTTATCACCAAACCCCAAGCCACCCGCTGAACAGTATCAGCAAGGTCTCTGCCCACACGTGCTTGGTGGCCCTCACCCCAGGGCAGGCATCCTCCCCCTGCTGCCCCACTAAGATGTACAGCAGCTCATCTTTCTCCAGGTGGAAGGTGGCTGAGATGAAGACCCCGTGGGACCTCTTATTGTGGTTTTTGGCTCCCTTCCCCCCGGCTGCTCCATAAGCAGAAATCCTGAAAGAAATAGTAAATAATTGAAGTAACCACTCTCACATTTCTCATCCCCAAAGTAAATCCATCTGCAAGGTCTCCCCAGCCTTCACTTCCAAGCAGACATTTCCTCAGGGCAGGCTCCCCTGCTGTAGTAGCTTGTGGCTATTCTTTGAGACCCATGTAGGTAAGTTGCTCAAGAGGATAGACCAACCCTCACCAGAGTACTGGCAACAGAGACTGCAGGAGCAAACAGCATGAGCTGGTATAGCCCACTCTAGAAGTCTAAAGCTACAGAACTGAGATGATGGCAGCACTTCTACCTGACTGTATGCCCACTCTCACTCCTCTTCTGATCCCTTCTAAGTCACTGCTCACCCCCCCCATGCCTCCCAGTAGCTCAGACATATATCCTTATAGCTACTGCTCCTATTTCTTCACTGTCACCTCCACCCACTCAGTACAGACGGTCCCACACTTGTGCTTGTTGGAACTCCAGAAACAAAAAGCAGTTAAAGGTGGCTGCCCCTCCAGCACACACTGATCCTCACCTGTATCTGTTTGTGGCTGGCACTCTCCAGACTTGCACTCCCCGGAGTCTGCCCTCCTTCTCCACAGTCACCGACACATTGCTGTTCTTGTAGGCACTGTCGCACTGAGCTTGAGTTGGCCCACGGGGACCACTGGCACCACATGTTGAGAACCACCACAGAACAACAGTTGTGTCCCCTGTGACCAGAACAGCAAGAGTTGAGTCAGATGTGAGCTTCCCAGTATTTCTCAGCACTTACATTATACCCACTTTGTTCTAGTCACAGCACAACTACTCCTTTTTTACAGACACTGTTTGCTTTTCTCCTCTCTTACCTTATTTCCTGCACACTATATAATGAAGTCTGGACTGCAGATAAACTTTATCAATTGGGTGTGAGGGGGGAAAGGAAAAGGGAAGAGGGACTGGACTTCTAAGAAGGGGTTTATCCAAGTGTCTCACAGATACGATCAAATTCTCTTCTCAGTGTCAGCCTGAAGCAAGAAGATGTTCAACTTTCCAGATAAGAACTACACAGAAACATGGGTTGAAAATATCTGTCATTACAACTAGTGACCATTTATGAAACACGGTGAAAATTTTAAGGGACTTGTCTCAGGCTTGCACAAGAAGCCTGTGGCAGCAGAAACAGCCAGGGGACAGCCTTCAAGAGCTGATACAGTCACACACTGGTATTTGTTGGCCACAAAACAGCCTCAAGAACAACTTCTCCTCCTCACCTCCTCTTTTAGACAGCTCTTCTCAGCCACACAGTTCTTATCTGTCCTCCAGAGTGGCAATCTCTACCGCTATCAGTAAATTAGTCCCTAGTGTCCCCTGTTCTCCTAGTTTCTCATCCATTTTTTCTCCTCACTTACTTCTCCTCCCTGGATCTTCATCTTTACACCACTATTCTACACACATTTTTTTCAGCTTCACTGCTCAGCACTCTTTCTATTCCCAACTTTCTGTACAGGTCTACACCTTTTGTTCCTAAGCTGCCTTTTTGTGCACTCCAAATCTGAGTCGTGCAGCTTCTGTTTTCACTTAAAGAGATTCTGCTTTTCTTTAAAGAGAACCTGCTATTTCAGGACTGGTGAGCTGGGCTCCAGCAAACTGCTTCCCTATAGCCAAACAGAGACTACCTGACACAGTTTCCACATCTTTGGCACGGATTGTATATAGCTGCCCTATTGCTGTAGGGCAGGCAGATCACACACGGGAGAGACAGGAAGGGTCTTTTATAGCCAAGAGACAGGTTTTCAGTACTGAATCATGTACCTGGGAGGGAGGGCTCTTCCAGGGGGTTCAGAAGATGATCATCCAGGATACTAATGTCACGTGGGTACTGGCGTTTCCCACCAAAATGATTCCGTTGTCTTCCTGTAATAGTTTGCAGAATAGAGGAAAGAGGTGGGAGGATGGTAGAAAAGAGGGACGGAAAATTGAAAGATTACATTAATTAATTAAGTGCAACCATTTGGTTAAAATAAGTAAAGATTACCTTGGGTAGGAAAGGTGTTTCAAACAATCATAATTTTGTATTACTCTTTTGAGCCCAAGTCTTGGGTTAGTTACTTGTGTCTGTGCTGAAGTCATATGAGCAAAGACTCTGCATGTTATCCCATGCAGGGTAAGCTCCTTGGCCTGCAAATTGCTCTAGCTGTGATTACAAGAGATTTTAGAAAAAACATAGTGCGGGAGAACAGATACCAGGTATTGATGCTCTGCTGGTCAAACAGGCAGGTGACAATTCTGGATAGTCAAATGACAGGAGGTGTAAAGGAGAGCGGTGACAAAATTCATTGTCTTTGGTTCTGAATGGTGTCATGGCAAGTAAACCAGCTTAACAGATCACTCCCCTCTCAGTAACCAACTTTGAGCACCTGAGACCTCCCTTAGAGAAAAAAATACTAAATAAAATTACATGCCTCACTAACATACACAGTTAAGAAACAGAAGCATACCTTTGACACAAGCCGTAAATCTTTGGACAAACATTTTTGAAAACCACGGAGCAAAACTCTACATTTCTGACTGCTGAGATTAGCCTTTGTAAACCAGCCCTTTCTCAGAGAGGAGGAATTTCAAATCAATTGCTGATCCAAAACATCAGAATGTGTTGAGAACACCACAACACCAATGCTGCCTTACAACAGGAAAAAGTAATAACCGAACTCTTGCCTCATAACCTGCAAGCATCCTGCTTCAATAGTTAAATTACCCGTTTTTATGCAGATTTTTGCTTGGAAAATCTCTATAAGAAAGATGACAGGCTTCTTTCCATTTTGTGAGCCCTCAGTTAATTTAATGCTGAACATTTTTCATCAGTTGAAAAACATTACAAATATTTCAATTTGTTCCAGTTGTGAGAATCTAACAGCTATCTGATGCTCTGTTGAAAAGAGACTCACTTGGTTCCAGATGGACAATTATCTCTGCCACAAAGCCACTGCTCTAAATAGCAATAATTAACACCCTTGTTAGCTGTGTCAGAAAGGCCAAATAACTAATTGAAGCATGGAGACCTTGCTAAGCTTTTACTCCTGAGAACATTCCCCCCAGGTCTGACTGAAAGCACATTGATACATGGAAGTAAAAGAAAGCTTTGTACTGACACACTCTGTTCATATTGAGATGGAGAACTTCAATGGGTGAAGTTGTCAAGCTAGTGAAAAATGAAATTAACCCAAAACAAATGAAATTAATCAAATGCAAGGAGGAAAACAGAATGAAAAGTACAATGCATGGCCAGAAAAGATGCTCCCCAAGGCCTGCACTGAATTACAAATCCCAAAGGTCACAACAGTTTCAGGTCTTAGCAATGTACCAGAAGTCTGGTTATGTTTGCCAGAGCAAAGGAATGTAAATCACTCTGTGAAACAGAGAGTCAACCTGTGTGTCTGCATGGATTTTTTTGTGGCATCCCAACTGAGTATCCTAAGGCAATGCTTCGTTTCCAAACAAACGATCTTTCCTCCTTCTCCAAACTGTCTCAAGCCCTTACTCTCCAGAAGAAACTTTCTGTCTCCTCTGTACTAAGGAGCATACGAGCTGCAGCATAGGCTGAGCACCGCCCTGTCCACGTGAGCTGTTAACTCTTTTAAGGCTGGCATTTTCTACAAACATAGTGTAGCACTAGGATCCAGGGGCTGGTGCTCCAGTCTATTTTAGTTTCCACTTCCTCTCCTAACAGCCAACATGTTGACTGTAGAGTGAATGGAAGGGAACAAGAATTAATTCATATTAAGGTGTATCTATACCAGAAAAAAGTGAAGAGCACAGACTTCCTTTCTCCAGGTTTCAGCTAACACTGAAAAGAGTCAGAGGGAAATGTAAAGGAGAAAGACAGGGCATCTCTCTGTCTTAGGCAGAGAGCTAAGGTAATTCACTCCTGCTTCAATGTCTCTGTGACTGCAATGGAAATAGAGATAGAGGTCTGGTGGCTGAGATTAATCTGAGCAAGATGCCTCACAGGATCCTCAAGGTGTGAATGGTCTCCTCAGAGATTCAACCCTGCAGGTTGCAGTATTCCTGGAAGCTTCCAGCTTGTCCTGCAGTGGGACAGAGAATGGGAAGGCTGCACCAGCTTCCCCCTTCTCCATTCCTTTGGCTGATCTACTGCATTTCTAGTCAACACCTTCCTACATCAGTGAAAGGAGGCAGTAATAAGGCTCGAACCGCTCCCCACCATTCACCTCAAGCAAAGAAACTGGCAGGTCAACAGAATCAGACTTTGCCGGGTCGGGGACTCTAAAATCAAGTAGAGATAAGCTATACAAAAGCTCTCTTTGGACAGTCTTGCCATTTATAAAACAATCTTCTGGGAAATTGCAAATGATGCACAGACTGAAATGCAATTTCTAGGCCAGGGCAGTAGAGTTTGATAGACCACAGACCTGTGAACTTAATTGGAACAATACAACGCTGAGAGCACCGAAAGGCAATAGCAAAGGCAGTGAGAAGGGCAACTAGCACCATTCTATTTGCTGTGCCAGTCCACTTTTCATATTAAGACACTCAAAATTCAGACCTTTTCCTATGTAAGCACTAGTTCACTGAAACTATGAAGTATCTTTATTCCTGTTTGCCTAAATTTCTCACAATGAACCAGACATGTCATCCAGTCTGTGACACTGTCTTACACAAAGTGATTGTATAAGCCAAAATGTGGTTTTGTCTCACCTTTTTCACAGGGAAAAACATCTGTCAGTGCCCAGGAGCTGCCATCCAAAGAATGGTCTGTTTGGGTTTTGTCCTTATTGATGTCTCTTGAGCTGCCCTCACTACTCAGTTGTTCTCTTAAATATTACTGAACCTTTCCTCTTGATTTTGGGGTATATGAAAAACCTCACCTTCTTTCCCATCTTGCATACACAAACAGTGCTTTCATTCAGCACTGGGTTTTGTAGAGAGTTGAACTACAAGATTGAAAGAGATGGAGAAAATAATATTTACATCCTAGCAAGCAGCAAATCCTTCCTTCCTGCCATACATCCTTCCTGCTGCCCTCACGAAAAGAATTCACTGCTTGGATTTTAATTGGCTCTGTCTCTGACATCTGAAACCTGTCCTTGCCAGGGAGAAGTAATTTCATTACTGAAAACACAGCAGAGCTGCTGGGTTTCTCTGCAACCTAACTGAATTAAAGTCATGAGAAGACAAATACAAGGGGGTTGCTTTCAGAGGCGAGAAAACGTCAATGTGCAAAGAGGATTCAAGGAACAGTGGCAAGTGCAAGGCTTCTGAGAAACATGTTTCCTTTGTGATGTCTTTCTGCTGCATGACTCACACATCTCTGGGTCATGCCTTCAGATGGGGTAAGTGCCAGTTGCTCCTGGGCATCAGTGCAATTTATTCCAATTGAAAATAAGGAGTAACGTGGGCGGTCTAATGGACAAGCTCCGATAACATTGCTGCAGGGGCATTTACACCCCACCTGTTTGCCAAAGGATGTGTACCTACAGCACAGCCAGCAAAATGTCTGTGGGTAAAATGGAGGATCTATCTGCTCCTCTCAGGGCAGTAAACTCCAGCAGCTGGATGCACATCAGCGGGTAGAAGCTCATCTGGAGTCACTCCCTTCAGTTTCCTCAAGATTTCAAAACAGAATGTTAGCACGGAGGTCCCAAAGTGTTTGGGAGACAGGACTGTTAAGGAGCTGGAGTGAAAAAATGAAATAACCATTAAGGAACAGCCTTTCCTCTTAATTTCAAGTGAAAATGTGTATAGTCAGCATTTTATAGAGGAGTGATTTCAGTGCCTACGGAACGAAGGGACAGAGAACAGGACACTGGATCAGAAAAGGATGGGAAGGAATAGTGGCTTCTGTTGATGGGCTTTCAACACATCTATTTCGACATAAGCCTTCCCATGTGTTGTGTTAGGCTACAGCTAGCCACTGCAGGGACATGCTATTACCCTAAATGCTGACACATTGGGTGTGGTGACACATAGAGTGGCACAGGACCACCAATCCACATTTTTTCTGCAACAGAAGTCACCATTCAAGTGTTGCATATCTTCCAGTTCCTTTACAATAGAGCATGTTTTTTCCCCAGGGACAAAAATAAGGCAGTTTCTAATATTTGCAAGTAGTTCAAGTATCTAACTTCTTTCCCCTTGTCTGCTAAAATCCACTACAACTCTTTCTAACACATTTCAAAGGGTAGCACTGGCTCCATTTTTCTCTGGAATAGTTGTCAGTTGCTTTCACAGTAACAAAGCAAAGGAAAGCTGTTACATATCTGGCAGTGATAGCTGATGTACCTCCTTACAGACTAAAACAATCTTGTTGGAGTAATCTAAATTTTATTGTCAGAGAGTCAATATATTCCTTCATTTTCTTACTTTTCTCCACTAAAATATGGTGACTTTCCCCTTTGATTTCAACAGATTTGCTTCAGCTATCAATTACCAGGGTGCATAGATCAGCAGGGACTGTGGAAAAACAGTGTGATGTAATCCTTCCATTTAGGAGCTAAGGAATAAGCCTAGTGTTTCTTGCCAAGACACACAGACAGGTCTCAACTATGTGATACAGAATATCCCAGCTTAGAGAAAAAAATAGTACTAGGAGACTGACACACAGTAGAACTGCCTCTACTTGCAATCTTCAGTAGGTGTGAGATAAAATGGCATTGTGCTGAAAAAGCTGACACAAATGATCGATGCACACTGTGTGGGGAGAACGGAACGTGTTGGATCTGTGGGATGCTGATTACACTATCCAAATTTTTAAGGGGATTCTGCAACATTTGTGGCTCACCGTCAGTGAAGCAGTCCAGGCCAAATGTAATGTTGTCGATAGCAATGTCAGCTTGGGAATTCCAGCCCCAGGTTGCCAGGAGTTCCAGCTGAAACCTTTGCAATAAGACAGACGTTTTAGAGAAGACCAACAAAGGAGTAAGGAGGGGGAAAAACAAACCAACCAAGCAAACAAACCCCCTAAAAATACAATGTTCCCTTATCATGGAAAAAAGATCATCACTATTTACAGCTCTTCCTCCAGACAAGCCCAGCTGAGCAGCCAAAAGGGCTTGCTATAAGTCTTAGATATGCATCAACCCCTTGTATGCACCACAACATTCACATAATTTCACAATTCATGGGGAACAAGAATGAGAGCCCTACTTTCCCTGCTATCTGCACATACATACAAGCAACTGTCCCCCATTAACTGTTATACAGAAACAACCATCCATATTCAATTACCAGAAACAGTCAAGGAATTAGACTGGGGGGAAAAAAATCTTCTTTCTACCCCCAATGAGATAGAGTAGAAACTGAACAGAATATCCAAATGTCTTGGGCTTGATCCTCAACCAGGGTAACTCAACAAGGTGACATGAGTTTATTTCAGAAGGACAGGTCATTTTACATTTCAGCCATAATTCTTTGAAGAGTTAGCTCTCCGGACTGTCTCTTTTTCCACTGTGACCAGGTGTTGCTTATTTAGGAGCTCTGTCACGTCCCATGTGCGTTGCTACCTTCTGAATTCACAAGGAAGAAAGAAAATGAGCTGAAGGATCTCCTTCTAATGGATAGGACTGAATTGTTTTCATTACATTTCAGAACCAAACAGATGTCTGATGTCCAGTCAATTTAGAGCTTATTAAAAGCATATGGACAGGACCTCTCTTGCTATCTCTGGTAAAGCTCGATGATGATTTATGAGAGATCAAGCACTGACCTGCGTAACAGATTAATCATTCAGCCTAGAAACACACTTGTCCCAAATCAGTGTCAATAAAGTATGTGTGTGCATTCCACCCACCAACCAAATGTTAGTTGATAGCCACAGTTAGTTGCATCTCTGCATACAAATCTTTAGGGATGAACTGCTTTTACCTCAACTCAAGAATGACCCCTGGTGCTTAAATTAAAGCCTCCACACCTTCAGGATCTGAGCACTCTGGGAGTAAGTGCAGCAAACACAAATCAAGGGTCTCTTGAATGACCTCTTAGCTGTGGTGTTAGTGGGGAAATTTGTCATTAGATCCCCTTCCTACAGAAACCCTCCTCTTCCATAGCAGGCTTAGCAAGACCTTTGCATTTTCAAACCTTGTATATAAGTCCACTGACACATGACAATAATTCCCCCAGCTGTTTGATGGAAGAGAGTCAGAGCCCCCTGAACCCAGAACCGGGGCACTTCTAGGACCCACAGGCATAGACACAGCAGCACAGCTTATCCCTTACTTAAGGCCCTCACATGGCATTATACCCTTGGTCAGGTCAATCTGCTGCATCTGGTCTGTGGAGACAAAGCAGACGAGGCTCCCTGGCACTGCACTACAAAGTGCTCCAGCTGAGTACAAGGGGGACCTTGAGGAATGACCCCCCTCCTTCAGTGAATGAGAATTGACATTTCGTAACCTCTAGGCTCTGTAGGCCTCCCCTTCCTCTTAACTTCAGAAAAAGGGGAGGAATTTGCCTTTTGAACTCAGTGCTGTGTTAGCCAGAGAGGTTTCCAGTGTTCCTGTCCATTGATCTCATTCTGCTGACTCCAACAAATTACGTTCTCCAGCTCTCTGATGTCTGGTCTTCTGCCTGTTTGGTTTTCTCCCGATAGCATTTTTTTTCCTTGTGTGTGTGAACCAGTAACTGAATTTGCCAGCCAGTCACCAGAAGCCAGCTGGGAGGCTGATCAGCAAACTGTGTCTTCCTTCTCTCCTAAGAAATAAATTCATTGGATGAAGGTCTTGCTAATCTACCTAAATAGAGCCTTCATGTCTTCCTTGTTCTTTTTGATAAGGTTTCTCTACTTCTGGCCCCATCAAGCAGTTCCTGACCCACTACAGCAACTTCTTGTGTTTCAGTTCATGTCTACTTTTCTCCTTGTGTGGTCTGTCCCCTTCCTACCCACTTTAGCACTGCCTACCATTCCCTTAAGGAAAGTATAGCACTTTCCTATAGCGAGAGAAGGACAGGAGTTTCCCGAAGATTTGAGATACAGAAAAACAACAGGCCAGCTCAAAATCTGCACAAAAATTACCCTAAGCACAGCATTGATAGAGCTTGCATTACTAAGGAAAGCTGACAAGACCCATAAATATGCAGAATAGTCATTCATGAAGTTTTATACCAAACTGTAGTAAAATTGTCCAGCAATGTCCATCACACATCTCTGTTTACAATTGTTTTCAACTTCACCAACATTGAAGCAATTCAGGCTGAACTTTTCTATTTTGGGTGATTTGGTATGATTTTTCTAGCAGTCAAAACATTCTGTGAGTGTTGAGGATGAGGCAGTGCAGGGATTAATGATTCTGACCCTGCTCAAAAATGCTGGTAACTTTTTAAGCACTCTGTGCTACTAGGTATTGGAGGTGGGACCTGAAATTTGTGAGGAAGAGAGTCACATGGCAGACATGAGCTTTTTTTTCCATGTGAATGAGAATCAATCAAAAATTTAAGAAAATATCTTTGAAATTTTTAAATCCCTGACACTTCCAAGCCCGGTATTTTTTTAATCCTGCCATTTCGTCTTCCCTGGATATCTGAAAGTCTCAGGCTAAATGGTACTTTCCATGCAGTGCTGTTACGAACTGTGTCAGGTCCTGCTTCAGCTACGTGAGGTAAGAACTTCCCTTCCAAATTAATGAATAAACATTTTCTTCCCCGGCCTTTGTTTCTGCTGCTGATCCTGGTCAAATAGGAGAAGAAAAAGCTGCCTGAACTGAATCCAGAGTGAACAAAATGTCATCCTGGAGAGAGGCTGGGAGCTCACTGGGAATTTTACAGCAGAGAAGCTTGGACTTGGTGTGCAGGGGGTTTGGACCCAAGATCTACAGACAGAATTAAATAGCCAGTCAAACAGGAATACCGGGAATAAACCTTTACTGTAGGTCTGGGATCACTGAAATGAAAGCACACAAGAGATAGCTAGGAGGAGAAGGGAAGCGCAGGGAAGGGATTCAGACTTAATAATAAAAAACCAAAACAAAACAACACACAGAGACAGCATCTGCTGAAAGACAGATGGAAACAAGAAGCAGGGAGGAGTTCAGAAAAGCAAATTACAACCAGAAGCATGAGACAGATAAAACGGGTTCCCAAATGCAAGGTTGAAGCAGAAGAAAGAGACCAAGTATATGAAAACAAAGAAGAAAGGCACCAAGTGCCCACAGAAGCAGGTAAGAGGAGGACAGAAGGAGTAGATCAAGGAAATAACAAGACAAGACAAATGGGATGGAGCCCATGTCCTGGGAGCACAAAGATCAGGGTTTCCTCCCTTGGGGAAATAGCTGCAGCACCTTCTAGCAAAGTGTGTGCTTGTTCTGTGTCTGCTATAGATCAGTGTAGCAAATGACAACTTATTACTTCTGTCAGGCACTTGGCTAGCACAGGTAGTACACATTTGTCTTCTAGACTGAACAGTTCCCTCCTTACCCACAGTGATTGTTGCTGTTGTGCTGTTCAGTTTTAAAATTGAAAATGTCATACAAAAAGGTTACATTCAAGTAAAACAAGATAGAACTACTTGAAACAGACTGTCTTAACAAACACATGCATGCATGACCTACCTACATCGTTCATTTTGCCTAAGTGCTCAACTTTTTCAAACATTGCAATATTTGAATATTTGAATATCAATTCTTTTTCATGCCATGCTGGTTAGTGCTCCAAAAAAGGCTCTTGCTGTCCATTCCCTTCTGCCACATAAGATCCATTTTGCTTCAGAACTAAGGGCCAATACAGAAATTGGAGGCTTCAGGGAACAAGCATAAGGGACTGTTTATCAGAGCAGGCAAAAGGTCTTAGATACCTCTGAAGAGCCCCTTGGTCTCTGCTGCAGACAGGTCCACAGTAAAGTGCCCAGAGAAAAGAGCTATTCTGCACTAATTCATTGGTCATACTTTACATAACTAAACAGATGCTAATCCACAGCACTTCAGACTGTGTCAGACAAGAATATTAAATACAGTGCTAGCAGGCAGACCAGTCCTACCCTAAAGGAATCACTCATGGCAAAGTTGTGTATGGTGAACGCATGGTAATACTAAGACCAAAGGTAATAATGAAATTAAACTAGAAATAGGGTAGAACAACATTCTCTCTCTCTCTCTCTCTGAGTTTTACTGCTGCTTGGGTCTGAATAGCTATCACTTCCAGACCCAAATCCTCTCCTTTTACATAAAGATGCAGAGAATATTTGGAATCCCCTTACACTTTTTATCCCATGAATTTTGAGACATTATTTATTGTCAAGGCTGGGTAGATAGATTTCCATTTATAATATTCACTGTATAGACTTGGAGGGGTTTTTTTGTGTTAAGTTTCAAATGAAACAGGCCTTCCTCAGGAATATGCAAAAGAAAAACAGTTTGGAGAACTTGAAAAAAAAGTTTATGTTGTGCAAAATAACCAGCTATCAACACCGGCTAAATGGCTTTAGACTGAGTGACACTAGGTGAGGGAGGAGAAATACCTGAATAAAATTAGATTGTATTGAAATTCTTTAAATCTTCAATATTTAACTTCATTTTAAAACCAATTTTGCACTGTATTTCCACATCTAAACCCATGAAAACTTTAGTGCAAGGCTCATTTGGGCAAGAGTCTTTTCCTGAAATCATTGCATCAGCAATGTGGCAAGGAAGGCTCTCCAGCTGCCTAGGCTGCACTGATAGAGATCCTAAACTGGACAGCTGAATTGGCTACACTGTGGGATTAGCACCCATCTGACTCACGTGAGTGTTTTTTGCTGTGGGAATACAAAGTGCAGCTATGTTAACACAGCTGTTTCCCTCCTGGGAGCACTTGGCCACTGTGAGTACACTGGCTTGCACAGATTGCTAAAAGGTTTTTAGTACAGATGCTTGCTCTTCCAAAACCTAAGTACTGTTTGAGGCTGCACAGAAGTGCAGCCACATGGTGTGGGCTTGTGTTGAGCTAAGCTGTGCATGTGCACAAAGATGTGCACTTGTGACAGAATACTTCCTGAGCAAGCAGAGTCACTTAAAAATGGCCCTGAAAGAAGGCAGGAATGAAAGTGGCACTTCACAATAAAGATAGTAACAATTTACTAAATCTATAGAGATAACCCTGGCTGCTGACAGTTGAGCTCTTACCGGTTCTGAAGCACTGGCATTGGTAAGGTGATGAGAAACCAGTGGTCACTCCAGCTCCCTGCCCTTTCCCACATTGGCAAGGTGATTGGACCTCCCTTTATCTCTTCCCTGAGAGAGAAGGACACTGTGCCATTGTAGCTACCAAAAACATGCACTGAGAACTGAATCTGTAACAGAGGAAGAAGAGGAAAAGAATGGTAACCTTTGACAAGAGGGAAAGGTAGTCACTTCTCCTCTCCCTGGGAATTTGAGACACCAAACCTCTGAGTCTGGGTCAAAGTGTTTAATGACAGAGATCACTAAGCCCCCACCCACTGATTGTATTTGACTCAGCACAGTTACTAGCACAGAATTCTCTCAGGGAAGACCCCAACTGACACTCCTGTTGGGCAGCTGTTCTTCAACCACTGATGACAATATCCACAGCCTCTGATACCATCTGGCTAAGAGAACTGGTTTCCTCCTTATTGCCTTCTCTGAGGAGAAAGCTGTCCTGCTCCAAATACCTTTGAAACAAGGACTGTCTTTAGAGGTAGGAAACTTCAGTCCATATACCTGCTCCAACTCATAGGCACCCACTGCATTGTAGCACCCCTAAGACAAGCGAACAACAAAATCACATGGCCAAAGAATGTTTTGAAGCAGGACTTGTTCCTCTTTCTTTGGAGCAACCGTTTCCAGTTTGCCACAGAGCAAGAGAAAAGTGCCATTTCTACCACTGCTTCAAATGCTCAGCTGCCCTTTATGTTCCAGAGAGATCCAGTACTGGCAGGAAAGGGAGCACACACATGTCCTGCAGAGAACAACCACAGAAGTTCCTTGCTCCTGCAATGTGGGCTCAAATCCTTGCCAGTGGAGGAGAGAATGGATCCAGATCTCCTGTGACCTCTACACAATAACCAACAGCTACTGTTTTTCCTCTCCTGGTTTTGTGAACCTATCACCAATCACATTTTATTTTGTTGGAACTACCTAGCAAATTTTACCTGGGTTTATAAATAAATATAAATGCCAAAGTTACATTTTTGGCACCTGCACTGTATTTATTTTCCCAGATGAAATCAGGAGGTATCAAAGCTTTCTCTTTTTCCCCTAGCAAGACTGGACTCCAGCTCAAACTAGCAGCTTAATTTTCCTAAGTGTTATGACTATAATATTATTTAATATTTTTAATTCCAGAATGTCAGAGCTGCAAGGCAAGTTACGTGATTTTACCAAGGCCAGGTTGCATTAATCTTTTGAAATTCCCAAAGATTGTGATCAGAAGTTTATTACATTCATCTATTTCTGGAAAATCGAATGCTTCCTAACTTCACACTCCTGTTCTCAGTGAAACTATTGAGTTTATTAACACCTGCAAAGGTATTGCAGAATTTATGAAGAGAAATCTCTGCAGCAGATATGCTGAAAGGCTCAGCGACACAGCCAGACAGCTCCCTTTTCTACAAACCCTGGCTGCCCTATACAATTCAGCTGCTGGGCACCTCTCTGAGAAGTAACTTTACCTAACTGGTACAGTTAGGCTGGGGAGTTTCCCATAATGAGTAGCTGATTTGGGGCTCCTGCTTTCACTTACTGGGGGTGCACCCCACATCTCCTTTCCAGTTCTCAACAAGTAGCCAGCTAGGCAGCATAGGCAACTCTTCTGCTTTCCAGTGCTTTGTAGAGTGTGCAGAGGGACAGGAGAATGGACTAATTGTGCAAATAGTGCCTACAGCCTGATGATTTACTCCACAAAGGTGCTAAGACAGCGTGACACACCTGGTAGTCTTCAGTGGCAAGACTGGCTGGCAAGCTGGTGCTGTAAGCCTTAGCCACACCACTTGTCTGACTGCTGTCTGCTCGCAGGTAGAGGAAGTGTCCTGTGAACACAAAAGTGAATCAGAAAAGACAAAATTATCTTCTGCTGTTTTGTGTAACCTCTTGAAATAATTTAACATCATTAATGTTACTGTAGGTAAGTAAGCATATGTAGGTGTAAGCATGGCTTGAGAGCAAATCTCTAAGTGAGGCCATAGTAAACACTGGTAGATTTCAGCAGCACAAAGTCAACATCCCAAACCTTTTCTTGGAACGTGAGTTCATAAACCTCAGATACCACTCAAGATCTTCCCATACAGAAGCGCACACCAATCACACTCCTAATTCCTACACCATTGGCATCAATGACTCTTGCTGAGACAAACACTGGGCTGGAAGAGTTTTTTTGCAGTCTTTGTTTCCAGGGAGAGCTTATACAAGCTCTCGAGAGACAAACAGGACACTTGTATGGAAACCCTTCATTTTGGTAGGAAACTGTGAGGCAAGACTCATGTGTGCTAACACTTCTGACTTTCATCCTGAACAGGTGAGGGTCTGGCCTCCCCCCTTCTTATTTAGCAAGCTGACAGTTCTGCAGTTCTGGGAATTATTTGACTTATTTTTTATTGTGGTATTTTATGGCACAGAATGTGTATGATCAGTTGGGATATTCTTATATGGGATGCTCTTCCTAACCCATTAGTGGAGTCTATCAAAGGTCTTCAAAAGATTTATTTTTACAAGCTGCCCAGTTCTGTTGGGCAATTTTTACCTAGTGATGCAGCAGTTATCGTAATACTGCTGAAGTACTCAGCAACTGCCTAGCTCATAAGAGAAAGGAGGAGGGAAGAAGTATACACTACATGATTTTTTAAAGGTGAAGAAGAATCCTTGTCTCTGACAGTTTTATGTTAACTTTTTTGCAGAACTTGTTTAATATAAAATTTTGAGGCTTGTTCAACAGTTAATTTTAGCTACATTTAAAGTTGTTAGAGATAATACTGATGCTAAAGTTCATTTGACAACAATGCCAAAATTTTTAAACCAATTTAAACAAACTTAAATTCAAGGCTATTGTGTACATGCATACACAGAGAAAGGGAGAGAGAACTATGAGGAACCTACCACCAGTGGCTTGCAAAGTAGACCCTATAAATACATCATCTTGAGTCACTTCAGAAAAGCCCCGAATAGACCAAGGAGATGCTGCAGTTTCATCCAGTGTCCAGCCACATGGACCTTCTTCAAAAGAGCAATGTGAACCCTCTGGGAGACGGTCTACAATCAAGAACAAGAAAAAGTAGGAATATAGGAGAAAATCTATTGTGGAAGAACACAAACAGTAACAAAAGGGAAAATCCATTGTGGTCGTCCAAGTTACCCAACCTATGCTACCCTGTCAAAATAGGTCTCATTTGTTTATTTCCAGAGTCACCATTAGAAAGCCAACATTTGGCTTCTGGAAATATTTGAGACTTTCTTGTGCTGTCCTACTCTAAACACTGTGAAAAACTGAAGCCCCTGTAATCTAAGGAATGGCAAATCACTGCCACATGTTTGTAAAGGTCTTGCTGCATATGAAATTGCAGGCATCACAAAGCTTTGTGTCCACCTAAGGTAAATCAACAGATTATTTCAGATTTACACCACTGTACTTGGAACAAAGCTAAGCACTGCCACTCAGCACCACATATACTGTTAGGGGATTTCTCCGTCCTGATGTGCAAGAACTCTGAATTGGGATCTAGGAAGGACAGATTTATGACACTGTTGGTCACTGACAGTGGAAAGATGATTAGCACCTTTCCTTGAAGGGAAGATTTAGATCATGGGTCCAGGAGGAAATTCTCACCCAGCTGCAGACATGTAAATAAGGTTTTGCCTTTATCTGAAGTAGCAGTAACTGTGAAAGGAAGGTCATTGACCTCCTTACTGCAATACTTCAGAAACAAAATCAATTAGAAAAAAAACCCCATTTTATTCTATAAAGGGTGAATTTTCAAAGAGAATCTTGGTATCCAATTAATGTAAATGGACCAAATTAATTCAGGAGGTAAATTACTGAAATAATCTAAAGATGGAATCAATTTAATGCATATTTTAGTCTTAATTATTTCTTCTAATGGGATGAAGGTTGCCACAAAGTGTCATGCCACATACTCACCACACCTCACTCCTTCCTCCTCTCTGGTAGGGCAATCACTGATGAATTCACAGATCTGTAGGTGGCTGACACAGCCTTCATGAATGCAGGGGAAGGTGGAGCCTTTGTCATATATAAAAAGATCTTGGTTTTCTTTATCTAATGGAAAAAAAAAAGAGTACAAAGCCCAGAGAAGAATAGACAGAATGTGTATGACCCTTCATGTGTATCAATCTTCACATGCAGGACCTTGTCCTTTGTATGATAAATGATACTCATCTCTGCTTTTTTCGTGTAAGTTTCTATCCAGCATGAGATTCCTGGACCAAATTTATTGCTCTTTTCTTTCTCATGTGCTTCTTCTGCTGTGTTTGTGCTATCTTTAGAAAAATTTTTTTTTAATGAAGGACCTTGCCGTTTCCAACCGTGATGTGCTCCTCAGTTCTGCACACATGAGCGTGCACCTGCCAGGCAGCTGTGACATGCTGCATGGCACTCTGCTGCTGGAGGCAGGGACACACATTTATCTCCAGCCCTGATAGACACATTGCTGTTCTCTGTTGAGGCTCAGGTTTAACAGCACTTCAGCTGCTGACTCATTTCTGTGCCAGCTTCCAGCTGTGGCATCCAGCCCATGAAGTAGCTGCTTCCCCAGCAAGTTGGCTCGCTGTATACAAACTTTATTCATGCACCCTAACTAGTCTAGTCAGTTATAGTCTGGGAGCATTTGACTGACTGCACAGGTACCCATCAGCCAGGCTGAACACAATTTTTAAGTCTGATATCTCCCAAAAGCATGACTCAATGCAGCCAGCCTGTCCTGTGGATGCATATGTACACAGGCCTGTTATGCACCTGCTGCCCTTTAGCAGAGCTCTGCACAGAAGTTCCATTGGGATTATTACTACTCTGGAAAAAATGCAAAAGCTAGGGAAGCAATTGCAGGAGAAAGAGAAAAGAACACCTCTGCAGCAATCCAGGTACAGACTCTGAAACAGTATTTTTTCGTGACACTGTGTTGTGCCAGATGCATGCACCAGGTTATTTAGAGGCTAAGAGCACAGTGTTTCAGGTTGTTTGCATCTCCTCGAAACTCTAGGACTGTCAAAAAAATATTACGTTAAAAATATAGCATTAGTTTAATTAAAAGAATAATGACTACAATTAAATCTCTAATATGATCAAAACCGTGCTCACAATAGTGTTTTCTTTTTACATTACATTCCAAGCTATTTCTACAGAGTCTGCAAAATGAAAGCAATAACATTATATTAATTCATAAACTTCAGGAAATGAAGATGATTATGTCCCCAACCTGAAGGCTGCCTGTGCTGAGAGACTCTTGCACTTCCAAGAAGCCTCAATTACGTTAGCAAGGTTCTTCATAGCCACTGAGGATCATTTGCATGACATTCAGAACAAAACTGTAAGCTCCAGGTAAAACTGAGATCTTAGCTGAGCACTCAGTACTTTAGAAAAAATAATTACTTTCTGATTATTTTCATTTTAGATAAAAATTCTCAGCCTGGCAGTAGCAAACAGACCCCACTGGGGGCAGATAAATGGTTTTTTTCTTCATAGGTTGGTTAGATAAAGCCCAAGTATGGAAAAGGCTTTGGTTACACAGGGTAGTCTTTTGTCCTCGATTATTTAAGAGAAAAATACTAAATACTAAAACAATGTGGGTAAAGACTTTTTTCATGCTTGTTGTTGGATTCAGCATAAGTCCAGTTGTTTTAGTTTTTTTCCCATACAAAGATCAAGCAAAGCAAAGCTGAAAAGCAGAGGAGATCATTTAAATCAGTTCTGTAATTCTGAGTTACTCATCTTTCATTTAAAACCTATCCGATTATCCCTCATCACACTCATCCATTTTGGTGAGGATGTATTTGATTATTCCAAACCTGTCTGTATTGCAGCATACCATGAAAGCAGTTCCTGAGCTGCAAGGAGCCCACTGCCAGTACTCCAACCTCCTGTGCTCCACAGTTTGAATATACCAGGGTGACTGTGAAAGGTCTTTCTATTCGCCCAATCTGGGCCACAAGGTGTTTCCATTTCATCCTAGAGGACAACAGAATGTTATCAGACACACAGCACACTGGAATCCATGGAGTCTCTAGCATAAAGATTTTGCATTGTAACAAAGAGAAGTAGTAGTACCTGTGTGGGAAATGGATCAATGAATGCAAATAGCAAGATAACAAGTGGATGTTAATACAAAAGAAGTGGTGTTCAGCCTAACAAGCTCATGTTAGGTTATCTTTGCTGCAGAGCCTATTGCTAATGATGAATAGATCCAACCATTCCCAATGATTCTTAAATTGGACTTAAATTATCACCAATTTTGGACACACCACACCCCAATATGTGCTTTCCATATTCATGGTTGTGTTCCCTTTGCTCTTGAAAGTACAGATCAACCAAGCAGCTGCACAAGTCTCTGGATCTCCTCAAGCCAACACTGACATTGTGTGTTCTGGAAGTAAATGTCTGGCCCTCCCTGAATGTTTCTTGGTTGTGTCACCAATGAAAACCTTTATCTGTGTGTTGTCTATCTGATTTTCCACCTTAGCAAACCACAGTGCACCCACAAAGCAAGGGATAGAAGACAAGTGTTGTTCCAGGAAATGCAGATTACTCATGCCGTTTACATTTCACTACAGAACAAATTCCATAAGCTCTAGATTGCAAAGGTTTCTCAGTTGTGAAGTACCTGTGGCAATTTGGAGAAAGACAAATGGTCCTATGCACTCTAATTTTAAAGATGGTTGTCAGACATCAAAAGCAAGCGAGAGATACCAAAAGGGAATTTTCGAAGTGCCTCACTCAAATTAAGTCTGGTGGAAGTCAAGGTACCCAAGGTGTCATTTAAAAAATACAGTAGAATTCTCAAAAATACTTTTATCTTATTTTTGTTTCCAAAAACTGTTCTTATACGTTATGTTAACAAGACAGTAAAACACAGTTAAATCTATGTATTATTATTTTGTAAATGGATTGGAGCAATGATAGCGACAAAAGAATCCTTGCTCTAAGCCCTTTTCTGAAAATAGTATCAGACAGAGATAATTTTACCCACATTCTACACACTGCTGATGTTACTGGGGCCACTCTGGACACACGACCTAAGTCAGTGCCAATGGAGTAATAAGAAGGCCAGGCCACAGTATTAAGAGATGTTGATCATCTCTGCTCCCAGTATTACTTTTTCATTTAGGAAATGCCTTCAGCTGCCATGAAGTGGTCATGTAGCCCTTATCCTGCACCAGAAACACCTTAGAAGGCAACACCCAGATTTACAAACACATCTCTTCTGGGCTCAATATAAAAATCACAGACCACCTTATTTGCAACTTGTAAAAAATCCAAAGCAACACTAATTTTTTATCACCCTCTCTTGCATTCTTCCCTCCACAAACCAATTGTATACCTTTGTCTGGATATTTTTTTACTATCCCTTCTATGGCATCCACCCACCTTTCACTTTCGCAATTGTACATATGCAAAAATAACCACAGATAACCTGAACTCATACAAAATTGAGCTCTTCTTATCAAGATGACCCTATTTCTTCTATTTCCTGTCCCATCATAATAAAATCAATAGTTCATTACAATTTAATTCATCTTCAGAAATGTACAGCCCTGAATCACAACAGCACTATTGCTACTTCCCAACAAAGGAGAGCAACTGCTTTGCTTTAATTTTGTATTACAGTGCAGCTTCAGGTACATCCAGCACCTATAAATATATCTCATAAATATTCTTATAAATATATTCCCCCTGCCACACTGTGGGACAACATCCAAGGCCATCCAGCACTGACCCAGAACTGAGTCACTTCTGCTACATGACACAGCTTTGTTCATCACTCCATTGTATCCTGTGGACCACAAGAATGAATGGGCCATAATCAAATTGGTTTAATGAGCCAGTAAGGGTAAGGACAATCTTTAAATCTTCCGTATTTACCTATCAGGCATACGAGACCTGCCAAGCACTGAGGCACAGTTCTAGTACCTCTACCAAGTTACAACCCACCCTCCAGTTGAGACATCATGGTACTGCCAGTATTAACACACCACTGAGTGCAGGAACCTGTAGCATACAGCCTCTGATTCACAGCCAGTGGTACATTTAGTAGTAGCAACTAAAGAGCCCCACAGCTGAAAACAATGACTAGTTCAGCTGCTGCACCTTGATCCTATATGCTTTGTCAGCCAGACACTTTGGAACTTGCTGTTTGTAGACTGGTATATCAAAATAAAGCTACTAGTCATCTGAGTCAATAAACCAAGCTCTGAAATGCCATGAGTTAGGAAGACACACTGTCCATTCTGCCGTCTCTGCTAGGAGAGCTGTGGTATCTAGTAGAAGAACAAGGCCACCATCTTAAGCCACCACTTCTGTGAATTGGCAGCTCTTCTGAGTCCGAGCACTAAGGTCCCACAAAACACCCTAGTTCTGCACTGAAACATCTCTGGTACTGACATTTTTCTCCATTTATAACACTGCAGAAAAAGCTGTCTAGCATCCAAAGACTGCAAAAATGACAAGCAGCTTTGCATCACACAGAGTGCTTTTGTGTATGAAGTCTCTTCATCATCAAGACATTCCTCTTCAGAGAAAGCCTCACCCCCTAGATCCAACTGCAGCAAGATTTCTAATGCTGTAAATAATTGCACCTCCTTTGCTTGGTCCCACCATTGAAACAGCGGCTAGTCCAAGCCAATGTAATTTTCTTAATGGAATCAGGAATGAAGCCCATTGTTGATCCAGCAGAAGATGGATCATTGCAGCAGGCTTCCAGGTAAACCAAGCTTGGCAATAACTTCATTATTGATTTTATGTCAAACCAGATCTCAAGTATTGAGGCAATATTACTCTTCTTCTAAAAAGAGATGTTAAAATTTATCTGTATGCATGGAAGAACTGTCAGGGTGTGACATAATTTTGAGAAATTTGCATGGATAGAAAGTTTGGAGTTGCAAGATATCTAATGCTTAAGGCAAGAGAATTCAAGATTCACCCTGGAAATATTTAATTCCAAATTTTCATTTGTAGTGTTTACTTCGGGTTTTCACTAGCCTCTCAATCTTCTCTGCTGAACAGATGTTTTCCACCCTCTTCTTACCAATCCTTTCTATGATGTGATTTTTCATATCCAACAAAGGTAACTGATGATTAATTTTAAGAAAGATTTAATGTAGAGAACAACCATTTCTTCATTAGGACTGAAAAATGCAATAAAGCAGAACATGAAAGCTGAAACATTTTCTAAATTAGGGGAACCCACTGCATGGGTTTTTGCACAAAGCTGTACTAGAAGCTAGATGCTTCTAGACTCAATCAGTGAACATGAAAATTAGAAGTTTTACATTACTTTTATACACACAGGAAGCTGTTGTCTGCAAGTCCTCACAAACATCCAGTGCTAACCACGGGACTTAAAAGGAAATAAAGAGAGCCTTCACCAAACTATTAGAGGATTATTCTTTGACCCAGTGTGGTTTTGGGTGCAAGCTCAAGGGAGGCACAAGAGGCTCTAACTAACTGATGCTCCCAGATTAGTGTTCAGAAATCATAGTCTTACATAGCAGCTGGACAACCTCACCCTTTCTAGATACATTTTTTAATCGAAATGGCTCTGCTCATTGTTGTCAGCACGCATTTAGGTATTTTCTGAGAACACTTACCAGGTTACTCCCTTGTCATCTGTACAGTAGGAGAAGTTAAATAACTTTAGTGGATGAAAACAACCACATTAGTAGAATATAAGTGTCAAAGATGGCGAGTTACTACAAGTGTCTCAGAAGCTGGTGGAGTGTTTTATCACCACCACCCCTCCAAAAAAAAGGGGAAGACACAAAAAACTAAGCAATAAACAGTTTTGTGAGGTTGACTACCTGAAAACCCATGTGTGCACATGGCCATGAACTTTTTGCTTTCTGATCTACCAAGACTACTGTGGCCATTTTAGAAAGAAAATAGAACAAAATCAGCTTGGCTTTTTGACTGAAGAAAGGGAAAATATTATCCCTGCCCCAAATGACGCATTTTAATTTTCACTGAAGTGTGAGTACTTAGAGTTGAGAGAAACTAGCTTCTTACTGAAAAAGTTTTAGTTGAGAACACTGAAATAATTGTGGTCCCGACAAACACAAGCATGTGAAACCACTCAAAACCACAAAGGACTCAAGAATTTTCAGCTGTGGCTGATTCTGGTCATAAAGATGAAAAGGTGGGATAAGCAAAATAGTAAAAACGTTTTTTAAAAAAAGTTTAAAAAAAAAGGCTAAAAATACATTAGCTGTGACCTGAATAAGCACCATAACCATAACCCTGAGAAAGTGAAGACAGTTTTTTGAGTTAAGTGCCAGACAAAGAAGGCTTGGCCTTGCAAGCTCGGAGCTATGGGCTCCTGATGTTTGAGCTTTACTGACATAATGAGAAGTAGGATTTTATATATTTTTTGTAAATACATAGAATTTCAAGCACCTCACTCCCTCTGCAGTTCTCCTTCTAATGGTAATAACTCAGAATACCCACAGTCTATAGGTGTGGTATATAGCAGTAAACACTGTGACTTTGCGACTTTGCCCTACTTGTTCAGAGAACATGGTGCTGAAGGTCCATCTGTTTCTTTGTTCTTTCACTGAGGCTTACATGTGACAAAATAGGGGCAGCTTCCATACTACCAATTTAATGATAAATCCTACTAGTTGGTGAGGTGAACAGGACAGAAACTTTCTCTTACTTGTGACATATATCTAAGCTTTTGGGAGATGTGTGGCTGATGGATCCTGAAGGAGAAAACACCATCAGTAGAAAATGTATAGGACCAGAAAGAGGACAGTTCACTGAAGCAATTTGGTGCAGCTGGAGTTTATGATGAACTATAACTTGGTCATGGAATTGAGAGGTGACAAAAAGGGTCAAAGCATGATTTCCTGGAGTGTCTGATTATCTGAAAAAAGTGACACCTAACCTTTTTTCTACTTCCAGGTTTCTACTCTGACCTGAAGACAATCCCTTGGTAGTAATTTTCTCTGGTTACACTATGAACTACACATAGGCATCTATCTCAAGGTCTCTGCTCATTGTCCTCCTTGTTCTGCTCTAAATTGTGCAGCAGTGTTTGTTTAACACAGAAAAGCTTGTAGAACTCCTACTCCCTGTGGAAAGTCCCCGTAAAGTGGGAACACTTCAGGGTGGTCTCTCCTTAACAACCAATGTTGTTAAAATCTTAATCACGGAGAGAATGTTAATTTCAGGATACCTGCCTACCAAGAAGCAGGTCAAACACTGGGTTAGAAATAAATTCTGTTCTGCCTGCATGGTCAGGTTTTTTAAATTGTACCGAGATTTTCATGTTTCCCTGTAATGAGGGGGAAAAAGAAGGATATTTGACTAAATGGTTCCTAACTTTGTTTTATCTCTTTTCTATCCCTCCTTTCTATCTTGATTTCAAACAGGACTTGATCACCTCCCCTGTTTAAAATCTTAAGAGTAAACTCTCTGAGCTTACCAGTGCTTCATTTCACTAAGAAAAAGTAATACCAGTGTCTATGCCAACTTCCAGTAAAGCTAACTTCATTCTAATAAATCTAAATGCTATCGCTTTTAGAGAGATGATAATTTTGACTTCACATAGAATTATTTTGCAGTGCTCAAAGAAGCTACTAAACAACATCCATGATCCATTCCATAGATGCTGCAGTGATTATCAGCAAAGCCTGGTCTGACCAGTAAGGTGTAGGAAAAGGGTATTTTATGAGTTTACATAGGGGAATGGAGTCGCAGCTGCAGAGGCCTGTCAAATGTACAAAAAGCAGCAAGGGCAGCTTTGAGTAGGTAAAAAAGAATATTAGAAACTAATCCCAGAAAATGCAACAGATTCCCAGTGAAATTGGCAAGAAGATGGGGAAGGAACAGCGAGGAAGGAACTGAGGAACAGCTGAAAATGAGAGAGAAAGAGAGAGAAAGATCTGAAAGAAGAAAAAATAAGTTTTTTAGTCAAACTCTGCTATCTTTGGCTGACTGGGAGTCTTGGCTACAGATCTCCATGGCAGCCTGGGGAGTGCCAAAGAATTCAAAGAAAACAAGAACTGGGATCTATTGCCTAAGTTCTCTATGGGAGTCAGTCAGGTGATGGAAACAAAAAACTCTGTTATGTGTCTGACCCAGGTTCTTACAAGTCAGATTGCAGCAAAGGAAAAACAAGCACATGGAAAATGGCAAAATTAGATGACACGTGGACTTTTCTCTTTCTTTTTCCTGTTGTGATTTGTTCCCTTTACCCATTTCTCTTCCTTACTGCATTCTGCTACACACAGGAATGAAAAAGTAAAACACTGGCAAGATCAAAGGGAATACAGGACAAGATCTGGGGTTGTTACACCTTCTTTTGTTTTCCTTCACCTCTTCTTACCTCTAGCCTCAGTTTTTTCCCTCCCTGAACTCTACAAATGGAGCAGAAGTGGATGCTCTTGAACCTACTAAAAAGGAGGAAATTATTAAGGAGGTAAAATTAACCCCACCTCAAAATGAGGATTGTGACCCTTGTAGCAATGATAGGACCCACTGAATCCGTAGAGACACCAGTCATGTTACCAAGGCAGTTTTTGGACTGAATGCATTTTACAGCTGCAGTCCTAGAACCGGTGAAAGCATTAATCACTCTTCACCCTTCTAAATGTGAGGGAAGAAGAGTGAGATCTAAGCTAGTGTGTTTTTTGCAAAGGGGACACACAAAACCTGTGTCTGTTACAGGCATCCTGTCAGGAGGCTGCGTGCTTCAGTCCTGACAGTTATACCTTTATTTTCTGCTGTAATAGCAGCAATGACCTCAAGAAGGCAAAAGACACTGATAAACAGCAGCCTGGAGGAACTCCACTCTACCTTGCAATTCAAAGCCTCAGCAGTTGAAAATTGATTGTCTTACCCAGCATTCTCCTCATGGCCAACTCGCAGAGAAATTATTGTATTTTTGTTTGTCTCCACATATCTGATTTCAACTGTGAATCTCTGGAGGAGAGGAACAGCATCCTGTGAACATATGGCCAGTTCCAGCAAGCAAGAATCCAAGCTCCCAGGCAGGATGGGGCTTTGCAGGCTGAACTCACATCTATCTGGGAGTCTACTGGTGTTCAGGAGGAAAATGTCCCCTGTGAAGAGAAAAAAAACCCACAACAAAACAAGAGACACACAGCATGGAAGGAAGAGAGATAATAAGAGGAAAATGGATAAGGAGTTTGAAGAAAGGAGTCATGAGAATAAAGGAAGAATTACGCACAAAACCAAAAAGAAAAAAAAAAAAAGATAATAAAATAAAAATTAAGGGTCTGAGTAAAGAAATGATAGAAGAAATGAGAAGAGAAGAAACCAAAAAAAGGATGAAGACATGTCCAACAAAACAAAAGCCAAAGTCTTTGCCAGTCAGACAGCAGACATGTGAAGCCATCTATGGCTTATATAGGATTGAGTTTCCTAAGAAAAATCCAGTCTCTGTAAGTAAAAATAGCTTATCCCAAAATGGGGAGATAGAAAATGAGTATATAAAGGGGCCAGCTGTTTAGAGCTTACATCCATGCACAACCCAGGCAGCACACTTGCATTACATGGCTCTTACTGACTCTCAGGCACTGACTGTGCCTTTGGGAGCTCTGCAGCAGAGCCAGTTCATGGTGGCACTTTCAGTGACATGGGCCTGGCCTCAGCCTGCTGACTCCTGCTGCTGCCACCCAGAGCTGCAGCCAGAGCTGGGCGAAAGCAGGTGTCCATTCAAGGGGAACTGTAGCTCTGCCTACCTTCAACATCTCCACGGGAGGAACTGTTTTCCAGAAGCATCTGCTGCCTCCCCTGGGACACCAGGACTCCAATGGAAGATAACACCCAGTCTGGTTTTCCAAAACTGTCTGTGGACGTCACCCATGAACAGCTTGAGCCAATGATACAAGGGAGTTCTGTTGTGAGAAATCAAAGGTTCCAGTGAGGCCTATCCCAGCTCAGGGGCAGGGGTAACAGAGGCACATGAGTGATTAGGTGTACAGTGTATGGTGGCTACACCTCCCAAGAAATGGAAGAACTGAAGAGAAAAAAGAAATTTTGTCTTGGGCAATAACAACAGAATGTCTCCCAGAGCAGGTCAAGGAACATGTAAGAATGAAAAGTAACCTGCAAATTCTTGGCAGATGTAAGTCAAATTCCTCCCACTGGTATCAGCAGTGAATTTATACCAGTGGAAAGTCTAGGCCACTAGTACTCAAAGTCCCAAATGAGAATAATACTAATAATATCAACAAGAATATTGAAACTGTATGGATTTAGCATTTTGGCAGAGAGAAAGGACTGATACTCTAAAGGTCAACTCTCTCTTAGCAATAGAAAGAGCCTGACAGGGTCTCAAGCCAAATAGGTGAGCAATGCAAGCTTAACATAATTTTTTATTGTTATCTTTTTTAAATAGTTTTGCTTTTCTCTAGCAGGATGGATAAGAATACCTTCTTAGCAAACTCCAGAGTCTTCTTGCAGCACTAAAAACACTAGATCATCTTGGCCAGAATTTTTCATAATCAGCATATTATAAACCAGACAAGAAGTCATTCACTGATGTCTCATCAATCTAATATAAACTCCCTGAAGGGATGTTAGCTGCACAAAGCTCTCCCACAGAGAGTGGAGCTGAATAGAGCTGATATTAATTTGCATTATATTTATTTTCAGTAGTAATAATAATATAACAGTAATAACTGGAGTGTCCCCAGGCCAAATGAGAAATAATAAGAGACTAAACATTCATATTTAGGATCCTGATGTTCAGAGGGTATTCAAACCTTGCAACCATGAATGACACAAAGTTATCCCTTTGGTAGCCCTATTCCTGTGGAGAACAGGCAGGTAGGAAGGACAGAATTAAGGTCAGGGATATAACAAAGAAGTGTGGCTGCACAGGTGGAGCAAAAATAAAAACATAAGAGCCTCCAGAAGTTTGCCAATACTTCAACTAAACTTTCAGAAAAAAAAATAAATGGAAGCATCTTTTGAATGCAACAGCAAAAACAGACAAATTTTCTCCTAATTATTGAAGCTAATTCTAACTTCACTTTTATGAAACAACACTCAGTGTGCAGGGGTAAGAGAAACACGGACGTTACAGAGTTGCACATAGCTGTGGGTTGGCACAGGCTGTGGTCTCCCACCCAAACACTTCTCCTCCATTCCTTTGGACACTCCCCAACTCTTTCTGGCCTGCTCATACTGGAGTTTGCTGCCTCTCTCAAACTGACACCTGGGCCAACCATCCAAATATCTTCTTAGCCCAATTCATCAAATGCATACAGCTTAGGAAGGGTCTGGGCAGTGTCCAGCCCATCATTTTTGCATAGAAGCCACAAGCAGATGAACTGACAAATTGTGTATGTGTGTGTATGTATACAATGCCAGATTCCAGCAGCACACAGGAATGAGGACAACAGCCACTCTCCTGTCTCTGTTGGATCTAGGGAAAAATGTCTGTGCACAGCTCCAGGCTATGGTTTGATACCCAGTAAAACAGCTTTAGGGATCTCAATAGCTCAGAAACTGCATGACTGTGTGAGGTAGAGCAGAGTCCTGATGCAGACCTGCCATGCTGTTTCAAATTTATAGAAGTTTGACAGGTTAACTCAGTATCCACAAACTTATTGTCAGTAGAAGTAATATTTTTATCAGATAACTTTTTTAGTTGGTAATAAAACCTACAAAGCAATTTCTCTTACAACAGCATAACAGTGGAAGAGACCTAAGTGAAAGCTCAGGAAAGAAAAAATTCCATTTTCAAATAGACAGGTTCTTGAAACTATTGTTTATGACAAAATCATTTCATCAAACCTTACTAATACCTCACCTTGCAGTGGCAAGGACTGTACCAATGCAGACTTAATCCTTTGAGTGTGTCTCATGTGATAAGGTGGTTCATAGCTGAGATAGGTGAACACAACTTTCCCCTTGAAAAGCACCTAATTCCCAACTCTCTGGGCTTTATAAGGCCTGTCTGCCACAACCTGAGGCTGAAGAAATCTGAATACCTGGAAGAGTCTGAAACAGATGAGGAAAGTTTTTGACATCCAGGAAAAAAAGAAGACTGTTTTCTCTGGCAAGAGATCATATGCGTTGCATTGTGATGGATCAACAATAAACTGTTTTTAGCACAAACCACAGCGTAAAAGAACTGGGTACACTCATGGTCACTGTGAAAGAGAACACTGAAAGCTGAAACCTCTAACTCCACTATATACCACCTTACAGGTGTTTCATATCCAGCTTTGCTTATGAACTTGGAGAACCTCAAGTACAAGTCAGCAAAAAGGAAAAACATGACAAATAAAAAGAAAAAAAAAGGTATAATAGAGAAATGTATCTGTATTACTACAATCAGCAAAGGACATATTTTAAGATATTAGAAAAATATTCTGAAGATTAGATTGAAAAAAGCTCATGGATAGCCCAGGGTATGTCAGAAAGGACTTTAAAGAATCAGATACCGTCTGCAAGATGTTGCTATAAGGAACATTCCTCTGGTAAGGCTAGGTCACCTTGCCACTTCCTGGGAGGAATGAGTGGCTTTTTTAATACCCAGAGGTCTTTCTTATTGTTTAGCATCTTCATTAACAGCCTGAACAAGGAGACAGAGTGCACCCTCAGCAAGTTCACAGAGGTTACAAAATGAAAAAAGCAGCTGACACACATAGGGCTGTGCTGCCATGCAGAGCAGCCTCAACAGGCTGGGGATTGGGCTGATAGGAACCCCTTGAAGGAAAAACCAAATCCTGCACCTCGGGAGGTATAACCCCATACACCAGTTTGTGCTGGGGGCTGACTGGCTGCAAAGCAGCTGAAGGGAAGGACTTTGGGAGCGTGGTGAACAACTAGCTCCCCGTGAGCAAGCAGTGCACCCTTACAACAAAGGCAGCCAACAGCTTTCTGGGCTGCACTAGGAAGAGCACTGGCAGTAGATCAAGAGAGGTGATCCTTCCTCTCTACTCAGCACTGGTGAGACTACATCTGCAGTGCTGTGCCCAGCTCTGGGCTCCTCAATACAAGAGACATACAGACTTACAGGAACAAGTCCAGCACTGGTCCACAAAGATGGCTGAGGGACTGGAGCATCTTTCATAAGAGGAGAGGCTGGCACAGCTGGGACTGTTCAGTCTGTAGAAGAGTAGGGTCAGGGGGATTTTATCAATGTGCACAAACACGTGGATAAGAGGGAATGAAGAGGAAGCTAGACATTCTCAATAGTGTCCACTGACAGGACAAGAGGCAGCGAACACAAGTTAAAAAACCTCACAGCTCACTTGGTTTTCACAGTGCCGTGAAAATAAAATTCCATTGGGAAAAAAACTTCATTCATTATCAAAGAAGATAGTTTGTTCTATAGCAGTGGGAAAGCAGCTCCACTAATTAGCTTTTATTTCAAGAACTCCCAACCCCAAATCTGGTGGATTTCAGTGTGCTGATGGAGATGATTTTATTTTTCTTTCCTTTTTCTTTCTTTTCCCTTTTCCTGCTGTGTTGGGTTTTGGGGTTTTTTGGTTTATTGAGCAGGGAGGGAGTTAGGTTTCTTTTGTGGAGGGTTGTTTGGGGTTCTTCATGGTTTGGTTTGCTTGCTTTGTTGGGGTTTTTTTTTGTTGTTGTTTTTTGTTTTGGTTTTTTGTGGGGTTTTGTTTGTTTGTTTGTTTTTGTTTAATACAGAAATAAGGAATTGCCTTAAGTTTACACTGGCCTTTCTGAGTCATTGCTCTAGTTCCAGTCAGAAATACAGTGTCATAGCTTTCTGGTAAGAGGTGCTTGTGACTGCCAGCATCTATCTTACACCTAGATTCTGAAGGAGAAATAAGCAGGATGTAAGGAAGAGAACTTGTGGTACCTGGTATAGAAGGCTGATGCGATGAAACCATCCTATTTTTTATCAGAGAGAGCTTCTGAATCGGATTTGGTGCAGAAGAGTTTTCTTCATGTGATCCAGAACAGGAGACTGCAGCTATAGCAAAATAAAAAGAAGAGGGGATGTGTTTGATGATGCCATACAAAACTATGCTCCCATATAATAAAGCATGAGCATATATATGACAAAGCCCTGCTATATTACTCTCACCTTTGTTGCAACACATCGGTGCAGTACCATCCTGATGTCTCTGGAACAATTCATACCAACAGCAGCTATTTTATTTACTTAACCTGTGCATGTGAAAACACACAAGTCCCAAACTAAGCATGCAGTAGTTTGTATCTAAGATTATCCCTGGCCTTTTCTAGAAATCATAAATATTTGGCAAAAACAGACGTATTTGTTTTCAAAAGGTGTTTGCAGGCAGCGAGATGCAAAATGAATTGCTTTCAAACCCTGGCCATTTGGGTTATGAGTTCAGCAATATAAAAATGTCAAATCATGTCAGAGGGGACAGGAATCTTACTCACATGAATTGCAGTTCAGACAAGGATGTACAGACAAGCCATTGATAACATCTGAGATATTCTCAGCAGAACTAATTTGAACAATAATATTATGAAAACTTGCATCAGTATCTATAAAAAGAAAAACCACTCAAACATGAACATATATTCATATGTTTCACTCACTATTGCATATAGTTTTTCAGCAATATCTGGTCTGATTTTAAACTGCTATAACAATTTTCATTTTAGTATAGATGACAACGCATCACACAGTGAGTAAAATGCTGTGAAATGTTTCATAGCATGAAAATGCTGCATCCTTCCATCTTTCATTATGTTACTAGAGACAGTCATTCAAGGGGTTCCAAGGAAGGGTAATTTTAGAACAGAACAGCATTATGCTGCAGCAGGCACATGCTGTACTGATGACAGCATGTGGGGTCTCCACAGACCAATTGTCAAACACTAGATTTTTTCCTGCCTCTGCTTCCAAATATGTAGAGACATTAATGTTGGAAATGTTGATTCTGAACTGCATATAAGACACAGGCACTGCCTTGATAAGCAAGGTTTCTTCAATAATAGGATGAAATCCTCAAAAAGAACGGGAATTATGTGGCCAAAGTTTAGCCAGCCATTTGAAAGTGTTGCTTTATGAAAAATCCATGCTAATAAACAATTATATATTACAAACAAATCTATTTCACTATATTAGAAGAAATTCTGCTATGGAAAAGGCTTTTGACAACTAGAGTCTGCTCCTCCCAGCTTATGTTCTGTGTCTTTTGAGATGGTGCTCAGTTCTCTATCTCCCAATCTTTGCTAAGCACTGCTGTAGCTTCAGTATTTACTTCCCTCAGGGCTTTCTGTAAAGTCTGTTCCACCCACTCGTCTCCTCACACACTCCAAGCTGCTTGTATACTTTGGAAATATCCTGAGTATCATGGGACCCACAAACAGTACAGTCATAGCAGAAGCTCTGCTAGAGACATTTGTCCTGATAAAGCTAAAACTTAAGCAAAATATTTGAAGCACTCACACCCCACACCCCCACCCCACAAACACCTTTGGGACGTTCCTCTTGTTTCTCATTAACAAGCGTAAGATCCAGTGGCAGATTACCATGAACAGAGCCCTAAGCTACTTGAAAGATTAATTTACTCCCTCAGTGTGGAAAATACCTCCATTGCCATCAGTGATGGCTGAGACAAATAAGATACAAAACAACAGTAACACCCTACTCAATTTTGGCAAAAAGCTGCAAGGGTTCATTCTACTGCATGTAAGAACCCTATTCACCTACCCTGGGAAGATGTCACTTACCTAGCTGGACATCTGGCAGGAAGGAAAGGCAGTCATTACAGCCAATTTCACTGACAGACAAAGTGTACTTGGACAGAAGACCCCAGACTCAGTGATGGACAAGGAATTTGTTGATGGGCACCCACAGAAATATGTCCCCATTTATTCATTTCCTCACAGCAAAGAATTTCTGGCTATTGCTGAGCGGAAGAGGACTCACAGTAGCAGCTTGGCAGCCTCTAGTCCAGCCTATGCTCTTTCTTTTTATTTCCATTATTTTTCTTTCTCATTCATTCACCTTACTTGATTGAATTGAAAATCTGGTGCACATAGTCACTAAGACGCTTCTGATAATCCAGAGATGCTTCTAATAATCCCACATCGTGTCCTCTCACACATATTTGCATGTAATTTTTGTATGACATAAATTTCAGCATGAAAAAAATAATAATGACTTTTACTTTTTACCTCCATGATTTCTCTATTTTGATCAGCAAAAGTCAATTGTTTGAGTGAAAAGAAATGTAAGATGGAGAGGAAGGAGATTCATGATTTTAAGCTAAATCTGTAATTAAAGAACATAAAATGATCAGGAAGAAACAGTGTAACATATTCAACTGTCACAGGAAAATATGGGATCTTTTAACAGCACAGCACAAATCCATCTCTTTTTCAGTAAAATAAGAAACCGCCAGCACTGAGAAGGTAAATCCATTTCTTTCACTATCTTACAGGAACAAAAAGCATTAAGATACCTGCAGGGCTGACTATTCTCCTGAATCCTGATGTTACCTTGCAGAAGAGAAAAAAATTACAGAAAATACTTATAGAACTCATGATGGGAAATCAACTCCAGACCAGCCAAGATATCTTTCTGACAAGACAGGAATTTCCTTTACAGCACTTTCTAGTGGTATTCCCCATCTAATATCAAAATAACAACTCAATATTTCTCACTGCTTCTCTGAGAAGATAAACTAATGTACAGACTAATAGATCTGACTGTCAGGAAGTCACACTAAGCCTAGAGAAGACTCTTTGTCTACTACCAATCCGAGTATTTTTCAATGATCCTAAAACTTCCATTTTCAGCTCAATAAACAATCTCTATCCTTCATGAGTATTTACAGCATTAAGTCATTAACCTTGCTCTTTGAAAATGTCACTGTGAGCTCCTGCTGCTTGCTGTTAAACTTTTTTATTCTTTGCTCATGAGTTGGTTCAGCCCCAGGTTCCTTCATCACTCTTGTTGTACTCCTTCCGGACAGATTGCAGATAATGGTCAAAAGGGGAGCAACACAACAAAATACAGGTTTTCCAAAGCTTACAAGGGGCTACTTCAGGATCTTCTGGAGCCCTCTCCAGTTTTTCAGGCTATTCTGCTCTCTCCTGAGATCTCCCTGTTAATCCATGCAACAATCTTATCAGACATTTTGGCCAAAATAAAATATTTTAGTCGATCGTCTACCAGGACATCAAGTCTCTCTGTGACATATTTCCTGCCAGGACAGGTATTTCCACTCTCCATTGTATTAGTTCCCTTTGAGATACCTAGTTCCATTGGTGAATTGAACTCTGCCTTTTTTTTCCTACCTTAATCTTTAAGTTATAAGCAGATCATCAGTACAATTTTAATGCTGTCTTCTGGCTTACTCCTTAACTCCTAAATAGGACGTAACCCAGAACTTACATTTACGGGAAACTTACAGGTAGAGTTAATTGACAATAATTCCTGTTTATACTTTTGTTTAAAACCAAAATGTGGCATAGCCATTTGTACCAGGCACTCACTTAAGTACACATGTAGAGTTATCAATTTAAGAACTTGACTGGAGGTAGGATGTCCTGCATGACTTTTGTCAAACTGGTAAACTCATTTGAAAAGCTGACACTGCAACAAGATGTCCTTTCAAATAAGCTCTTTAGATTAAGAAGTAATTATAAACCCTTTTCTAGCTCTTTGATCCTATATAAAGTATTCTGATATTTTTACTCAGATCGATGTTAAGGAAGCAATCTTCATATTACCAAGCAGTCCTACTTTGCAGGAGTAGAGCAGATGTAATTAAGTACTGTCATCTATCTTATGCCATTTACCCTTTTCAAATGCAGTATTAACTTTCTTCCAGTTCTGCGGAATTTCCTCAGTATCCTGACATACTTACTGAAAATATTAGCATGGATGTCTTTCAAAGATCCTTAATTAGTTTTTTCAGAATTCTTGAACACAAGCTGTCTCGACCAGTTGTTTTACAAAGTAGGCATTTTAATAACAGTTTTTTCACAATATTTTTTGGTTGTTAAGAAAGCCATTGCATTATTTCTATGTGAGAGTGAAAAATCAATTTTTTGTTTTATTTTTTCCTAGAATAAAAATATTTACTGGATACCTTTCCTTTTTGTCTCTATTATTGACAAACTACCACACACATTTATGACGGATTCATATAATGGCTAAAAGATTTTTGCTGCTAATGCATTTCGAAAATTTCCTTAGACTTCCTCCTGATTTCTTCTTAATTTCTTTTGCTTTTTTAATCTATAGCTAACCTTTCAACTTTTCAACTTCCTTTTAGTGTAAGCAATGTAGGATTTTCCTTATTTTTTATAACAGCATAGCCTCCCCTATCAGCTATAACCTTGTATCTTTCTAGCTGTTTACACAAGCAACTCAATTATTATCTGAATCTTTCTCTCCACAAATTTTCTTTCAACTGAGCTACTGTGGCACTGTTTTGAATTCTGAGAGATTTACCTCTTCTGGAACTACCAAGATATAGGACTTTCAGATGTTTTTTAGGCACTAAAGTCCGTTTATTTGAATATCTCAGCTGAAGTACATATCAGACATCAGACCACTTCAGATTTTTATTCTTTTTCCAAGAAAGGTGTATTCAAGCCACAACCACTTCCATCAGTGGAATATTTGAGTTTAGTTCTGAGCTCAATTCTTATCTCAATTCTTTATCTACTGAGAATGGATCGAAGATATTATCCTAAAAAGTGACAGGGGAATTCTCATTCTGATACTGTCATCTATTCAATATCTGCAAATATGCTCCCATGCTAGCAGAATGAAACCACCAATATGCCACTTCTGTTGAAGGCTACACATACACGTACACACACAAGAGGAAAAAAAGACTTTTTCCCCCTCCCCTTACACACAACAGGTTAGTTGTTATTTCATCCAGATCTTTAGCTGGATTTGACAACGTAGAGCAGTCACCAGCAACCCCATTAACATTTATTTTAGGTATTAATTGACCTTCAAGATCATTTTGTTCAATGGCCAGGGAAAGACACAATGTCATTTTAGCCATACAATGCTGTTCCAAACTTACTTCTGTCCTTTGATTCCAATCACAGGAATTCTCCCTCCTAGTGTGAGAAATTCCAGTTTTTCAGCATTTAGGTTTAGTAGTTAGTAATTGCATTCCACTGCCACTTGCTTATTAGCCAGCCCCATCATGTTGGTAGCAGGCAGTTGAAGAACTCCTCTTTCAGTCCTTGGGGCCTTGTTTAATTTTATTCTCAATACCTTGACTCTCTGCTAGGCAAGTGTTTTTATTTCTTGCTTTTCTATAGTTTCCCTTGGTTGCTAATTTAACACCATGTAAAAAAATCTGTCCTATCAAGTCTGGAAGATTGCTTCCTCTCCAGTGAGGCGGAGGCCAGTCAAACAGCACAGTGTCTTCTCGCTGGAGAATATAGACGTAAATATATTCATTGTATAACACCCAAGTCTTATATAACTTATCTGACTAGCAGAACACTTACAGACTTTTATTTGTTTTGTTGATTTTTAACTTCCTTCCTGCTTTATATTCAGAACATGAATGACATCTAAGAACATACCTTGTTCGTCCTTCTTTGGCACCATTACAAAATTTCTAAAAATTAGTTACATTCTGCAAAACTAAACCCAGTCATTTATGCTATGGACTAGACTTGGTAGCTGTCTTGGTAGCTTATTTACTTCAGAGAACCTTCTCAGATGTTGCAATCCCATCTGGCATCCTATCCACAAGAGACAGAATGCCACCTCCATGCCCACCTGCTGACTTCTGACAAGAATCTTCCTTGAAGGGTGGCAAGTGGATCAATTCAAAGAGATTTTAACCACCAGTAAGTCTCTGCTATAATATTCACTTGAATTGCAAAGATCATCTGCAGTTCCCATGACATACTGAATGACTAGACATTTGTGGTTGCACAAAATTCCTACAGTCCCCTCTCCTGCTGCTCACAGCAAGCTGCTTCCTGGCTGCCCCTAGATACACAAAATGCTGCTTTGTCTCACATTTCCTCGCTTTCTCTATTCAGTCACTCAGTGGCCAGTTCCTTCCCCGGACAGTGGTGTTTCCTGAATCATTTTGTGCAACCACTCTTTATTCTCCCCAATGCTTTGTAGAGTGCATCCTCATCCCTTCATGCATCAAATACTTGTTTCTAATAAAGTCACTGTGCCTCTCTTCAAAAACAAAGGCTTGTGAAGCTCTGGCACTAAACACAGTACACTGCAGATTTCCACCCCTGTTCTACAGCTACTAGACAGAACTCGCTCAGAAAAAGTTTTGCCCATCCCATCTATATTTTTCTCACAAACCTCACTTACTGAATAGGATGCAAGATGAAATTCTTGGCTCCTCCTCTCGATACTACTTCCCTAACTTGGCATATTGCCTTTGAATAGCAACTTGCTAATTTCTTACTCAGTTTTCAGTGTACATCTACACTACTGAAATAGATCTGAATTTCTATTTTAATTACTACTGAAAAATAGGATGCCAAAAACACTTCTTGAAATCCAAAAATACGCCATCTACTTCATCCTGCTAGCTGTGTATTGTGCATGCACATACTTATGTGTGCACATATTGCCACATTAACTTGGAAAGATTTCTCTTTTTATAGCAAAGCTGCTCAATACTCATGTATATTTTTATAATACTAACTCTTCATTACTCACAGGTAATGAGGGCTGGGTTTTGCATTATGTCTCACCTCTCTTAAGGCTGCCCAGAGTCAATCATATGCTGCCCAACAGCACAAAGGCTTTCCAAGGACATTTGAGATGCAGTGTTTAGAAGAACTCCATTCTGCTTCACTTTTTATTTTCTCTCCTCTGTTCAGGCTGGGATGAGTGGTAGAAGAGGCACCTACTGCATTCCTGCTACCTGTGTACAGACTTGATCCTGACAGCTATCACAGGCTGTATCAATGTCAGTTCTGAATAAGAGGGATTTGTCCCTATGACCTACAGCTTCACTGGCAGTCAACTTTTGTTCTTCTTGGTAGAATTCCACTGGCCTGACTACAGCCTTGCATCTGAAACTTGGACGTTGCCAGGGTGACACCATGGAAAAGGCACACCTGTGTCAGAGGCAGCAGAATTCCACACCCTGAACTCTTAATCTGGTACCTTTCCCTCCCTTCCTCCTCCACTCACATTAATGGGGGAAAAAAAATTTAAATAATTTAAGAAATGCATAACTGTGTTTGACCCACAAGGAATATGGATCTTTTTGGGTTCTTGAAAACTGGCCAAACACAGAGGTGGAAAAAAGAAGAAAAGTAAAAAAAAATTAATCAAAGATGTTAAATGAACCAAAAAGTGAAATTCTTTGATTCTTCAAGAACTTTTCTTTCCTTCACAAATTCAAGATACTTTTTCATTTTTCTGCTATGAAAACACCATCCATTCTTAAGGAAAATTTTCCTTTCTCATTGGTTAAGTGTTTTAGATTAGCCTTTCAATATTTTAAGTCTTGTTCACATCAGGCCACACTGTCTGTTGCCAAAATCAGAAGGATGACAAGCTGGGGAGAGAGGAAGGACTCAAGCCTTTCAATCTGGCTTTGTCATTTGAGAAAAGAGATATGAAATTGCACCCTAAGACACCTGTTTTACAGCAAATTGCTGAAGAGCCATCCTCCCAGAGGGAACATAACTTGGAAGACTGGCTTACATTAGATGTATTACTCCGAAATGAATAAAATTCAGAGGGATCTGTCCAATCCTTAATAAAGGATTTCAAGCAGCTACGAAGAACCAAGAATACATGATGGAAATATGTTTTGCCTTCCAAGGGAACAGCTCTTCAAAACTGTTGTGCTCTTGCACATAAATGTAGAGGAAGAAATACAATTGGTTTATTCCTTTAGAACAGCACTCATGGGTTTTTTCAATTGCAGCTTAAAAGGAGGTATGTGTGAATTCACACATGCAGGTGTGACAGGCATAGTCACAAGGGAAGGTGGAGGAAGATATGAAGCCTGTGGGTGCAGAGACAAAAGCAGAAGGGATGGGATCCCTCAAAAGGTTACCTGAAGCCTCGCTCTCTGCTGATGACAGTAAAATGCTGAGTGACCATTTTCTCATGGCATGTTTTTGTATGGAAATGCCAGTTCCATTACTTAATAGGAAATACTAGTATCTTCCAAATAATCACGTGGAAACTATTGTATCATTTTGCTAAGGTTGAAACATGTCATCTTCACTCTGTAATCTGCTCTGAGTTCAGGGTTTTTAACATTAATGAAGTAAAATGATGTAATACCTAGATGAAGGAAAATTCTTAAATGTTCTCAAAACAGACTCTTTGCCATACTGAATGACTAATTTTAATTAAGTCAAAGCATGAATTTGGAACAATTTGCTTTGTGAAAAATGTTAAAATTTTGAGTCTTTATCATGATTAGAAATTTAAAAAGATTTCCAAAATCAGCTTCCCATGAGAAAGAATATCTAGTTTTCAACAAATTTGTATGCTAAGATGCAAAAAAAAAAATTCTGCAAGTTGCCCAGAGCAACTAACAAAATAAGGTGAGAGAGAAACAAGATACCTAATTGCTAGACAGCTGTCCTTCAGGTGATGCTCAGCTGCCAACTTCAGGATGCCTCTGCATTTTGTAGCCTGTGGCAGGAGCTCTGTCTCCTCACCCTTCAATATTCCATGTAACAGCAGTGCAACATTTCACAGAAAAAGAGGAATTGTGGAATTCTTGCCAGCAAGAAAGTGAAAGAAATATAATTTTCTGATCCAGGTCTTGACTTAATTATTACAATGAATATGAGATTGATCCTGTAGAATTCAATTTAGTAAAAAGAAAATTATTTTCGATTACTTGATTTCATGCAACATAAGTGGGGAGGACAAAAGTGACTTTACTCTGTCCTTGAGCTCCATTGATCTTCGAGGTTACTTAACGTCCATTTCCATCTTTGTTTTACTAGTAAGAGCCTTAGGAATGCTCTAAATGTATGCACTGCTTTAAGAATCCCTCAGGGGCTGCTTTGCTCACAGAGGCTATCCCAGCACAAAGGCACATTTCCTGCACTTCTTTTTTCTTTATCTACTTTTGACACAAGGATGACTGCCAACAGCTCTTCCTCATCTAAGGATTCCCCTTTGAGTACTTAAACCCTTGCACAGCAGTACAAGACAGCAACAAGGATGCCCACATATCATTAAAAGCAGATTTTTTCGATACATTCGTTGGTCTGGTAACTCTTCCCAGACAGGAACAGAGGCTCTCAAGGTACAGCCTTGTCTAGCAGACACTACTCAGGAGAAGGGTTCCCATTCCCATCCTGCTGTTAATGCTCTGAGCCACTGTGTGCAATAATACAGATGATGGGATCAACCTCTTGGGGAAGGTGCTTTTAGCAAAACAAAGGAAAAGTGTGATGCAAAGACTTGGTTACTGTTGTCTTATCAGCTTTCCTGGTTCACCTGGACAAGGAAGAACTATTACAGCCAACACTGATTTCCTTCTTCAGGTCTTTTGGTCATTAAATCCTACAAGCTTTTCTCCAACATTTAACTTCTGATGAATCTGTTTGGAGATTATTGAGGGATCAAAAACTAATTCATACATAGCAGAAAATTCCATCCACTTTGAATGAGAAACAATGACATCTCCTGGTTTCACTAAAATCTACTAAAATCCACTCATTGGTGCAGAGCACATGGCTATCAGTGAATTCTGCAACACTGAGAAGGTCCTGGTAACAGAAGAGAAATGCCTAAAAACCTGCATGCTCCTTAGTGGTTCCCATGTTAATACTCAAAGCCCCATGCAGAACCTGCATGCCAAGTGCTTCTCAATGGTTTTACCTTGAAGAAGTCATGCACAGTTGTGCACTCTGCCTTCACACACAAATGCAATATTCACATGCACAAAGTCATTTGGACAAGTCTGCCCAGCAGTGAAATAAGAAAAATAATTCACCACAGCTCTTTTTAACAATGAGAATACACTCAGATATTAAATTAAATACAGGTTATATAAACCAACTCTCTCAACATATACAGTTGTTTCCAAAACATGGCAGTGACAAACGTAGCCCCTTTGGGAAAGCATCAGCTGACATGTTTTAAGATGAAAAAAGTCATGTTTAAGCAAAAAAAAAAAGCCAGACTAATACACGATGCCATTTGTAAATACTAAGTATGCATTTCATTTGACCATACCAATCTTTAAGAATATTGTTTGGCAGTTTTCTGCTATTGGGCATACTCTTATTTTCTCTTCTAAATTACAAAATCCTCCTTATGGAGTCTGTAGTAATCATATAACACTTAGCTTCCTCTAGCTCCTTTTCTTTCAAAACCCTTACTAATGATTGACTGTTTTATTAAAAAGACCAGGTTATCATTGCCTTTACCTATTATTTTTATAATGTCTCTCCTCTCAGCTTCTTTTAATGAGAAACAAAGACAAAAGAAGAAAAAAGAGCATAGCACCCCGATAGAAAGACCAAAGATTGAAAGAGCCTGCTATTTAGTTGCTTCTACTGATCTTTATTTAATCACTTCAGAGGCTTCCCCAGAGATGATGTTCATCTCAGTCCAAGGAGGAGCAAGGGATTAGGAACGGTCTAAACAAACCTAGCAAAAGTATAATTCATAGATACTGCAATTCATCATTAAATAAATTAATCAATCCCAAGAAACCCCTCCCTTCCCAAAAGCAACTTTAAAACAAAAAAAAGAAACCAACAACCCACCCACCCACATACAACTTGAGCAGAGTGGTTAATAAACAGGGAGGAGATGCAGAGGTACCAGATATTTGATTTTTTTCCTAGGAGACCATGGAAAATGCTATCAATTCTATAAGGACACTTACATGGCTACATCTAATGCTGTGCTGGTACATGAAGAACCTTTGTAAAGAAGAAAGAAATTCTTGCAACAGGAAAAGCTTCCAGCTACAGTCCTCCTGACAGTACAGAAATGTAGGCTGTTATCAGAAACACAACGTGTGATTTAAAGTACTGATCTGAGTATGAAAGTGTAAGAATGAGGCTCAAAACTCTTATTATAACATAAATACTCCTGATAAAAAAAAGCATCTAAAGGAGGAGTCAGCAGTAGGTACAGACCATGGAGTGTAGAATGAGAGAGATGCTAGAACCATATTACTGGTTGTCTTTGGTCTGATTCTGGTAGAGATCTGTTTAGAAATGGTACCTATTATACTGAGCTACTCCTATCAGTGTTTTTTCTGTAGCAATTTCAAATTAGTAACAGAGCAAAGCACTGTAAACTGCATTTTGATTACTTTAGTTATGGCTATGATCTCGTTTTGGTTAATTAACTTGAACAAGAATTCCAGAAGTACCAAGGTTAGTTGAACAAATAAAAAGTATTTTGACATGATAGTTATTGAAACATATCATTCATCACTTACCAATTCAGACTCACAAAAGAAAGGAGAATGCAATTGTTACTGCCTATACTTGATGTCTTTACACCTAAAGAAAAGTGAATCCGGGAAGTAGTTGAAATATTAACATGCTGGGAAACCAGAACAGCAAGACTTCACTAAGAATGTCCCTCAGTTCCCCAGTTAGCAGAAGTGAATATCAGAATTTTCAAGACACAGTCAATAGCAAGCTTTAAAGGGTAACAACTGTACAATTCAGTTATAAGCAAGTGTCCAGGATTTTTAAGAGATCATTTGGCACCAAAAAAGCCAAAGTAAACTCAAGGACAAAACAGATTTATTATTCTTGTAGCATCTAGAATGCTAAATACATTGATCCAGACGGCCAATCAGTAGCTGCCAACAAAAACACTTGTCGGCCCCAGAAATAACCCCCAACTGAGCTGGAAGGGGCCAGGGGGCCAGAAACTGTGTGAAACCAAAGTCCAAATAAGTTGTTGGTGCAAGTGGAGAATGAGGCAGCCTCACACTGCTTTGCCAGGTCCCTTTCCTGACTCTCTTGTATTCTGCAAAGTGCTGGTGTGTTAGTTTGTGAGTGAGAAGTTTTATTTGTACTATGTGAAAAAAAGAAAAATAGCAATAGTCAGTAGGATTAGTTGTTAGTCATCTCTTTCATCTAAAGGCTGGCTACCTAGCACCAGGCTAAAAATTGACCTTTCATCAGCTCTTTCATGAAATTTCTCCTTTATCTCAGCTAGATTCATTGGCAAGTTTCCTACTCTTTCCCGCAGCAGCATCACTGAGAGTTCGAACAGAATATCTGACTTCAAAATATTTCACCAAGGTACAGCTGCAATGTTAGCCTTTTTTGTCAATATGGAGAAGCACACCATAAAGGTAACATATCCTAGATAACGAATAAAGAATATAGGGCATTAAAGTTCAGGGAAAGAAGAAGATGTGGGTAACAAGAAACTTGTTATCCAAACACATGTGTTTCTATAACCAGGAGAGGAATGTGAAAAACAACCAGTGTTACTTTTTTATTTACTTTTTCCCTTTTTCCTATTTGGTCACCCTTGTGTGAAAATCACTCTGGGCTCTATGACTTCAAAGGATAATATCTTGTACACAAGGAAAGATACCTCCACCATTTGACTTGTAATTTAATATTATGATAATGTTTTCTTTTAATGAAAGAACAGAGGTTGTTTATTTGAAAGTTGGCTGCTGGCCACATCTTTTTAAGATATATGAGACTGTGGTTTCTTAGAGCTGTATAAAACATCTGTTATGAAATTCAGGAGGGGAAGAGAAACCTATAAGACCTGAAGAACTGGGTCCCATTCCCAGCTTTTCCATTGACTATTAAGAGTGTAGGCATGGGCAGAAGCGCTGATCAATAATATATTCCACAGAGATAACACAGATAAATAGAATCAGACTCTATCTAATGTAGAGGAAGCCAAATTCCCAACTCACACCTCACATTCTCAGATAAGAGACAGTGAAGAAATAGCACTGCAAATAAAGATGCATGGAGAAAAGAGGAATAAACACATATGAGAAAAGAGGCATAGGCAACTGAATTGCACTCAAATATGTTAATTTTTTGTTTGTTTGTCTTTTAGGGTTTTGTTGTTGTTGTTGTTGTGTTTGTTTGTTTCTTTTGGGTTGTTTTGTTTTGATTTTAAAAACCTGGAGAAATAAGTTATCAACCTCAGGTAATGCCAATTGTTTTAAGAATACATCACTGGAGTCCCGAAGTGAATAGTCTTCAGCTGTCACAAGCTGTGCCATCAATTTCTGTTTTACCAAGGAGAAGATATGGTATCTGCTGGAAATTACAGAACATAACAGGAGTGTTAGTGGTAAAGTACACTTAATAAAACTGATTGCTATATGGTAGCAAAGCTACATTCTCATTCGCAAGGAGCCACTCATTAGGTTCTCATTTTCAGGCAGCCAAAGGCTGTAAGTGCTAGACCTTGGGGAACCATGTAAAGCAGTACAAGACCTCTGCCTTGTACAGAAAAGCAGCATCTGCATTTTGCCATACAATACTGACTTCCTCAGAATTATTTTGCTCAGAAGCCCCACCCACCACTCTTTATTAAACCCATGGATAAGGGAAAAATACACCATATTGTAATTATGGTGGGCTTCCACACAAGAAGGCAGTATCTGAGTATGTATTGTTACTTGAGTTCACACATTACTATAGCCATTGCCAAGAGGTATCACTGAGCACACATGTAAATACGCATATGTGTGTGTCTGCATATACTAGTGACCAAGATTCTATCACTTGTGCTTTTTGCAAAAGGGAAAGTAATGAAAATATGTAGTTAGGCAGAGGCTAATTTTATTCATGTGATCAATTTTCCCTAACCTATCTTGATGGTTTTTGCATTCAACACATTAACCAAGACTGGATACAGGTTCTTCTGCCCATGCCACTTCTGCCATTTCCTGTAGTATGGCTATTTGACACTGGGAAGGAAAGAGGAAGATCAGTGAACATCCAATTGAACTTGAGGCTCATAGGGTGGGGATCAGCAACAAAAGCACATCTTACTTTTTCACTGTATTATGCCATTAGCAGAGACATTCACAGAAAATATTGTTGTTGATATTAGATCCTAAGCCTGCTCTTTCTTTAGAAATCAGTCTAATAACTGAGTTACAGAGGACCAAAGAAGGATGACCTTAATTTTTTTATTATCTTAAAAATCAGGGCAGCAGGCATGCTGCACAGTTAGTACTTTGTTTCCTTGCTGGTAGGACTGGTATACAGAACAATTTGCTTGGAAAGTTTTAAACCAGCGTTTTAGAAATTAAGCAAAGTCATTTCCTTTCAGCATATTCCATTAAAAAGGAAGAATCTTAGCTTGTGGGTTACTCTTACTTAAGCTGTCCAAAATTGATTTCAGATGTTTAGAAAAATCAAGCCAGAGAAAAGAACTCATACTATTACTATCACTTTTTGTTACTCCCACAATCAGAGCACATGTCCAGTTACCCATTCTGACACTCCTGCAGTACTACAGCAGTCTTTGTGACACAATTCAAAACAAATCACCATTTAATGAGGCAACTATCTTTTTCAGGTGGAATGCTGCAATTGGCACATGCAAACGAAATCAGATTTAATCCTTGGCTCTGACACTTGGCCTGGGTCAGAAAACCCATCAGGCAGCTCTGCTCCATTGCCTCGGATTTGAGAGTTTAGCGTCTCAGGCAGCTCTTGTCCTTTTTTTTGCATTTCCACCACTTCTGGCATGGGTTGAATGTTTTGTGGTCCTTTCTCATCTAAATTCTCATGACAGGGCTGCCTGGACCTGTGGCACTTTGCACTCAGCAACCCAAGGGACTTAGTGGGTCCCGTAGTCCTCTGGTTTTTTGCAGCAGGCTTGGCTGCTCAAGTAAATCTGCTGTCAGTAAGTCACACACTTGAGGACTCCTTGCCTTGGCAGGCTACACCACCATTACATAAGTCCATGTAGCCTGGCGTGGACACCAAACCAGACAAAGAGCCATGAAGAAATCAAGCTGTAAGGTTGCTTCAGCATTAGTGGCACTTTCAATGTTCTGCATATTCTCAAGCAATAGACAGTCAAAGTGCTCTCCTAGATATATAACATATTCCAGCTTCCTGCAGAGCTGACCCTCATCTGTAGGAGCCTTTCACCTCTCTACTGAAATCCAGTCTCACTTCCCACCCACAAATGTCATTTTTGTAGCTTTCTCTCTGTTTTGGCTCCTTAGCATATTGTATTCACTTGCAAACATTTCAGGATTAATTGACTTTCACTGAAGAAGCCTGTTAAATATAAAAGCTTTTGACCTCCAACCAGGTCTCCAAATAAGTGAATTTGATGATTCATTTTGAACATCATTATGATATTTCAGTGGAACCAAATGCTGGGATTTTAGATGCTATTTTCTTTAGCTAATTATATTTCTGCTAACTCAGTTCACAGTACAGTAAGGACTGGCGTTTATGCATATGAGCTGACGTATTTAAGAGATTTACTGAAATGAGTGACTGACAGTTTGCGGATAATTACCTGCTACTAGTTAATTTTGGATTTTATAATGAGCAACTGCAACTTACAGGGTATTACTTCCCTGCTGCTTGAAATATTGTGCAATATGTGGGAACAAAGGATTTAATTTAAAGAGAGCCATATCTTTCAAAGGCCAGACCTAAATTACATTTTTTCCCTGAAGGCTTCTGGGTTTTAAAGAACAAATAATACACAAAACATAGAACTATGCACTCTGCAGAGATTTTCTCTCTAAAAATTATTAAGAAAATATTAAGAATGAACTAAGATATCACTAGGCCAAAACTAGTTTAAATTCTCTAAATTAAAATCTAACTCTAGCCAGGTCTAGGTCACAATGAATTTGGATCAATAAATCAAATAGGTTAATGGTGGTGTCTTAAATAATCAAATTCTGAAATCACCAAATAAATGCATCAGCTAATCAAATCAAGTCACAAAGTTAACACACACAGAAGTGTTTTTCATCAATCCTCTACCAGGAGATTGAAAGTGATGGCTGTTTTCCTTTGATCAGAAACTGCACCTTGGTTCTGATCTAGCACAGTGGTCGTGGTGCAGCTGCTGTGGAACAGGACATTCCAGGATGAATTTAAACCCTTAAATGAGTTTTAAGAGAGAGCAGCAAGCTTCTTTCTTGTATCACATTGTTGTTACACAAACTCTTACTCCGCTAGTCTTATTTCTGATGTTGTATACAAAACCCTGAATGTTTAATGAAAGTCAGTATTGAAACAGGCCGTTAGCTCACAGTATTGGCTCTGAATAACAATTCTTCATCTCCTTACTGGTTTCCAAAAGTCCCACCCAGTTCTCATTTACATGCAAGAAACTATTAACACCATTGTTTCCCACCACTTCAACCATGCTCACCCTCTGCATATCTGTGTCGGGTAATGAACAAGGAACTCTCTAGCCTTCAAGGTTAAAGAAAGAGAGAATGAGACTTAAGTTTGGTGGGTTTTTCTTTGCTATCTTGAAAGCTGGATGCAGATGACTGGTACCAAACAGTGCAATAGCTTGTGATGAAAACAAAAACTAGAAGTAAAATGAGATTACCCTTCTCTAAATGGAGAAGTGTCCAAATGACATGGTCCATCTAGATGCTCCCTGTATACGCACTGGGCAGAGAACCTCTAAAAAGCATCTCATTGCATGTATGCCAGCTGCGGGTTAGTGACAGAATTGAATCCTCTCTGGACAGGCTAGGTGGGATGAATCTCAGTGTTTCAGGACTGAATTGTTACACTGAAACAGCCAAGGACAAGTGTCTTAACTTGCCAGCAATCAAAAGTGAACCGGAGATATTTTTCTGCTGATACAAGTGGTGAATAATGAGAAAGAGCCCTTCTCTCTCTAATAAGCATACTTTTTCTTTGAAGAATAAAAATAAATAAAAGTTATCAGGGCTGGGATGGACTTCCACTTGCTCAGGAATTCAGGAATCTTGTTTTATCAAATCCAGGGACAGCTAAGTGACTTCTGCATCCTAGAAATAGCTGGTATGACCTAATTCTCTTGTAAGGTGCTTGCTTTTGGCTACCTTAGCCAGAGTTTTTAAAAGCTTCTGAAACAAACAAAACCACAGTAGTTTGGCACTTGCCTGTCAAAGCTTGGCCTGCCTCTCCACAGAGAACCCCAATGACACTGTCAAAAGAGTCCATGTGTCAAAAGTGCCATGAATGTGACGAAAGCGCTATTCAGCTGGGGTGAACAGAAAACAGTGTTGAGGATGCTTCTTTTCTTCTTTCTTTGGAGTAGCAGTTGGAGAGTACAGACAGTGTGAACTTGATTTAAAAGGATCCCAGAATGTTCATAGCTGTAACTCACAACTGAACCACTGCTTCCCATTCCTCACCCAAATTCATACAGCCTGCTAGCAGCTCAGAAAAGAAATAAAAAAACCTTCCCAAAACCTCATATGCATGTTCACACACCTCTTAACCACCATCCTATCACTGCACCTGAGAAAATGAGGGAAGTAGAGAAAACCTCATCTGAATTAAGAGAGAATAAATTTTGTTCTCAAGTTTTTCAGTGTGTCATTTAATTTATGTAAATTAAAGTTTACCCACATGCATTTGGATAGGAATTATTCCAATTCAGTTGCAAATAAACTGGAATAACAGCTAATAAAAGGAAATCTTTCTGGTTCATTTCAAGAATATTAACACCCACCACAGGCTAACACTGCTAGGAATTTAATGTAGCTTCCTGAATTGGCTACTTATTTCTTAACCTTGATATTTACTTTGTAACATCAACAGAACTGACACTGACAAAATTTAGAAGTCTCTGTCTTTTTCTCAGTAATAAGTTGTGTGCTGAACGTAAGATCCGAGTTTTCTGATTGCGTGCTATGTTTTCACATAATCATTTGTATACTGTCATTAAATATTCAGCAATTTTACACTGTTATGTACAGTGCATTTTTATGCTTGGAGTATGGCCAGTTGCATAAAATACTCTTTTAAATGCCTATATTGGATCATTTTGTGTTTCCTATGCTGCCATTTTCTCCAGAAACCGGTACTGCTGGAAATAGCCTTCTTTCCAAGTCTTCTATTTAAACTTGTTCCCATCATTCAGACACAAATTTATTTCAGGAGGGAGAGGCAGGCCTAAGGGTTGGGAAGGACAGGATGGGGCACTCCTCATTACAGGATGCTCCTGGAGCTAGACATCAGCCTTATCAAACCCAAACTTCAAATTCATGTTAGCCCTTCCATTATGTAATAGCTTGTCTGTTTTCAAGCATGCTTCTAAGACAACCTATGCTCTCTATTCTCAGCAAGTACTTCTGCAACATTCTGTTTGTTTTCTGAAATGTAGATGCTGTTGCAGTATCTATAAAACAGGTTTTGAGTGTTTAGTGATTTCTACCCATAAACAAACACGTATCACTTAGTCTCCAAGTTTTCTTTCCTCAGTCTGGTCAAAATGCTATTTTGCTATTGTCAATGTTTAAAGAATCTATCCTCATGAAGAAGCCAGCAGTTAATACTCTATGTTCCATTCAGTGCTTTCCATCAATTTCAAAATTACCCCAATTCCACAGGTTTTGTAAAAAATAATTTAAAACCTCGCTTAATTTATTCTTTCATCAGGCACATCAAAGCACTATTGTACTATCAGAACTTCTTTTAATATAATTTTGATTATGGAATCTAAAAATGAATATGCTTAGATGTTAACATGCTCTGTATTGTTATCTTCTCCATTTAAGGTCCTACTGCTAATTCACCTGCTTCTATGTAAACTGTGTATTTTTGCAATATTTCTGTCACAAAGTATAGCAGATGCTGTCTAACCATTCCTGGTCACTTCTAAGCTTTTTTTGGTGGCGTGTTGCAGCACAGAATTCAACATTCAACCTCTTACCATCAGTTAAGGATTAACATTCATTTCTGTGTTGCACAGCTTGTAGTCATCAGACACCTGGTGTTTTGATGCACCTTAGTGACTGACACAATTCCAAATCTATGTGATATTCAACAGCTGTAAGTACTATCTGACAAATCTACTAACATTTTTTCTTAACCCTTCACCCTTTTCTTTGCTGATGTATGCACAAAACTTCCTTGACTGATTTTAAGAAGTCATGGTTGATGCTTCCTTTCTCATATGATAGTGATATGTATCAGATAACCACAAGGATATAGATAAGCAATAAAATAACCACAGTACAGAAATAAAAGAAGTGAATACATGTTCTCTAATACAGAGGAGAAAGAGAATCTGAGGTCATTCAACAAGGTTAGAAGTATCAAATTATTAACAGATATCCAGTGAACCAGCAACTGGTGTATCTGTCTCCGTAATTAGCTCCTGGGTATACACCTTTCCAGAACCCTTGAGATATTAGGGAAGCTGCTGTGAGATTCTAAACCTGCATAGGAAGGAAAGGCTCTGTTAGAAAAAAGAAGAGATAAATCAGTGACACGCTATGTAACATCACTGGTGCCTCAGATCTGGGAGATTCGAATGCACTTGGCTTAGTATCAGGTAGCATGGAACACAAGAGGGAGTAAAGACATGAATATTTACTAAACAGAAATCATAAAATTCTCAATAATGATGCTGAAAAGGCAAATTGTTCCATTAACAGAAGATTCTGTATTTACGAGGGGAGAAAAACCCACAGTACATAAATGCCATATAAGAATGTAAGAGCACTACCTCCTCAGGCATAAACAGTTTAAAGATCCAGAGCTTGAACTCAAAAGTTCTTAACAAACTGGCTGGTGGTGCCTCAGCCAAAATACTCATTTTAGAAAGTCTCAAAATGCTGAAAGTATCTCAGTATGCAAAGAAAGGGACCATTTGCTTGACATTTAAAAAAGGGTAAAAGGGGACCCAAATGATATGCTGGATTCTGATCACAATCTTGAAGAAAATAATGGGAATATTGTATTATGTTTGACTAATTAACAATAGAAATATAGATAAAAACACACTGCTTCATGGAATAAAAATTTGGTTTAAACCCACCCTAATCTTTGGAGACTGTAATGGCATTGTCCACATGAACATTTCCTACAGATCCTAAACACTTTGCAGTTTTCCTATACCCTAAAATTGCAACAAACCCACCAATTTAAAAGCACACCTGCAGCTGATTTTCTAATGACAGGGACATACTCCACCAGCTTTCAAAAACATGGCAAAAAAATTACTTCTGAGATCCTTTGGGCTAAATCTGTATGAAAACACATTCTTGCTTACTCGTGATTTTTCTTTTCAATGGCATTTAGCAGTTCACTTGTTGGTATTGCATTCTTTATGATCCACTCTCTGGTACAGATATTAAAGAACATGCTAGGTCTCCAGGGAATAGACCAGGAAGTGTTAAGGCAACAAGATCCTGCCTTCCACAGTGATGTTCAGATGCTTTTCGTGTAACAGAAACAAATGATAAACTAATGTCCTTTGACAGAGACCTTCCAGCTCTGTTCATGGATAGCAGGTACCAGAAGCATAAGAACTTTGTGTTTGCTGTTTCCTATTTTTTTAAGAGAAATCTTTGTCACCATATTTGAATCAATTTGACCTGATCAAACTGATAGTTATGTACTCTTGTTTACACTCTGTGCAGGACACAGGTTACTAATAGGTGTGCAATTGATTCTAATACCAGGGAAATGCAGCTCATAAAAAGTTACAAACAACTAACTTCTTTCTAGTGCCCAATATATTTTTCCCAGTAACTTGCTTCACCCTACTTTTCCCTTACAACACAAGCATTTCAACTTCTAGCTTAACTTTCCAGTTAATATATCAGATTTATGAAGCTGTACAAGAGATTATAGTCTTGTGGTTTTCCTTTGTCAGAAAGCACCGTATTTCTCGATTTATATTTTTACATGAGACCATGAATACAGGATTTTTTTGCTAAACTTCATCTAGCAGTATGCCTACCACCAGTACCCTGGCAGCAGCTATATGGAGCAGCACGGAAGATTCCATCCTCTATAATTTCTCTGCAATACTGCCAGGAAAATATGGAAGCACTGCCACAAGCCTCCTCTCAGTATTTGCCAAATTCCTTTCCAGAAGGAAAGATTCCAATTGCTCCATGCCAAAATTTCGTTTTCATAGGCATAAGTTGTTAAAAGGTAGGATGCACAAGAATACTGGTAAGAAATTAAACTATGCCTTACCATAAATTGTCCAGCGAGTATATAAAAGCGGGATTTATGACTTCCAGCGCCTAGTACTTGGGTGTTACCTCTAACCTAGTTAACAGAGAAGACTAGCTGAAACTACTCACTCCTGAATGGCTCAAGCTGGCCCAAAGGAACTCTATTGTCAGTGTCATGCAATGAATCGATTTGTCATGCATTCACTGCGTACCTCTTAAAATGTGTTAAGAACCTCTGACATGACAGTAAAAGACTGATGCCTGAAACAGCCCTTCAGTGGCTAAACTAGGTTGCAGGAAAGTACAAGACTAAAACCTGAATCTTCTGTCAATATCCCTTGCATTCTTCATGCTCAAGACCTCAGATTAAATTCCCCATCACGTTACCAACACTCTGTGTTACCTGGGATTTCTTCTGTTAGTGCCCAGAACTACCATCTATAAGAAGAGGGCAGAAGAATTTTTAATCCTGTTCATCCTTTGATGTCTCCTTTAAGTTCTTCAGGGTCACATCCTATTCTTTTACTCCTTGTATTCTCCTCCTCCACAAAAAAAGTCAGGACGTCAAAAAGGGAGAGGATGTTTATATTACACCGTGAAGAACTTTGGCATCAACTAGTGACTTTGAAGAATAATCTTGAAGATAAAAGATACAGATGAAGGACCAGACCCTGTCCAGCAGTCACATGGCATAAAAAGAATGGTTTACAAGGAAATGGATCTCTAGGGAGTAATTTGAAGTTAAAAAAAGATTTCTACATGCAGCCCAGGGAAATGCAGAGTTTTATCAGCATTGGCACAGTCCCCAGCAAAGGAATTAGCAAACGTGGAAGAAAAAGAGGTCACATAATGTCCACTCAACTGTGACTAGGCTAACTGCAGTGAAAAGTGTTTCCACTTAATCTGCACTGACCCCTAACCACCTAATGCCTAGGACATTCCGGTTTATTGAATGGAGATAAGTGCACAGAAATCATGTCAAGGAGGAGACAAACCAGCATCATGAAACCCAGTCATGACAATTAACAAAGAGACATAAAGAAGCAAATGTTAAACATGTGTGCATAAACTGAAAATCAGAATAGAGTCAGAATAGAGACTCCTTATATCAGACATCTATTGATTTCTAAAGGAACACTGCAAGGTAGGTGATGACTAAACCAAAATATGTGAATTGAGAAGAGGGATGCAGAGATATGATGAAAGGGGAGAGAGAAGCTGTTTAAAGTTTAATAAGAATTACTCATTTTCCAATTTTATTGTACATAAAAGCATGTACTTAATTACAGATGCAGATGAAACTATGTAAGACATGCAAATAATATACCTGTCAAACAAGAGGACATTTCACAATTTTTTAAATCCCAACCCAATGCTTGGCAAAGTAAGAATGGATATTTTTTACTTTTAATGAGAGAAATTATCTTAGCACCATGGCCTGCTACTTCAGCCACTCTCCAAAAGTGGACATGTTTACATGAATTATAGTAAAGAAATTGGAGGAATATTTTGCACAGTCAAGCACAACTGACAAAAAAAGCATCGTAGATAAATTACAGACCATGTCACATTAGTCTTAAATGCCACAGATTTAACTGCAAGGGAGAATTAGAAAAAATACTTGAAAGGCAAAAAATAACTAAAAACACCAGAAAGCAATGACCATAAGGCAAAAAGAGATACAAGGATGAGGATGAACTACTAGTTGGTAGTTTTGTATCATCACAATACACACTTTCAGAAGTAGAGAGCAGAAAGCAGTGCAGCTGAAGTATTTAGACAGCTCCACATGGTCATGGTGTGCTACAGCCCAGAGGGAAGAAAGATGAGCTGAGCAGAGTGTAAAAAAGGGAGGTGCCAGGGAGCACAAGCTGCCTGAGGCCACGCTGCCATGGCCTTGGACACAGGTGCACTGAATGCAGAGGAGCAGGTCTGTGCACAGCTACCGAAAGCAGTGGCAAGAGCAGCAACTACAGGAGCACCAAGTCACAAGGTAACCTCAGACTCAGCAGTGCAGGCAAAGCTGAAGACAATGACAGTGCTGGGGCGGGCAGGCACCAGCTCCAGTCTAAGGAGGTCAAAAATTAAGAAGGTGAAGGAAAGGTCTCAGACAGAGGGAAGACTATGTCAAGGAAGTACATCAGAGACTAAGAAGGCCCTCCTCAACAGCAACAGGACAAGAAGTATGAAACTGGTTTAGATGTCCTTTGTCAATGAGAGGCCTGACAGGCCACACTGGCATGGCTAGAAAGCCACTTTCTAGGGTATAGTATATATGAGGTTGGTGAAACCTCTCTTGGAAAGAAAAACTGTGAACTAGAGACCTTGAGAATAAAAGGTAAGAATGGAGTAATCATCAGGAAATCAAACTGTGCAGACAGGGGTGGGATGCTAACTTGAATCTCAGCACAAATATAAACAGTCTTCTTAACAGTGAGACAGTTCAATAGGCATGGAGTCTGATGGTATGCTGAACGTTAAAAAGAGTGATGGTTTCATTGTCCCCTGCTTCAGAGTAGCATGAGAGCCAAGCCTTCTGAGGGAGGTGAGTCTGGGCAGTCTCCTAAGAGCTGTACAGTTCTCTTATGGAAAGGCTTAGGACTAAGCTCATTCACACTGTTCAAAGTATTTACCATCTGAAAGATGACTCCCCGGTATGAATACCTTCACTCACGGCCAGTACAATGAAAGAGGTGCAGAATCTGTTTTCAAACTGCAATTGGAATTACTGTTGTGAGCAATGAACTTTGTGTAACAGAATTCAAGTGGGTGGGACAGCCCTGGAATTCAGAACTTCCTGAAAGACTAAAAGTCAGGGATGACTTAGACTACCTTATGGCTTTTTGGCAAACTGTTTCTTTATTTTCAAAGACATTCTGTCGTTTGTGCCAAGACCTGAACTTTATTTTTTGATCCAAAAAAATCACCCTTGTGTTGAAAAAATATGACACAGTTTTTGCTCATGGCCTAAAACAACATAACCAAGATGCATGAATTGTACTACTCTGTTTTTGGTAGGAAACAGACTTTGCAAACAGAAGAGCAATCACCTGCATTTCAGTTTTATCATTTGTTTTCCCCACTAGTAAAGAAATGTAGAAGGCAGTGGGGATGATAAGTCAGATGCTCCCACTGCTCTCAGAACACAAAAAACAGAAGACAGACAGTTGTGTTGTAAAGAATGACTAGAACCTTCCTTATCTTTACATTCCATTTTATTTTATTTTTGGCTTCCAAGGGAGTAAGGTGTGGTTTAGAGAGTGAAGTGCGGTTTAGAGGTGAGATCTTTGGGCTACGATACTATAATTCCCAACTGGAAAGCAGCTAAGTGGGAATATTTCCTATAAAGGCTTTTATTTTACTTTTGCCACAAAGTCCTTAAATACAATGAACTCTTCCTTTCCTTTAGAGGACCCCTTCAGAATCAGTGCCAAAATAGAAATGGTGAAGTTGGGAATGTCTACCCTGCCAAGGAAGAGGGTCTCAGATTACTGTCTCTCATTATTGCAAGGGTGAACTTGAGGGTTTGACCACTTTATGAATTACTCAATAGGCTGGCACAGCCAACACTATTGTGGCTATTCTGACACTTTTATCACCCATGAACTGCTTTGAAAATATCCTCTAGTGCTTACATTCAGATGGTTTCACGGAAGGAACGAGTAATAGAAAACCCAAAAAAACTGATAGGTCATAGACCACACCAGCACTGATCTGATCCGTTTTAAGACAAGGGGGCCTCTCTCATTCATTCCTTTCAAGGATGTTTCAGTCTGTCTTAAGCTTCATGATGGAGATGAGAAAGTCACAAAAACCCACCACCCTGGTGAGAAATCAGTTCAAGAATATCAAAACAAGAGAAACCAGAATGGGTGTCTGCAAAGAAACAAAGATTCTTGGAAAAAATTCTGACTTCCTTTCAGACTGTGGGTAATTTGATTAAACACTAATTAAAAAAGTAGCACCTGAAAGCAAATTATTGGGGACAATCCTGAGCTATTTCATTTACAGGCAGTAAGGAAACATAATTGGATGCATTTCTGGATATTTCTGAAAAGTGCTTATTTGCATGAAAAACAAGCACATAAAAACCACTGGATACAAACAGAACACATAAATACTGAATTTTCTGGATATCTCATATCAGGCTCTTATGTTTGTGCAAGAGAAAATAAAACCATCTTCTATTAGAGTGAATTCATGAAACACTGTGGTTGTTGGAGGCCAGATCTGTTTCACACCACTTACCTTCTGATGCACTAAGTTCTTTTGAAATCACAAGAAGAGCACCCAGTGTCTGGAGGTGATAGGAGGGGAAATGGTAGGAGATCATCAGCTCCCTTCAGCTTTAACCAGGCCTTTATCAGAGAATTATGAACGATACCACATGTTCCAGTCGAGTGTCTCTAAAGATCCCTAAAGTGTCTGACTACTGCTGGCCTGGGGCTACAGTTTCTTCACTGGCAAAGGGTCAGTCCAGACCTGTCCATGCAAGGGAGAAAAATGAGATTTCTCTTCTTCAGTCCTCAAATGAACAACCTAAGAACAGCAGACAGCCTTAGTTCTTTGCTCCCAGGACACCAGCCAGCACAATGAGGAAAACAAACAACATGAGGTCAAGAGTCTGTGCAGTTTTCTTCTCTGTTCATCCTCGTTAAAAGCCTGAATCACAAGTCCTAAAGCAACTGTGCCCCCAGTGCAGTATATCAACATGGAGTCCTTTATAAAAGACTTAAGTCCTTTACTCACAGTGACATGTAGTTTATAACAGTTAACACAGACATTGCCTGAAAAGCTCTTTAATTCCACACAATTCCTACATTTCCAGTGCACACTCTTCTGATATCCAGACAGGCACTATCAGACCAAGGATGGGTTTCTCGATTTGCCATGCCCACCAAATGCAGCACACCTGTCAGTTTCTGTACATTTAGACCATGCATGGTCTACTCATCTAGCTTATCATTTTACATTTTCCGTTCTAAACAGCCTGAAATTGTAGCTGTAATTGGCAGGTTATCATCCACAGGAAAAGACCAAATATGTATTTGAGTAGTACTGGTTTTTTCTGTATATGATTGTCAAGAGTTCTCACTGCCCACTTGGTGCTCCACTAGATATCATCCCAATGGAGGAGAGAGTGTTCAGCAGAACTTATTCCAGAGCTCTCACAGAATCACACATCTCAAAACAGCCTTTCTGTACCAGCTCCCCCTGAAAAAGCCTCAACATCCCTGCATCAAGAAGTTGCAAATGACATGTAAATACCAGAAGTGTCCTAAGAACTTCCAAGAATCCCTATCACCACAACAGCCAGCTACATGGTCAATAAAAGCTACTGCTTCTTTGCAAGCAGAGTATGACCATCACTTTACAGTAATGGGAAGGTGTGACAGAGCACAACATATGCACTCTGAGGGAACTGCACAGTCAATAGTAGACAGGCTATCCTTTTGGAAGCACATTTTGAAGCATTTCACTACAAGAAAGACATTGAGGTGCTGCAGCATGTCCAGGGAAGGGCAATGGAGCTGGTGAAGGGTCTGGAGCATAAGTCTTATAAGGAGAGGCTGAGGGAGCTGGAGTTTCAGCCTGGAGGAGGCTGAGGGGAGACATTATCTCTGTCTACAACTACCTGAAAGGAGATTCTAGTCAGGTGGGGTTTGGCCTCTTCTGCTAGATAACTAGTGACAGGACAAGAAAAAGTTGTGCCAGGGGAAGTTTAGACTGGAACAAAAGGAAAAGTTTCTTCACTGAAAGGATGTTCTGGCACTGAAACAGGCTGCCCAGGAAAGTGGTGGAATCACCATCCCTGAAAGTGTTCAAAAGATGTTTAGGTGTGGCACCTGGGGATGTGGTTTAGTGGTGGACTGAGCAGTGCTGGATTAACAGCTGGACTCAATCTTAAAGGACTTTTCCAATCTAAATAATTCTATGATTTTATTTGCATTGCCCTCTGTTGCAAATGAATGGTTTGTGCTGTTTAAAGAATCAGAGTTAAATGTTTTGGCAAAAATCAGGTTTTCATATGAATTTGTAACTTTAACAGAGTTCAGGGGCAAGTTTCACTCTATTACTTACCAAATGAATGCAACATAAAAAGGAAAATCAAATCAGAATTAAAGGACATAAGCACAAAAGAGAAGGATGCAGAAGGGTTTAGCAGCACTTAATCATTAACTGATTTAACAATTATAAAGCAATCCATCCAACAGGATTTACTATAACAGGGACTTAATTATAGATCTACATTAACAACATTCATACATAATCAAGTCACACACATGCACAGAGGCAAAGAAATTTATACATCTATATCTATGTGTGTTCCTCCACACAGGAAGTAATTTCATCTTGTGTTAAAAAAACCAGTACCACGTACCCTGCCATAGTGTCATAACCATATCTGAAGCATCCAAGCAAGAATCTCTTACTGCATCCTCTTATATCTCAATATTTTTGGACAGCTGGGTAGAAGCAGTTGCTGTTGGGGCACTGAATATCTACTTCACTGTCTTCTATGCTCAGAGCCTCCTCAGAGAAGACTAGGTTTGGAAGTTACTCTCAGGGATGATGAGAAGCCAGCTCCATTCCCAGGACACTGCTGAGGCAGGCTTCATTGGTACAACCATGTGAAGGAGCTGCAGCATGCAGGGCGCAGAGAGGCCTGTGCTTGGGTTTGCAGGCAATCACAGACACTGCTGTATCTGCACATCAGCATGCTGAGGGCACACAGAGCAGTGCCCAGACTTGTGTGTCTGAAGAAGGTGTGGTTACTGTGAAAGTGAAGGTGGACAAACACCAACCCTTTTGGACAAACACCAACATAAACTCCTTTTATCTCCCCAGCACAGCCTTGCAGCTCTAGTCAAACACCTTTCAAACATCTTCCTCACAGCCTCAGCTAGAAATTGCTGCCAGCTTCCAAGGTAGGGACCACAGCTTTGCCAACAAGTACTCCAGCAGCGTGTGGAGTCTGCCAGTGCCAGCTGAGACTCCCAAATGTGCTTCCTAACAGCTGAGTCTCCCAATGCCAGCTGGACTCCAGAAGAGGAAAGCAGTCAAACAAACACTTGGAGGAGGCTAAGAAGGTGGAATGTTAAACGGAGCACAAGTTTAAGCAGTGTATTAAACAGTTTGTCAGCCAAGATTTCAAATGTCTTCCTTGCATCATGGCTAGAATCTTCTGCTCCTGTAAGTAATGCCTGCCTCCAAAGCACACACAGCCAGAGTAATGTGTGCTTTATTCTTTGCATACACTCATTCCTTCCTCTTTATGCGTTTGGGAATCTGGGCTTTGAAAGTAAAGGCATAGAGGCATGAGGGGATTGGTTTGCATTCTTTTAAAGCTCATGCCAGGTGTAAGTAAAAAAAGCAGAGAAACAAGCTGTGTACTTCTCACAAGATGTAAAGACGCCAGTGCAGCCTTCACTGAGCTCACCGTGCCAGGTACTCCTATCCACGGTGTGTAAGAGCTACCAAGCCACGTGCAAAAGAGCAAGGCAGGCAGCAGGGCTGACAAAGTGCAGGGAATTGGGAATGGCTTTGCACAGCACACAAAATAGCCAGAAAGGTTCCAAAGCCCATAAAACTGAATTTTACTTCGGAAATAACATTCAGAACACAACTCTGTCAAAATAAGGCAGAGTGAGAAAGAGAAGCTGCTTAGTGTATTTCAGTAGCATTCACAAAATGCATTTCCTTCAAATAGCACAAGCGTTTGGTTGCACCTAGAAAACAAACACCAGCAATTACAGCCATCTTCTCTCCTCTCTTTTTTCCTAAGATGAAACCATACTCTGAAAATTGACTCACTGTCACAAATGACCGAGCTGGCAGGAAGAATATCAATCAGGTCACCAGAGAAAAAAGAGGGAATTTTACATCTATTCATCAGTGCTGTGCCTTCTCAGGAGCAGATAAGGATACTTTATGGAAAAGTAATACAAATGTACAAAAGTGTTTTTAAGGAAAACACTTTTGTGCCCTTTACCAATGGAAAAGCCAATGCTGTTAGAAAACTTAATTGGTAACCCAACATTCAATGTGAAAGAAAAATATTTTTTTCAAAGCAAATTTCCAGTGAAGCTATAGATTCTCCTTAATTATATTTTATTTTAAAAAGGAAAGGAAAAAAAATTCTGTAATTCTGTGCACTGGATCTATTTGAAGGAACTAGAACATATACTGTTTTATGTCTCACCACATCTGAATAAGGGAGATAAAATAGGTAAAATAGGACAAGGATTAAGACACCAAGGATAAGGAGCCTTCCCCAAATCATAGGGAAAACTTGTGGCTGAAAACCAGCCCTAGGAAATCTGACTCCCCTTGCCATATTATAAGAAAGGTAGGCAAAGAGAGCTGGAAGGTTGCATTACCTAACTTAAATAAATGCTAAAAGAAAAAATTGATTTATTTTATACATTTACTTTTAGTAGTACGTTAGGTTGATTGAAAGAATGACAAATGTCTCCAGTGCTGCCAGTGCTTATAATTCTACTCTGAATTCAGTTCTCTACAGTGTTTTTCTTAAACATGCAGTTTCTGGAGCCATGTAATGACATGAAAATTACAGCAACAAAAATGACTTAATAGTTACCCAGGATAGCAAACACAAACTGGAAAGACTCAGAAACCAGATGGCTCATAAATATGTTTAATTTGGTGATTTTTAACCCTATCTGTGAAACCTGAGCTTGGAGAATACAAAAAAACAGAAGAACAGTTCTTGCTATACTTTTTACCTTTGCCCGTCTCAGGAAGATTGTGCAAAGACACTTTGACCAGCTTCATTTCTTGCCCCTTTGTGTATTTGTGTCACAAAGAATGAAAGCACATGCTGAAGAATATTCTCGTATGTAGCTGATGTTTCTTTAAAAGCTCATGAGAGCACTTCTGTGTATGCTAGAGAGCATGAAACGTTTTGTGCATAAAATCTAAGCCTGGGCTTCAAAATATTTTTACCGTCTTCCTTTAAGATGATAAATGTAAACCCCTACTCTCCACCTTCAGAACAGTGTCAGTCCTATCCATAAACGTTTAAGAGCACCTCCTCTTACCAGCACTCTGTACATGGTATGGGTCAAAGTTGAAAACAGACTATTTTGTCTGAAGGGCTAGGGGGAGAATTGGACAACACACAACATCATGGTGTATCTCTTATTCCTCAGTGCCATAGCATCAATGGTAGGATTCAGATTGTCAGCCCAAATTTGTCCTCTAAAACTGTTACAAGTTTTGTTAACTAAATGCAAAAAACCTAACATGTTCCAAAAATAAGAAACTGTCAAAACCAGAACTAAATGATAGCTAAACCAAATATTTTTCTGGTTAGTAAAACAGGATTGTAGGTGTTTTCACAGTGGTACAAATTCATAAGGCAGTTGCCAGCTCACTGACACCAAGCTGACAAGGCTGGCATTGAGCACTTGCTCCCTTGCAGAGATTGGAAAGCGGGCATCCCTGAGTTAGATTAGGGGGTATTCACATCGTCTGAATTCAGATGTCTAATCCTACAGGCTGGTTTCACAAGATACTTATTTCAATGACTGTTGGGAGAGATTCAGAAAAAAAACCCCAGCACACTAAGAGTTTTCCAGAACAATTCCGTCTGCCCCAGCCCGCCTTCCTTTCGGCCCCACTATGAGACTGATCCCCTTCTTGTCCTTGTGCAGCAATCACCATACCCTCAGTTGTACCTAACACAAGCTGCAAAGGGTCACATTGTAACTGAAACATTAAAATTATGTACAAAACAAGAAAGCTTTTAACGTAGATCATTTCAAAGCATCCCTGCAGTGTGACTGACACAGCTGAGATGAGACCATGCTACCACTTGGGGGTTGCCTAGAGAGGTTGAGATAAGCATGCAAGCTGGAGAGACAAGATAAACATCACCCAGATGTTGACCTCCATGTTCACTCGGTCTCAAGAGCCTGAAGAAACCAGCAGAAGAATCAGCACTTCTGTCTCTGAAATTCTGCGATTACTTGTGTGCTGCTTTTGGCTGGGGTAGAGTTAATTTTCTTCACAGCAGCTGGTATGGGGCTATGTTTTGGATTTGTGCTGAACACAGTGATGATAATACAGTGATGTTTTTGTTATTGCTGAGCAGAGCTTACACAGAGCCGAGGCCTTTTCTGCTTTTCAGGCTGCCACAGCGGTGAGGGGGCCGGGGTGCATGGGAGGTGGGAGGAGACAGAGCTGGGACAGGTGACCCCAACTGACCAAAGGGATATTCCAGACCATGTGGCATCGTGCTCAGCATATAAAATGCGAGGAAGAAGGAGGAAGAGGGGGATGTTTGGAGTGATGGTGTTTGTCTTCCCAAGTCACCATTACATGTGATAAGGCCCTGCTCTCCTGGAGATGGGTGAGCACCTCTTTGCCTATGGGAAGCAGTGCATTAATTTCTTGTTTTGTTTTGCTTGTGTGTATGGCTTTTGCTTTCCCTATCAAACTGTCTTTATCCCAACCCATGAGTTTTCTGACTTTTGCCCTCCTGATTCTCCCCCAACTCCGACTGGTAGGGGAGAGAGTGAAAGGATGCATGGGGCTTCGTTTCTGGCTGGGATTAAACCACTTCGTTTCTGGCTGGGATTAAACCACCATTAAATTTGATATAAGTTACCCCTCGCCTTTCTCAGTGGAAGAATATCAATAACAGTATTAATTGGGCTGTTGCTTCTCATCAACCCTTCTTCTTGCAGCCACAAAGCAATTCCTACCAGTAGTGAAATAACTTATCCAGCTTACTCTACATATACCTTAGTACAAAAGTGATTGTAATTTCTTCTGAAAGTGAATTGAAAAATAACTGTTGGCTAGATTTACCAAAGCTGATAACCCGTACACTCACATGCTGCACAGATCCCTGAAAAATTGTAATCACTATATTAAAAAAATAATTGAAATACTATTACACAAAATCACGAGCAACCCCTGAGTAGTGTACAGTTCTGGATAACTGCGTCCACTGCGGGAAGGCAACATGTTTAGAACAAAGGGGTTTTCCACATATTTTCAGATTCTAAAATAAGTTTAAAAAATCTGTAAAAAAAAAACCCCAACATATTTTTCCTTTCATTAATTTTCACACACACATATATATACAGGAAGGCATATAAGAGAGGAAAAAAACTGTGTGGGAATCAAAATATGAAGGTAAAATATAAAAAACTTATGTCCTGTCCAAAATTTAGCAAATACAAATGGGAAATAGCTTTTGGAAGAGAAGCTAAATGCTTGTGTCTCATCAGACCAATCTAGCACAGCCCTAGATGAGGAGAAAAGACCTATATCAGCATACATCTCCCAGTTTTCTATCCATCTGTATAGTTCGAACACAAGACCTTTTAACACAGCTAAATGAAACCCAGCTTGGTTTATTCCTATTGTTTTGCTTATAATTAATTCACAAGTTTATTTTTTGCAAATTTTCCTGGCTTTTGTTTCTAGGACTGCAACAGACTGACAAACACGATGTCAAACTCTGGGAAAGTTTAGACTCTTCTAAGAACCTGATAGATCTTGAAGGGCCAGGAGGCATGTGGGACTTCAGGAAACTTGAAGAAAATTAGTGATAGTGATGACTATGCTATCAGGGCTTATAAGATTCATAAAGTCCAGTGTCTCACTAAGCGCTAGGCTGAACTGTTTGCCTGCATGGGGTTAAAGAAAGCTTCCTTCAGAGGTTTTAAATACTATTTGGGTTCCTGCAGTGACTGTAAACACAGAAAATGCTCCTGTTGTGAACTACATACTTTAAAAGTGTTACTCATGTAAAGAGATTTGAACTCCAGCACAGTACACATGAAAACACCATAGAGAAAACTCTAGAAACATGTTAGAGACCATGGAAATTTTAAGCAGTCATGCATTTATGTGATTCTATTTGCTGAAGTCAAAGTAATAAATAGGTCTTTAATCACTCAGAGCTCAGTAGGAAAAAAAATATAAAGAGCAAATATTTGGAAAATTTAAACTGTAGTTAACTATAACAATAGAAAGAGAAAATTTTAGAAAATCAAGACATCTGAGTTATGAGAAGTGTGTAAGCATAATCATCCATGCTCCTTACATTGTCTAAAATACTAGTCAAGGCACATGGGTTTGTAAAACCACCAAATTAATTATCCAGTGAAGCAAAGCCATTGTTCAGTTCTGTTCCAGAGTGAATTCAGCTTTGCCTGAGGTTGCTCGAGTTCAGGCTCACAGCTGCTAACCCTTCTTTTGGTAATCCAAAACCACACTGGCTGGGCTCCTTGTCTCCACTGGAAAATAATTCCTCCATCCTACTCTGCCGCCCAGCCTTGGCCACCTCCTATCCTCTGTGTGTATCCCCACAGTTTCCTCCTGCCTCCCTAAGGCCAGGAAAGCAGAGCAGATATTGTAAGGCAGAGCTACAAGGGAATGTGCATGAGCAGAGTTCACCCTCAGCATATAGAAAAAGTCTTGGTTACAGCTGCAGAGCCACTCAAACCAGCCCTGCATGGCTGCATGGAAACAGGTGCTTCCAACAGCACCTCTGATGTGAAAACTGTGATTCCAGCCAACTGTGATTCTGAACCAGTAACCTGTCTGGTTCAGTTCTCATTGAAGTTCCAACATGACCCTCAGTTCTGCTTCAAGGCAGGAAAAAACTTCCAGTTTGGGTTTCTATTGGCTCCTGAGTAGTGCAAAAACTCTTCACCAGAACAATGTAGGAACAGATACTTCTCACATCCTGTACTTAATTCTGTGCAACAGAACACCATCACATCCTTCCATGTCACTTACTACTGTCACTCAGTTACTTTATCACTCCTGTATTTTTAATATGTAAATATGCATCACCATAAACATAGACACAGAGGAGAGGTGTGGATGCTCTAACTCCAGAAAGTTCAGCTGTTTATGCCCTCAAACACATGCTGTGCTACAAACTGGGAAAAAAAAACCTAACTGAGCAACTGAAATACATGAATAAATGCATCATTCTTGGCTGATAAGCCAAAGCTTATGGGATTTCAGATACCAATTAGCTGAAAATCTGTGATGTCTTATTAAAAGACACGGTTGTCCCATTAGACAGGGCAAAAGTTCATCTGAGTTGCAAGGATAAATCTGTGCTTTTTGAAAAGACTTCAGCTTTTAATACTATATTATAATTCTATATTTCACTCTCATTCTTGACGAACTCTGATGAGGCTGCTGTACAATAGGTTTTTAAACTCAATCAGTGCCAATGTCAGGGAGGTTTATACCTTCACAGGGAATAGAATAGTTCAGTTGGAAGGGACCTACAACCATCATGTAGTCCAAATGCCTAAAACAAATATAAAGCCAGCTGGAAATCCTAAGAAGTTTTTCACCAACAAGTAGAGAATTGTGTAAAGTTTGATGTTTTTACAGCCAGCTTTGTGTTAGGGAGCACATATAGAAAATCAACCTGAAATTCTCCTAGAAAGATAACATTTGGCCTGTGGGTGAACATCTCACTGAAATTCTGAGCTCTTTATTTACTAGTACATATGGCAGAGTTGCTTTTTCTGGGTGAGGAAGGCGGGAATGTCACCTCTGTTTCCTTTTATTTCACTCCTCATGGGTCCAGTTGTGCTGGTACGGTACAACTGGGAGAAGCCACAACATGGAGGTACACCACCTTGAGGAAAGCAAAATGCTTCAGTAACACCCTGCCACTTGCCTGGAAGCTGTACCCCTTTAAGCACTGCAGAGGCCCAAAGAGGTCCTGACACCACATTTGCTTAATTGTAAAGGTTCTACACCTTGAGTTCCCTCTTGCACATCCAGCACAAAAAGGCAGGAAGCTGACCTCCCCCAGGCACAGACCCTCCATGACCTACAGGTGCTGAACGAGTCACAATCTGAAACAAAGGCTCTCCACGTTCCTCCTGCAACACGTAACACACCACTGTGGTCTGTTACCACTCTCATAAGGGAGCTGTTCTCCCCACGCACTCAGAGCACATCTGGCAGCTACAAGTCACCTCTCATCAAACACTACAATTCACCCCTTTTCCAAGCCAGCCTGCTCTCCTACCTGCCATGGGTTTCATCTTTGTACATGCTGTTAGCGGGCCACATCAAAGCACTGGGTTTGTTACATGCCAATAGAGGAGAGAAGCAGAGGAGCAATTATAGTGGAATGGGAGGAAGAGGAATTGTAAGAGGAAGGACTGATGCTGAGAGGCAGGAAAAGACTATAAGCCTGATCCAATTAATTAACATAACTAATGTCATTATTTTCCTCCTCTGATTTAAGGATTCAATACAGGAATCATGCTTACTCGTAAGAGTCTCAGATAAAAGTCTCCAGATACAGAAGGCAAGATGTTGCATGGCTGTAACTGTATTCCCATAGACATCCATCAATTTATGTTAACTATGAACCCTGTGGGTTCCTTCCTCTCCATATATTTCTGGAAAGAGCTCGCCTGCCTCTCCTTTCAGCAGCCACTTTGTGCTTCTGCTTTTACTAAAGGTTTGCAAAAAGTTATTTTTGCTTTTACTAAAGGTTTGCAAAAAGTTATTTTTTGTTTCTTTTATTTCTGAGGAATTTGACCCAATACCAAGCTACAAACAGTACAGTCACTGTCTGCACGTAGAGTAATGAGCATCAGCCTAAGGACAACCACCTGCATGCACAAATCTAAGTACAGATTGGAATGTGGTATTAAAAAATAACCAGCCAGTTTTAATTCAGGATTTTCCAAGTTATTGGCAAGCCCAAAGAAATTTTTAAAAACCAAACCAAAAAAAACCCTGTCACAGGTCAACCTAAAAATCTTCCAGATCAGAAGTTTTATAAAATTGCACAGATTTTTTCAGGGAGTGTTTCAGGGAGTGTTGGACTAGAACAGTTCATGTCAAAACCAAACATTTAATATCAAATCATGTTTTATGCTTTTAAAATAAATATTTCAGATTTCTGAATGCAAAGCTTTTCTGAGCAAAAGTTTGAAATAAAAAAAATAATAATTAAAACATGTAGATATATTTGAAAGTCTCGATATGAACTAACTGGTGCTCACACAAAACAAGCGACCAAATGTAACAGCTCAAAACCTAGACCACTTTATGAAGCATTGCAGCGTCGCACATCAGCAGTTTTCACTAAAATTAATTCAAGATGAAAATTTCTCTCCACTCTTGTCACAGACATCACAGATGCACTTCTACACACGAGCACAGCCAGCATGCACTCCTTCACATATACAAGCAGGCTGAAGACAGGAACCCTCCTGTCCTGTGTATCTGTTTAGGACTCCAGGGAGTGGGAGAGAAATGCTTCTGAAATTTCACTGGAGTGCGGCATCCTTTTCTCCAATTTTGATCTTATGGACTAATTAGAAATTGTGCAGCTTAGTGAATGGACAGAAAGATGGATTTCTTCTATGGCTGCCCTTAAGACATTGACTTCAGCTCTAAAGTAACAGTACACATGGCTCACTACCTGATTTCTACCTCCTACAACTTAGTCCTCCCTCCTGATGCAGTTTAGAAATCCCTGGTGTTTGTCTGCATGTGCTCCCTTACTGTGGGATTCCCATAGATTTATCATATTCTTTTCCACTGTATTTCAAAGAATCCTCAACTTTGTAACATCTATGACTTAAAAAGATCTGCCTTGTTTTCATTTCAAGGCATCCACCCAATATTTGACTTTCAGTGACAGCCATAGTGCCTTGAATTGGATATTTGGACTGGGCACAGTATATGGAGACATGCTGTCATTTGCACAGTAAAGCACTGTGGAAACATCTCCTAAGACAAATTTCAAGGATCATTTGATGCTGTTCTGGTTGGAACCATTTAAGTGAAACCATTACTGTGTGCTACTTTAACTGAGCAGAGATAGGCACAAGAAGAAGAAAATAAGAGAGAAGTTCTTCAATTAAGAGACAAAAGAGAACACAGAGTGCCATCCCTTCCATGCTTGATGTGCTCTCCTCCAGCAAAAGGATACAGAAAGCACTAAAGGTTTGTCTATGTGAAATAGATGCACTGGTTTATTTTAAGTTGGCTTAGAACAAAATAAGGTACTCTTATTTCTTCATGCTTATGTGGACTGACTAAACTCAAGCCAGTTTATACTCCTACAAAACAGGCCAACTCAGTTCTGAGAGGCAGATAAACCCAGGAGGAGAAACAAAAGGTTTGGGGCTTCTGAAAACTGTTTGTTAGACAAATGCAAGCATCCAGAAATGGGGCATTCATCATTGCCATGCTGATATACCATTCCACAGACAGAAAGCAGCTGTCTTACTCCTAAACCTTACTCCTAAATCAAGCTTCCTATGCTTCTCTGCCTTAGAAAGGATTCAACAAAACCCAAAACCATAACTATTCACCAGGCTGAAATTAAACGAAGTTACCCTATTCTGTGACAGCTGCACTACAAGTCCTGGAAGGGACTGTAAAGAAATCCTGACAAAATGCCTCTACTAATATGATCTCACGGACTGTGGTTATACTCAATAGCTAAACTCTGAGCAGTGACATAAACATGACCACACATTTGGAAAGGTGTTTGAGGTTTGCTCAGGACATATGCTGTGCTGTAATTTTGCAGATAGTTGGCTCTCCACAATCAAAGGCAAGAGTATGACATGTGGCCAAGCACAGCCTGGTTTCCCACAGAAGAGAAAAGGACTGACCTACCCAGCCCTCACCAAGCTCAAGTAATCAAAAGAAAATAATCCAATATGAAGGCTCAAAGTAATGCTGGTGCTTAAAATTAAAAGGAAATCCTCACAGACATTCATCTGGTGGCTCTTTTCACCTTATTCCTGACCACCTCCTGAGACCTGAGGTTAGTGTGCAACCTCAGCCTCCAAATGACTGTGAAGCTGCTTTGACACTGAACAGTGCATACCTGTGCACTGAGTCCTTTCCTGGTTTTGTTACCTTTGGTTTGGTGGTTCTTTTTCTGAGGGTTTTTTCCTACTGTCGTTCTCTACATCTTCCTGAATTTTCTCATAGTGTCTTAATTTTTGCACCAAGAGGAGTTGCAAACATCCTCCAGTGTTTCGATGTGCCAAAAATTGTCAGTGGATGGGAACTCTGAAATCATCCTTTTATGATAGAGCTCATTAGAAATTCATATGCCAGCCAGGAAAATAAAAGAGAGAAAAGAGGACCTGCAAATTCCCTCATCACTTGCACATTGGGCTTTCCAAATAAAGAAGGAAATGTAAAGCCACTCCAATAATATGCTCCAGTAAAAGTTCTGCAGTGGAAATAGAAGTGTTTTTAAAATTAATTGACTATAGAGTCTGAGGACTGACCATAAAAGCCCCCATAGTGAGGAAAGGAACTCTCATGTGAATATTGTGACAGCAGCTACACAGTTAAATTCTCATGCATTGAAGTCTCACCCTGGGTGATTGAGATTGTTTTTGGCAGAAGATTGGACAGAGATTGTAAAATGTATGTTTATTTTCATTTAGCTCTTTACTTACTCTCTCTGTAACACACCCTTTTTTAAATCTCTTTCCTAATACAGACATGCTTCATATCATGGACTTGGATATACAGCAAATATTATTCCTTACATGAACCTTACTTGCATGTTGAAAGCCACTCCACCAAAATCACTGGAAAGATACTTAGCAGTTCTTGATGAGACCACATGCCATAAAAGCTGAGGCTTTAGGGACATAGAGCTCTGCTTGCATGAGGCACACTTGTCCTGGGACCCTTCGACAGTAAAAAACCTCCTTCCTCCCAACAGAAATAAAAGGCCAGAAAAAGCCTGAAATCAAAAGCTCTGTGCTATGCCTTGGCATACAGTTGTAAATAGAACTGAATAATGAAACCTACTTAGAAATTAATGTTCCAGTGTGTCTTTATATAAAAGTAAACATAAACAAGTTCATCATTTAACTAGAGAGAGAAATGCACTGTGCTAGCAAGAGCTAGCTGTAGCAGCCAACAACCTGTTCAGCTTTCTTCCTTTCCTGCATGAAAGTTACATGATCTGTTACACTGAGAAATACAAAGTGTCTCCCGATCCTTGTCTAAGGGTCAAGCTGTAGTCACTGTATCTACACTGGGGGTACTACTGTAACTGCAGCTCTCTGAGAAGTTCAGCATGTCCTGATAGAGGCTTTTCTTTCCTAATACACATAACAAATTTGCTTGACACTGTGCACATATAGTAAATGTGTCCCACTCCTACCTTCTTCTCCCATCATTGGTTGCGTGCTTGCTTCCACCTCCCAACTTCTGTCCTATTCCTGCAGCTTCCCTCCTAACATCCCTCTTCTCTCCTACTGTCGTTTCATTTCTTTTGCTGTACTTCAGAACCAAAGCTGACAGTGACAAACAGAGCAGCACAAAGATTCCTTTCAAAACTTAGCCTGCGAACCACTTTCTAGGTGGAAGCCCATCTTTCATAGCCCAAATATTTTCTTCTCTCTATATATCTGTCCCTCATCTCTCTGCTTAGACAAAGCATCCTCTCCAAACTACACCCTTTCCTGTAAGCAACCTTTTCTACTCCTGGAGCATTACTTTCACCCACCTCTCCAAAATAGCCCCAAAGAAAACAATCCAATAGCCAGAGAAGCAAAATGCTCCTAGGGTATAGCTGTTAGTTTCAGGCTGAACCCTTGTACAACGACTGCCTGCATCCAGCCTCAGAGCCTCGACAGCAGGAGCTTTTCTAAAACTACAGATCACCTATTCATTTCAATGAATAAAATTTACTTACAATCAATAACCATCAAGATTCATCTTCCCGCATGTCACCCACTTTACATATGTTTCATGCACGTACCTTCACTCCCCATTCCCCCTTTTCCCCCTACTGTTCTGAAAAGAATGCTTTTCTGGTTTTAAAGGTAAAGGGGAAAGGGCAATGAAATAAGTCTGCGTCTCTGGGTAGAAAAGGGACTTTGCAAAATAAGGAAATGAAGGGGAAGAAAAATAAGTTCCTTACCCACTGCGGTGACCCACAGCACCAGCTGTGGTAGCCGGTTCATGGCTCTGCGGGGTGCGGGCTGGTCCCACCCGGGTGCGCGGCTGTGGAGGGGACGAGCCAGGCTCTTCCTGCGGGCTCCGCTGGAGCTCTGAGACCGGGCTTGGGCTCCTGCTGCCTTGGAGGAAAATTCCCACCTCCTGCTCGGGAAGGCTCGTATGGGTCCTAGAGCCACCCTCCCTTCCTTGCCTCCTCCTCCTCCCGTTTTGCATACCGCTTCTGCACGATCAGCAAATCCAAGAGGCAGTCGCTTCAGACAAGAGTATATCCATCTATAAATTTTCAGGCATTAGTATTCACTAGGACAAGATGAATTCATAATCTTACTGGGTTGTTCCCCTCTCTCAGTTTTCCCTCGCAGCTGGCTCAATAACACACACGAGACCCGTGCTGGACCAAACTCAGCTCATATTTAAGGTGATCCCCGTGGCCTGGAAGTGTGTACACTGACTGCCCTGAAAGAGAAATTGGACCTATTTACACAACCTAGATACCCACCTTTCTTCCCCTAACTTCACTTATAACCACTTAACTCCTGAGCAAGACAGCCTCTGTTGAAGACACACAGTGAGGACCCATAGCGCAGCAAAGTGTAGGTACTTCACCTGTGAGCTTGGGCATTTGCTCTTTAAACACTTTACTTTAAACTCCTTTTCCTTCTGGACCATCAGCATTTCAATTACACTAGTTCACTCCACCTTCAGTTTCTTTGCAGGTGTGTCTTTCCTTCATGGGGAGTTTATTCTAAAATTGATATTCTTTTTACAATCAGAATGAATCCTTTATGACTAATTCTCCAATGTGGATATTCTTACTCTGGATTGGGAGTGCTTTAGTCCAAATTATAATAATTTATTGTGGCTGTTGTGAATTTAAAGGGTAGTACCTGAGTCTTGAGTACAATACCATTCAAAATGTAGCAACTGGAGAGATTTGGAGCTGACATGAATTAAAGCCCTTATAGGTCTGGTGGGTCTGGCACCTTCAAAGCAGAAACCTGCTTTCCATGTTTAATTGTGGGTCATAGATTAGACTAAAAATTTAATTAATTTACTTAACCTTCTCTGAGTCTTCCACCTATATCTGTGCAGCTCTCAAGGGTAGACTTTATTTTTGTATCTTAATCATGTATTTGGATCTACAAACTTGCTTTTTTGTTCAGCAACACATTGCTACTTTCAGCAGATTTACAGAGGCATATTTTTGAACACAGCCTGGATGATTTGGAAGTAAACATCATTCTGAGGCTTTCTTCTATGGCCACATCAATTACAAAAGTATGTTAGCAATAAAGACGGACATTATTAGTTGCTTACTAGTTAAATTTATACTGTCTCCCAAGCAAAGTAATAGACCAGGACCAGAAATAAAAAAAAAAAAAAAAGAAAAAAAAGCTGCCAGCTTTCCATCTCTTCATAAATAAATTTCTTGGCTGAGGCTCTGGGGTTGCAAAGCAGGTAATTTTTTACTCCCAATTGGTAAAAAGTAGAGACATCTCAGGAAATTTCCATACTTATCTAAACCCTCCCATGAATAGAAATGTAAATAATCTGTATCTGCAATGAACTGGTAGCAGCAGCAGACACTGTTTCTGTTAATACTCAGTTTTAAAGAAATTTGTATTTTCCATGGTTATACAACTGGTTTTCATGTCGTTTGGCAAAGACAGATGAATTCTGAGGCTCATTACAGAAATGTGAGGCATTCTATAAAAAAGAGATAGATGCATGTGATGCTTTTAAGCAGAGGGTAAAAGCAGAAGATAAGGTCACTAATCTCTGACCAACTGCTTCATTAGACACTTTTGAGAGGTTGAGTCTTGGCTAAGCAAAGTAGACCTTGGTCTATGGGAAGGTCCATAATTAATCCTCAACAAGATAATCTACATCTGTCAAGCAAAGGATTCACCCAGACCAGACAAAAACCTGTTATTTTAGGGAATCGAAGATTTTAAAGATAAAGGACAGGACATGGAAAAAACAAATGTTTCACAATGAAAAACTCAAGAAGATATACAGAGTATGAAAACAACAGAAGTCAGAACAATGCCCAGCATTTGGAAGGGGGACAGGAATTACAAGCAGGTGCCACTCACCAACAGTGTGCAAGTCATAAAAGAGCATGCACAGAAAAAGCCCAACAACAGCAAGAGAATGGCAGCAGCACCACTAATGCAGGAGAAACCTCTGTAGAATTAATTAGGAGCAATGGACAATGCTGCATCATCAGAGAGCTGAACTGTCAGTCTGGAAGCAACTGGGACTATTACAAGCTTTTAAATTGGGCACTTATGCACTAGAGCACTGCCAGAACCTGGACACTAGCAACTGAAAAAACCCACTGGTCTTGAATAATGATACCATCTTTGGCCCAGCAACACAGGAACAACCTACTGGAGCCCAGGAGAGGGAAGCAGATGTGCTTATGCTTATTCTTACATTCGTCTGATGGCATCCGCTATTGTAAACACGACACAGAAACCTAACCCATCTCAAAAATATTTGGAACAGGGTTGCAAGACAAGTTCCCACCGTGCTACCAAGAAAATGCCTCAGAACTGATGGCAGGTGAGGCACTTAGCTGCTAAGCAAGCAGAGCTTCAGCAATGAAGGTCTAGTCAGTGCCAGAAAAAAAGAAGGAGTTTTCACTTACTTGTACACTCAGGGGACAAAACTTATAAACAGTGGGAAATGTTTCCCACATAAAAGAAGAAAGCATTGGAGTGGTGATTGATCCCAAATGCATTTCTACATGGGACACAAAACAAGGCAAATGTTCATGTAGATCCAACACCACCTTTGAGAGATACAGTTCCATCTTGGGCTGCATGGTGCATAGAAATATACAGCACATTTTTGATAGTATATCCAGTACAGAAGTCTGCACCATGTCATTTTGATCTAAGAAAAATATGAGAAAAATGCAGCAGAGATTTCATAAACCTTGCATGAGAAACAAGCTGTAGGGCAAAAGCTAAACAAAAATTCCTTATGATGGAAGTAATATCCAGCAAAGCAAGGTGAATGGGGTGAGATGGTACAGACTGGGCACACTAAGGTGAAGGAGTACAGACTCATTTGAAACAAACACAAAGCATGTAAAGAAATTTGAGCTCAGTCAGCCTGCCTTAGCATCCTGAATACTGGTCTACAAAAGTCTTTGGCAGACATAGGATTTGACTACTACAAAAACATCTGGAAACCTGAAGACATTAACCAAAGATGCTCAGTGACAGAGATGGTATCTAAGCACAAAACTAACTTGTCCTTGGATTCTTCTACTGAGAATATAGATAATTTTTTTTAAGTTGTATAGTCAGACTTTGAGACCGGTCACTTAGCCATAAAACAAACAGGGTGTTAGTGTACATAAATAAAGAAAAAAGATTTGGCTTTACTCCATAGCCGTTAAAGCTTCACATCTTCATTCATGGGAGAACTATGTGAGCTGAAACTCATCATAAAACTCTTTACAGCCTAAGGGACCTGGAAATTCTCAGGATAAACTTTCCTGTAAGCAAAAAAGCTACAAAAGTATTTTGGTTTCAAATATATGATTTCAATGTTCCATAAAAACTAAGCAAGATCTGATGATGGTTAGACACATGATCTCTGGAGTACTTTACAAAGGAACTATGAAGAAAATCTATCCAGAACCAGATTTTATGTCGGTTGTACACACAAGGTCTTTAAGAAAAAATATCTATCTGGTGTCAGACAAAATGTGAAGTTTGATTGCTACAGACACTGCTGAGGGCACACCCCTGCAAAAAGTGATTGGGGCCAGTGCCACAGGTAACACCAGTTGCTCCAAGTTGTGCATAACAGCTAAAAGTCAGGCTTTACCTCTTAAAATTATAATAGGTTAAAAAGGGTTAAATTAAATTAAGTGTGACTTTGTTTCAATGCAAATTAAATCCTCAGACATCAGACAAAAAAAAGTGTTAAAAAGGACATGCACAGAACCATTTACAGATTTAAAATCTAAAAACAGGACCAACGATATTTTACACGAGCCTCAGACAAACAGCAAGTTTGAGGAAGTTGTTGTAATGCTTGTTGCACAGGACAGAAGGAGAGGTAAAGATGTAGGTGGTGGAAGGAAGGGAAAAAATTCATGATGCCCTATAGCAAAGGCAGGATATATTTTCACTGCTTCTGTGAGAAAACAAACTTATTTGTGTCCTCAACTATCACATTAATTCCTATGTAGGAGAAAATCTAAGAAGTCATTTGTCCATGACAGAGCTATCCTTGCTGCATTTTAGAGTACCTGTGCTAGTAATGTCTGACAACAAGACACTGACAACAGACAAGCATGAGATTTAGCAGTTTGCAATGAAGTACGTACGAGGCGTGTCACTACAAGTCCCCATTATTTCCAGTACAACAGGTCGGCAGAAAGCAGTGTCAAAATAATAAAGCACCTACTAATGAAAAATTATAGAGGCCATATTCAGCCCTGTTAAATCAGAGCATGGCACCAGCAAAGCATGGTTTGTCATTTGCTGACATTTCATTCAATGGAAAATTGAAAACAAGAGTGCCTGTGCTACTAGGAATGGATGTCAAGAGCCCTTGGGGACTTGTAGCTATCTAAGGATACAGATGAGCAAAAACAGTGATCCAAAAATGACTTGGAGTACCTGGAGCCCATGCCATTTGCCCAAGACAGAAAACTCATCCCTGTGAAAGCAAAACAGGCAGAACAACAGAATGGATGCCAAGACAGTTCAAACGTTACAGGAGTCACGCAAGGAAGGCCACCCCGTGAGTCAGTTGCTGTGTAACATTCACAGGAAATTGTGTTTTCTGAAGAGCCTGCTACATACATATAGGATTACTGACGCTCTCTGCCAACATATATGGCCAGAACTTTCTAAGAGCCTATGGATTCAAAAGAACTCTTCTTTGAATAGCACCTTAAGCTCACAGACACCTGAATGACTCACAACTTCTTACTAAGATCCTGAGTTTAAATCACAAGTCATCCCCCACAGCAATGGCTAGACCATCTGCTCTTGCAGCAACATCACAAGAAGGCACTTAGTGTTTCCTATAAGGGCCTGATGTTATCTAGTAGAGCAAACAGGTATGAGGGATAGCTGGCTCTCAGTAAAGTACCACAGCCCAGCCGCAGAGCAGCTCTTCATTGATCTGTAAGGGAATTCAAAGAGTGGCATGGGAATAAATATGCAACCTTTTCTTAAAGGTTTAAACCTTTTCTCCAGGACACCACTTGACTTGGTGTTTTCACTACCTGCCTTGGTTTTTTTTAAAGAAACTGTCAAGCTGTGCTGTAAAAGTATTTAAATAAGAAAATAGTGACTATGCAGTGACTATAAACAACACTGGCATTTTAATAGCAACGTTAGTCGAGTGGTCTTGTTGATTGATGGTGTGGATTAGACAGATTAAATGAGTTCAAAGAGAATGTGTGCTGCATTTTTAGTCTCTATAATATAGTCGCAAAATTTTATTCAAATTCCAAATCAGTCATTTCTATAACCAGTCACATTACTGTTCACATTTTTGACAGTTTCTGATTATGTGGTACCATCACCCTTCTAAGTTAATAATTTATTCGTGTTTCATGCATATTTCCAACATTCCAGCATGCTTTTCTATTGTTCCAGCTTTGGATACTCTTGAATTGATTCCGTATGTTACTGCTTATGCAGGTAAGTGAATCATAGAATACTGGAAGGGACCTCAAGGATCACCCGGTCTAAACTTTATTGGCAAATGCACTATCTAGACAAGACAGTTCAACACCCTGTCCAGACAAATCTAAAAAGTGTCCAGTGTTGGGAGATACACCACTTTCCTGGGGAGATTATTCCAATGGCTGATTGTTTCTGTAAAAAATTTTCCACTAGTGTCTAATAAGACTCTCCCCTGGAGAAACTTGTACCAGTTACCCCTCACCTTCTCCATGTGATGCCTTGTAAAGAGAGAGTTTTCTCTTAGCCACCTTTTAAATACTGGAACATGGTGATAAGGTCTCCCCTAAGCCTTCTTTTTTCAAGGCTGAACAAACCCATCTTTCTTAGCCCTTCCTCACATAACAGGCTTCTCAGTTCATCCCTTGATAATCTTTCTGGACCTTCTCTGGACCCTCTCCAGCCTGTCCACATCTTTTTTGCATGGCAGGGACCAAAACTGAGCACAGTATTCCACGTGTGGCCTGCCAGACCCATTTAATGTCTTATTAAATCCCATGGGTTTAATTTCGATACATTCTTTAGGTCTAACAACACTTACAAGATTCAGCTTCTATACTGAAAAGCCCACAAAATTCTGCATTACGAGTGGGTAGCACCAAAGAAGTCCAAGCAGTTGATCAAACCAAACTTCATCAGTTCAGACCTTCTCAGTGAGAATATCAATAGCAAAGTATCAGAAGTAATGCAGACATACAGTAGCTGTGCCTGAATTCAGAATGCCATGGAAGACTGAGATGTGCAAGCTCAGCTTGGAGGAAGAAAACATTGCTCTCTTCCCCTTTCAATTATGAGTCCACCTGTCTGCCTCTCCTGGTTGAAAAATACAACTATGAGGGTGACTGACGTTTACACATTGGAGTCTGAGGAAAAGCTCTTCTCATTTGCATCTGATGATTGGGGACCAAAAGACAGAAAAAGACTTTCAAAAGATGGTAGGAAAAAGGGCACGAAGAGAGAAAGGATTTTGTAAACTTGCTGTTCTGAACTGATCATGTGGCTAAGTGGTGTGTAATTGTGCACTGTTCTAAGGAATCAAGACCAAAATTTTCTTGAAGAATCACTATTAATTTCTGTCATATCTGAATTCCTCCAGGAATTCTTCTGGTATTTCATTTCTGGGCTATGAGGAGGCAACTAGCTGCTTCGTTCTTAGGTGTTTGGCTCAACATTTGTAGTTGAGTCATCAGCACTCAATCTGCTGCATCATTATCATCATGTGCAGGGTTGTGCCAAGAGACAGATGTGGCAGATGATCAGTATTCACAGTTTGCTTTGCTGAGGATCAACACAAAGCCCAGCAGAAAGCAGTAAGGACAAGGATTAGTTATGCCCTTGCCTGCTCCTTGTCACTCCTACCTCTTGAGCTAGAGCAACGTGTCTAACAGTGATGCCTGCCTGTTACTACTGAGACTTTCAAGGGTGCTCATCAGGTGACTCCTGGAGATCTCTAGAACACCCTGCCTCAAACAAGTTCCTTCAGCAGCTTTGGTAATATACACAAAAATCTCTGAGCCCTTACAAGCTTTTTCCTCTAGAGGCTATTAATGCATCTATTATTATATTAAGCATCCATCATAACAACTGTTTCTACTCAGACTGCTCATTAGTCACCTCCTAATGATATCATAAACCCAGTCTCTGCATAGGCAGAGATTTACTACCTGTGAAGATTCCTTCAAAATATTTTCTTTTTTCTAGTCTTTTTCTTCTTTCTATTTTTCTTTTCTCTTTTCTCTTTTTCTCCTCATTTGACCCATGAGAAGAAATACTCATAGTCCTCAAGAACTTTGATGTTTATATATGGGGTAGGAAAGTGCTTACTGTTCTTTCTTAGAAGAAATAGAAATTTGAAGCACAAAGATATGAACAAGCAAGTCTTAAAGGCATTTGGATACCTAGGCAGAGAGATACACATCTGGTCCCATTAGTATCAACAGGATTTAGGCCTTAGAAAAGGCAAGCAAGGAAAATGGTCCCTTCAGATGTTGCTATTGCCAGTTAACGGAAGGACTCTTAGATTTCTTCCAACTTCTGCCAGGTCTTGAACTGAAGGGTATTAGATTAATAGCCTGAGAGAGAAAGTAGCTCTGGAAATCCTGAAAAAGGATTTACCCTCCTAGACATACTTGAACAACACTAGCGTCTTACAACTTTTGTGACATTTGTGACAATAAGGCACAACTGTTGAGAGTGGCCAGCAGTCTCTGGGTCCATCCAACCACTGGCCTCCCTCTCTGCCTGCTCTGTAAATCTGTTGTCTTTTGTATCATACTGAGTTGTTACAGCATTTTTTAAGCACAGATATGTTTTATACTTTCCATCCTAAATGTAAGGCACAGCTCTGCAACCTGAAATTAAACAGAGGGAAATATGCACATTGAGGGGTAAGGAATAAACTCCTACCCAGCCATGCCATTACATGACATGTCCAGTTCACCTTTTGGTTCAGGGTAAAGGATAGAAAAACTTGCATCTATTTGCACTGAGCAGACATCAAGTGTCAATAGATTTCAGTCAATCCTCAAGTCAGTTCAAAGCCATCTTCTAACCCTTTAAGTAGTTTGCATTGCCTCCGAGGGATGTAGAACTACAGAGAATACATCTCATCTCTCACAGAATTTCCATAAGAAAGTATTCTACACACAGGGCTATTTTTGCAGCCTGTGAGTGCAGCTTTTCACTTGATTCTGGCAATGTCTTTAAACAACTTTAAAACAACTGATTTTTTACTGTACACTCACTTGCCTCTTGTAGCACCGAGTCACTTTTTGGTTCCTAAAGCATCTGCTTTAACTACAACAATCACTTGGGGGCTTAGAAGGGCTCTAGAGGTTCCTAGTGAACTTCACAGCTTGGTACGGTCAGGAAAACTCTCTCATCTACACTGAGAATTAATCCCTTGCTGAAATGATCTTGGATCTTGCTGCCTGTGGTCTTGGCTTCGGAAGACCTTCTCAAGCCCAGCTGAGTATGTAGGCTACGTGAGCAGGTAAACAACAATGAATAAAAGGCATTTGAAGTCCTGGAAGGTTGGTTTCTATTTTAGCGTTTCTGATAGAAACATTACATCTCAAAATAATCACTGAGCAAGATTAATCCAAATACCACGAGCACAAGAACCGTGTTCATCATGAATGCAGTCATAATGACTTACACATAGCCTTTGATGATCCCATTCCAAAACAGTGGCACCTGCAACCCTGAATAGGATTCAAAAAGCAAATTCGACAGAATATTTTTGGTTAAAAATTTGAAGTCTTTTCAGAACTGTAGAAAGAAATATGACACAGAGACAAGCCCCTGTTTTGAATACTCTGCTTTACCAGTGTAAAAGTCCATACAGAGAAACATATTAAAGAAACTTTCCACAGAATAAAATTATATAGGCCAGCATGATAAATTCAAGCTAAGGAAGGCATCCAAAAGCAACTCCCATCATTCCATCTGTCCACGTTCTATGCTATACACAGGTAGGCTGAAACACTTTGGTTTATAGAGGTGCAAGTGGCAAAACCGTCACCAAGCAATGCTGTGATAAATAAGGATGGTGGAGGGGGAGGGGAGAAAGGGACAAAAAAACCCCAGGCTACATAAATGAAGGCCTGAAGGTTACACCACAGCTTGTCATTTATGCCTCCATTACACTAAGTTGCACTGGATTTCTGCTGGTTGGTTTTTACAAAGCCGTCAATGTTTCATTAACATTACACTGAACCATGCAGAAAGTCAGCCTGATGTACAACAGAAGTTTTCATGGCTACTGAGGACACTGCTTTTCCCTCTGATGAGGAGCAACTTTATAGCAGTACTCTCTGTATTCATAGCTAGTAAATTACAGGCTGTATCACATGACTCCATGCTAAGTATGCCGTCAAGAAAGAGCAAGATCTTCTATTTGAAGACTGAAGTTCTACATCTTTTCTCAGTTGATCCTTACTTCAGTGTTGTCAAAGCTCTCTCAAAGCTCCATGCTGTGTTAGAGATCTCCTCATGGCCCTGTTATTCTGATGGGAAGAAACGATCCTACGTGAGCATACATTCCCCATGGATTCCAATTCTTGAGTTCAAGCGTGCATAGCACAATACAGACATTCTTGAAAACAAAAACATATCTTGAAATGCAATATAAACAACTGACAGTTGACAGTTGTCACTATTTATACACACAAATCATACAGTGGTAAGTTTCAGGGACCTACTTCTCCGTGATTACTCTGTTCTGCAGCAACTTTCCAATTTGTCAAAAGTTAATTACCACCATCCTTTAAGTGGGCTACAAACACACACTGACCCTGTTGTCCTCCATTGTAGGCCTCCATTTTTCAGAGACAATGACCTATCTCTCCTAAACCAGAGGAGAAACCAGGAAATGCTTGGAAAATCAGCTATTAGTGTAGATTATTGTAACATATTCTTAAGGTAATTCATTACAGCAACCTGTCATTTCTCCTGAATTACAAGAGACATCAGTAATTACTCTTAGATTTCAAAAGCTTGGTGAACATAATGACATACATTTGTATTTTACATGCTTATATTACCAAAATGAGATTCTCAAGCTCATTAAATAAATTCCAGAAATTTCTATCACACCAGGAAAAGACTTAAGTGTCAAAAAGAAAATGTAGCTGGCCATAAGGCCAACTTCTGTTATAACGTCTGTTTTTTCATGATTTTCTATTCAACTTCATTTTCAGATACATTGTAGAAAATGAGTGTTAAGGCTGATTTGTACTTTGCACAGAATAATCAGCCAGAGTCTTTCCCAAAAGCTGTGAATATAAAGCAAGAAATCATTTGGCCAAGCATCAAATACTCAACAGGTCTTTCTCCTCAAATAGCAAGATGCCTGGCATAAGAAATTCTTTGGCACAGATTCTGGCTACAGCAAACAAAAATTATTTTTCAAATTTGCTTAGCCCTGATTTTATAATAGGGTTACTGTGTGTTCTCTTTTGAGGACCATAAACCACCACCCCACTACCTCCTTGGAATTCTCTCACAAAGCAAAGCCTGCTCCAACTCCAACTTTTGAAAAACAAGTTTCTGCATTCTCACAGCAATTACAGGGGTGTGTATTGCAAGTGTGGTTACACTGAATTTAGGTGTGCATTAATAATAATTGTTAAAGATGACCATCTGATTAGCTGGAAGCAACAGACCATCATTCATGCAGAGAAATAACAAACAAAGCTTAACCTCAAAAAACTATCTGGTGTAGGTAGCCAGGCGAGGAGGAAGCATGTGCATAAATAGGAGTACAGTACTGTCTTTGACAGCCTCAAATGCTAGGAAAAACAACTGTGGTTGCGGAATGTCTTCACAAACTCTATCTGCTTAAATGATATTTGCTCTGAGTGCTGTAATACCCTGGGTTAAGTGTTTCCCTAAGCACTTGTGGTTGTATCTTCTTCACCATTCCAATCCAAGAGGCCATGCACTCAAACCCTGTCACTTCTTGATGTCCGTGTCATGTGCAGATGGCAGTGGTTTGGATACTGTGTAGGTACCAAAGTGACAGGAAAGCTCCTGTCATATTTTCATTCTGTCATAATTTTCCAAGAGGGAGTAAAACTTCTGCTTAAGAAAATGTTTTGGGGGTTGAGGGTTTTTGTTAGGAGTGCAAAGTTTATAAGCATTGTTTTTAAGTGAGAAAGGTGATCTGGGCATTTATTTCTTGGTCCTTTTCCACCTAATACTCAAAATTATAACCACATGTTCTGAATGTTTAGCATTTCACAGATGGTTCTACTTTAGCTGGACCCAAGTAAGTATTATCCAGTAACTAATAAAAAAAATACTGGTTGGGTTTTTTACTTCTCCGTTGTCTTCAGCTTTCTCCTAATTTCTCATTGTTGAACAAGAAGAGTACAATAACTTCCCCTAATCATTAAGCTCACTGTTTAAGAAATGCTTTGCAGGAGTAAGAATCTAGGCTGTTTATTCACTCAAATCCTAGATAAACCATTTGTAGCGGCTCTGATGAGTTCCATTAATCTCTGCAAATAAGCTGATTTTACTTCTACATACTTTTGCATTAAGAAGAAAAAAATGAAAAAATTCTGTCAGAAATGTCCTACTTGTTGTTTTTCCTGCACCAAGAAGTAGAGGCTATCTCCCTGGAAAACCTGATCTTACGATCAGGTCAGTCAACTTTACATTGAAGAGATTCACCTGTGACAGATTTTCTTCCAATACCACTGGGTGCTAGCAGGCCAGCGGCATGTGAGACAACTTTCCTGGCAAATATTGTTTCTCTTGCTACTGGATTCTCAGGTGTAACAAGTCCACAAATGCACCTTTCTGGCATGCTAGGGCTCTTTTCATTGCTACAGCATTCAGATGCAGCTATCTGTGTTCTCCCAGAGTGCAGAAATATCTGGGTTTGGTGCCTAGGGCTAGTGATCCAGAGGGAAGGACTACAGCTCTGAGGTTCCAGTCTAGTGCCAACCTTCTCCAGACATCACTAAGGGACAAACCAGAGCACCAACACAGTCCCAAAAGTTGGTGGGGTGCAGTAATACAGAAATACCCAGAATGGTGTTTCTAAGGGTGGACCATATTGAATACTCTTTGTTTGAAAGAATCTCTCTCCAATTCTCACCACCAAGAAAACATTGGTGCTGGAGAGCAGTGAACTTAAGCATTTTTGTTTTATGAAGAATAAAACATTTTGTACAATTAGCTCCAAAAGAATTTTGCTCTGATTTTAGGCTTCTCTTAAGCCTGTGTGTGCTTTGTGTTGTCTTCTGTAATAACCACAAAACCTCTGAGGAGGCAACAGCTTCTGTCCTCATTATAGCAGTATCAGAGAAACAATGAGAGAAACAAAGCCAAATACTATGTATTCTGGTTGTCACAACAATCATGTGGGAAACAGAGTCACACTTTCAAAGGCAAATACAGGATTTGAACTTGGGTCTTCAATGTCTCTAATGGGAGAGGCAATACTACTACCAGCACCTGTTTCTTCCCTCAGACTACCTGACTTAATTTTTTATTTTTATGACTTGTCCAACCTTTGTTTTTTAATCTCTCTTTATAGACTAAAGATAATTAGGGAGCTAAGCTGCTATTTATGGAAACCTAAGACATATTCCCTGTTGAATAAAATACTTGCTAAAATATAAAATCACTCTAGCTAATGAAAAGCCAGGAAATGAACTACAGCCAATTAAAAAAGAATGGGAGAGTGGGAAACAGGCCTGAGAAGGAATATGGAAAGCTCTCATCCCTCAATACATTATTAACCAGTGTAATTAAAAAGTAGTTAACAGTCTAGTGCCCAGTTTTGTGTGCTTTTGTTAGTCCACAGAGAAAGTAAAACACAATAGCGCAGATACTGTCAAGAAATTTTTTTAAAAAGCGCTTTTAAATTCTTCACATCAGGCATACAATATTCTTCTCAAGGAGGGTAAAGACACTGTGAGAGGGTTGGTGTTAGAGCCAATTAACATGGCTGGGAAGGGTCCCTTGACAACATCTCCATTCTCCCCTCCAGGTTCCCCCTCTGGAAAGTTCAGGGCATAGAGAAGTGTGCTTGTGCCTCAGTTTCACAAAAAACCTTTTTTCACTTTTAATTGCACTCAGAATAGACATTTAAAAATATAGTAGCATAATGGAAAGGACTGGGGAAATCTCACTAGAGAGCCTTAAGTTTTTTGTTTTCTTAGGTCTCAGATTTGTAAACACACCTGTTTGCAAAGACAGTTACACTGACAGCTTTAACTCCATGACACACAGACACTGGAGCCTGTAACCTTTCCCGATACCTACAGTGCAATCCCCAGAACACAGAATGAAATTTAGGAACATTTATTTTAATGAAGTTCTGTGGCAAACACAGGGAGAGCCACTAGAACCATCTAACACTACCCTGAAATTACCTATGATAACAATCTCAAAGACAAATCTGAAAAAGGAGACTGTGGTTAGTACAGGTGATGAAGGATTTAACAGCATCAATAGGCACTGAAAAATATGCTAGAAACACAAAACAGTTTTCCATCTCTGTGGACTTAAAATGAATCATTTTATACATGTGAAAAACATTATCAACCCTACAGCAGTTCTCCTAACTTCTTTCTTAATTTCAAGTTACATTTGAAGCCAAGACCTCAGTTATGGCCCCGGGACCCAAAGTTAGAGCAGAATCCCCAAAAACTTTGAGTTTTGACTTATATAAGCATGTCCAAAAAGGACGATCCTGAGTCCATGGGATGGGGGCCCAGAAACCTACAGCATGCAAATATTCATGGGTGACATGCACTGGAGGCTGTAGAGTTTCCCAAGTCAGACTTTGTTGATTTGCCTGAGAAGCTGCGAAAGATGCAATGGAGTTGTGGCCACTGAAAGCCCAGGCTTCCTAGCAGCCTGTCATGAAACCTAGCAGAACAGTGTAGGCTCCACACAAACACTCCTGAAATCAACCGCCCAAGAAAGGACGTTGAGGTGACAGCAGCACTACACTCGTCACCCCTGAGGGACAAAAATCACAGCCATGGATGCTGTGTGTGCTGCTGGCAGGCCAACAAACACCGCAGCAGCAGTGCTAAGTGGCAGAGCTCTAGAGATGGCAGGAGGGAAGACTGCTGGGGTCAAAAGGCTGTAAGATTATGCTGTGGATTGTATACAAGAGGCTGTGTAAGCACCTGAGAACAGGTGGAGTTGCCACGTACCTCATCCACCTCCAGACAGGCCTCCTCCTCCCAAGTGAAGGTGTAGAGCCAGTGTCAGGTTTGGGGAAAAAGAAATAAGATAGAATAGCACCATCCCGAGACAAGTAGCCACCAGAGGCCTCACTGACTGCAAAATCCATATTAAGGCCAGGTATATAAGAGAACTATAAAGCTCAGGCACTTGAATCAACCTTTGTGATCCAGATTTGAAGATGTAACTTTATTGTGCCTGCAGCTTTAAGTATCTCTTTCATTTGAATGTACTCTACAGAGGGGAGGACACCTGCAGGTGAAAAGCACAGGACAAGCATTATCATTTGCAATAAGCAGGAGCTAAGCAGAAAATTGAATCGATCATTCTAAATAACCCTCTCACCTTTTCCATTTAATGTATACCTTTTCCAGTGACTTCTGCTCTAGGGTAGTATTTACATGTGAAGTGTGCAATTATGAGCTCAGAAGAGACAATGAAATCACCTACTTAACTTTGTGACAATTACATGAAAATATAGCTCTCAAATATACGTGTCCTCATATAAGGTATGTCCAGATCGTCCAACACCATTATAGAATGATTTTCTTCATTGCACTTCACAGTTTTTTAAAAGTCTGTTAAATTGCAAAGAATTTGTGCAATTTTTGTTGTTGCTATCCCACAGGTCCTCCTTTTACTTGAAATTTGTCTCTAAAGCAGAAATTATGCTGATTCAGTTACCTCATTGCTCTGAAAAAAACTTAATGGAGCTTTAAGAAGATACTGACATGGTTTCTCAAGCAAATAAATTCTCCTTTTTCACCTTAGTATCAGTCTGCTTTAAGTGGTAGTTCCAAAAACTTCATCCGTGAGTCATTTAAGTTATTAACATATTTGCACAACAAATCTCTCAGGGGAATGCTTTGCAGAAAGTCTGTGCTCCAGAGACATGTAGACAGTTTTTTGGAGGATTCAGAGACTATGGATATTCAACACCAAACTAAGTTGCAAACTAAGTTTGTGAGCTGAAAACAGCGTTTCTACCTGAGGACTTTTTTTGAGCCACAGGTATCTTAGACACAATTGTAAATCCCTACCGACAAAAACAGTCCTAATGAAATCAGAGGCTTTCATTGGAACAACTCTAGGGAATTAGGACTTAAAATCTCTTTAATTTAAAATCTATTGTTATCTTCAGGACAGCTGTTAATACTGGCCAAAGTGTTCACTTGGTGAAACTTGAAAATCAATACAACCTTACTGCTAACATTTGAAAATCCAGTTAACCACAATTAATTGAAGTGAGATACAAACAGTCCTTCTTTCTTTACCAAAAAATGGCCATCCAATTTCTAAATTGTGGCATTTTTTCTGCTTTCTTAGTAAATGTTTGTGACCAGGTATAATTAATTTTTAATATTATGTTTGTATCAATGTTTTTAAAAACATGCATCAAAAAATAAAGTTCCTACCACTCAAGTAAAACAAACAAAGAAAAATCTATATATAATATACAAAATCCAAGGCTTTCCACAAGCTACTAACTTCCAATGTCAACTAGAGTTAAAGCAGTTATAAAGAAACAATTCTCTGATACACTGCAGAGCAGTGAGCACAGTGCTGCTATACCAATACCAGACACCAGTCCTAGTTCAAAATATATACAATAGAAGAGGGAGTTCCACTAAATTAGTTTCCAGTAGCAGGTGTGTCTGTAGAAGAGGCTGAAACACCAGACAGCTCAATAGCTTGCAGACATCAAATAAAGCACACCACACAAATTGAACAAATACAATAACCAGTCCTCAAAAACCCCAAACCTCTTAAGGGTGTTCCAGCAATGGAAGGCTGCCTGCAGGAAGTTACTCTTAAACTCTGATATTTCCCCTGTGTTCAGTAATATCAGTTTCAGAATTGGAAATGCTTTAGTCTGTACAAAGTGAAGTTCGGCTCAGAGCAACGGGCACGTTCAGGCACCAAAGTTTGACATTTGTCCCAAAGGCACATGGCAAATTGGTGTCCAGAACACAAATAAATTAAGCCTTCCATCTTCTGCATTGCTGCACAGTCTAACCTGTTGGTATTTTTACCCTTGGATGCCCATAATCAAACAATCAATCATGGGATGCTCATCTGCTCATCTAAGGCACAGACTTTCCAGACAGCTCCTTTTTAAGCATCTTCTCATGCTGACTACTGCATCTTTTGCACAGTTTAAATACAGGGTAGTTCTGTGGACCTTTGGGGGAAAGAAAAACTCTGACAAAAATACTTGTTATATATAGCAGAGATTTGCCATGAGGAGTGCACCTCTCAAATGCGCTTCCAGGAAGGAAAATTCTCCCACCCCTACATTCAGGGAAGAAGAATTTTTCTATCTCTGACTTGTTTATCATTTTGAGACTAAAACAGTAAGCTCTATGTGTTTCTGCTGCAGTACAGACTGAAACCAATATATTATCTTGTACACTAAGTATCATGCCTTTGACAGTGGAGCTGCACACATAAAAAAAGACAAACGCTATTATGAAAGTCTCCCTAAAAAAGTTTTCTCTAAAAAAGAGTTCTCCCTAAAAAAGGGTTCTCCCTTTCAGGGTTCTCCCTTTCAAAGTTCTCCCTAAAAAACTATATCTAAGCTGATGCTGTGCTCAATTAGCTTGTTACCTGAAAGGCTATGCATACTGTTACTTTAGCTCTTGATCATAAAAGGCTATTTCCTGTGGGTTTGAAATGTCAGCTCTTTCTAGCAAATATAAAAATATTACTTCTTTTATATACTCATTTAAAAGTTAATCTGTACTGAGGTTTAAAATTAACCAGTCACTACACACTGCAGTTAAAATTGGCTTCAGAGAGGCACGTTCTCATTGGCATGTGTATGACTTCACCCTTTGGAAGACATTTCTGCTATTTGTCCAAATCTCTAGAGGCATCTTCATGACAAATAGGAGTGAGCAGTGACATTTCTCAGTGGTTTTATTCAATTATAAGTAATGGAGCTTTCTTCAAATATGGGGTTTATTTAATACTGGCTATATAAATTATTAAATCCTTCATGGAGATATTTAACCCATTAAATGGGAGCCCAAACCACACATAAATTACTAAATTTTTTTTTTCATTCAGACACAACCCAGTTTCCTTTCTTTTCTTGGCAAATGAACAATATTAGGAAACTGAAATGTGGAAAATTTAAAAACTTAAGCAAGCCTCAGCTCACACTACATACTGACCCTCTTTCTGTCCGTATAGACATCCTCTGCAAAAAGCACTTAAACTAAAATCTGTCTTGAAATCACAAAAAGAATCACAGTTGAGCTTAGTGAATTAGGAGGAAATCACAGCATCTAATGACCTTCAGAAAATCACACTAAACAAAAATTAAAATTGATGTGACTTCTATGAAACTTTGTGAGAGATCTTTTTTATCATGTAATATTTCTGATGATCACATTACAGAGATGTTGATTCTAATGTTTGTATTACTTACAGATTTTAGCTTTTAGCATATATATTATTTTAAGAAGGTTAGGGTTTGATGCAATTGTCCAACTGCATGCAATCAAAGTAATTAAGGCCGGAATGCTTTCCAAATACTCATCCAATGCTACCAGTTACAAAGTTAAGCATGACAGCCAATGGCAAGAACTTTTAAGCAGCAGTGCATTAGACAAGACAGACCATGCTTCGGAATGGGAGGCACAAATTTCTCTCCCAGCCCAAACAAGGCCTCAGTGCCAGCAGAGGCAGATTCTTCTCCCGTCTGCGAGCTGAAGAGGGAGTGCAGTGAAGTACATGACCACTCCACTGACACAAGAGGTCCAAGGCAGGAATCAGACTGCTGAAAGCACATCCCTGCAATCAGTGGACCATTTCCTATACAGATGTAGAAACAGCTATTCTCTTGACTCCTTTCCCTGAGATTATTGTACCCAGAAAATATAAAAGAGAATGGTTTCCACTCTCCCTTCCTCTACTTCCGCATTTCCTGTGTTGTTGGAATCATAGCTTGTAAAGAGCAATTCTTCAGCTGTCCTTGAATCACACAAGCACCCACAACCATCACTTGCTGCTTATTCTCTAGAGCAAGAGGCTCAGTGAATGAAAAAGAGCAGACAGGCTGTCAAGGTAAACCTTTAGCACCTAATCAAAGCTGTAACAAGAGCTGACAGAGAAGCTGGAGACAGCAGCTGACGTGTAGAGCTGTGCCTTACACATGCTGTGTCATTTTTCACTACCTTGGTTTGAGAAATTAGCCCAAACTGGATGTTGATGAGCATGTAAATTAGCAAAGCTAATAGGGAGCTACTCTTCCTGATGTTTTCTTTTTTTCAGAATACCATCCCATTTGGTCTTGTTTTCCCTACCATGCAAGTGAGAAAGCATCTGTGTGAAAGCATCTACCATGCATCTGTGAGAAAGCTTGCTCATAATAAATGTTTTGAAAACAAGTTATCAGGATCAATACTGCCAGTCTTTGAATCTAATGAAAGAGCTTCTCAGCCTAAATTGAGATGGATGGTCACACACTGCCTCTTATATACCTATAATGACTCTAACCTTTCCTGATCAGCTTTTGCTATTAGCATCAATGGAAGCTAGACCTGGTATACTGCTGGACTTTTTGTGAAGAAATATCCACATGGTAGCCTACGGGAAGAAAAGATGCACATCCTGAATTCACCACCATAGCAGTATGGCCTAGACAGGACCAAAAAGCTAGTGAATTGATGGACTCTGATAACCTGCATGGTCCCCCTTGTGTCAGAAGTACAGAAATGCTCAGGCGTGCAGTTTGCGCATCGTCCTGAAATCCTACCCATCCACACGGCCACCTCACTGCCAGCAGTGCCTCAGCCAAGGCTGGCACAGCCTCATGGTCTCAATTAGTTTACCCCAGCAGTGTTAGAGCTGAACTTATTATGCTGTTTGTACACAAGCATCTCAAGGCCTAGCTGTGTACCAAGAGACAGAAGTGTAGAAATGTTTAAAAACAGGTGCCAGCTCTCTGCAGGGGCTGAACCGAATTACCTTTTTGCCACCTTCTGGACGACAATAGTGGTACAGCTAAAGACGTGTTGTTAACTTTTTTGTTCCCCTCCTTAATTTTATGGGACTAAAACTGATCTGTCATTTTCCAGTGAGATCTGAAACCATGGCTGCACATTTTCCTGCACTCAGGAGTATATATTAGCCTTCAGGCTAGATACCTTAAGAAGCTGAGGAAAACTATAGGTAAATGTAAAACTCATTGTCAGTTAAAGGTTTCTATCCCTGTTCTCATCAGAATTTTATCCTCCTGTCACAGAAAGAAACCAAGACTGATGAATACTTCATGGCTTCTCATCCTCATACACCACAGAGAGGGGTGATAAAAAGAGAGGGCATCTAAAAATTGAATAGCATATTTCAAGATCCTTATTTATCCTTAACATCTCCATTAAGAGGACCACTAATAAATAACACACAGGTAAAGGAGATTGGGTTAAATCAATCATCTTCCCCACTAGAATTCAGAGATTATATTTAGCCATTGGGACATTTTCAACACACTACTTCTCCAAAGGACTCCACAGGTCAAAATAATGTCCTGCATGAGCAGATAAGGATACCAAAATAAGGAGAGGTAAATCCTACAAAGCACTGCACAATGCAACAGTCAGGCAGTTCCCACAAGTCTTCAGCTACACCACTTGTTTCATTTTCTCTCTGTTATTCACAGAGAAGAGGAGCAATAAGGAGTTTACAGAACAAGCAGCTTGGCTTTCTCTCTTTCTGTCTCACATTTCTGCTGCTTCCACTCTATTTATCATTCTTTCTTCCCTGTCTGTGTGCATGTCCGAGTGTTAAAACCCTCTCTTCTGCATTCTAAGAAACAGATCTTTTATATCCATGTTTCAGGATGATTGGCCCATTCACTGCTAATCACAGGGTGAAACCACTCTCTTCTATTCCTAACCTTTTTATCCTTCAAAGCCTTTATCTAAATCTGAAACTATTACTGGTTTAAATAATCCCATTGACAGAAATGAAACAACCTGAGCACAGTTAACTCCTGAAAATGGGAGGACATTTCCTAATCGTTTAACACTGACATTAACAAACTCTATGATTTTCCTCTCTTTTGACAATGCATCAAATAGAAGGAAAATACAAAAACGTTTGAAAGTCCTCTAATATACCCTCTAAGTTATAGTTACCTTCAAGCTGTTGGAAAAGAATCTGGAAGCAATTAAGGTAAGTTACCCCATTTCACAAGTATCTCCAGGATTCAAGGTTTTCCACACCTTAGATCACCAGTGGTTGAGGACACAAAATAAGAATAACCTGATTTAAAGAAAATAATGTGTCTAAATTTCAGGCCACTGTCAGAAGCTGGAAGAGGATTTTGCTTTAGGATACAGAACAGTTTCTTCTACAGTTGGGATATAAGTTAATATCAAGTTAGAGTGACCAAAATAACATCTGAGGGACCTACACCAGCTCCAACTCAGCCTAAAGCCGTGTTCAACTCAATACCAGTGCCAGTCCGCAGCATCCATGCAGTCCTGGTATGCTCTTTTAGGTTACTGGAATAAATGAGAGAATTTTATTCCGAGATAATGGGAAGAAATATGAATTCCGTTATTAACAAAAACTAGTATAGGCAAAATACCTCAACAAAAAGACACATCTTCGCCTATGAATAGACAACTTTTAGGCTGTCCTATGCTAAACATATAGAAAAAAAAGCTAATAGTAGTAATAAAATAGCTGTTTAACACTTTATGCATGCCTGCCCTAAAGGAAAGTGGGCTCTAGAAAAATCTTTCTTTTTTTACTTTAATGCCATGAAAATATTTTCCTGACATCCCTGACCACTCATTTAAGAGAACCAGAGATCTATTTGTGAGGAGGAATATAAACTAGAAAAGGTGCATGCTAGGACAGAAGTTTTAATTCATTCCAACCTGATCACCACAAGACGTATTAAATAGTTTTCAACTATTTAATACCAGTTCTTAATTAAACATTTCTGGCTGCAGCTGTGTGTTTTGCAGGATGAATGCCTTGTATTTTTTGTTGGTATAAATTGAACAGCATCACTGAATTATGTTGCTGTATTTGGTGGATGTAATGATGGGTCAGACTGGATGATGAGGGCCCAAACTGCAGATGACATCTCCATTAAAATGATTCCTGTTATCGCAGGATTAAGTCACAATAGCAGGGCTGCAAATGCCACAGTGCTTGTCAGAATCATCTCTTGCTGCATCCTCTCTGAGTGGTGCCAGTGACATATTCAAGACTTGTTCTGTGATACTCCAAGTGTTTAAGGACTAGAAAATGACACATGGAATAAATGGACATCCCAGGGGACCATTAACAGGCTATCAGGCTTTCACTTTTCATTTTGAGTTGACATCCAGGATAGGTTAATGACAATCGAAAGCCCTTTCTATCTGGCCTTGGGGGAACAACACTGATGGGTTACCCAAAGTACAAAAAGCCTCAACACAAAAATGACACTTCAAATGGGAACTACAGTAGAATCTAAATCCTAAATAAGCCTGTTTATGCTGCAGACTTTCAGCTATGAAAACTTGTGTCATGATTTGTATACTGCCAACTATAGGGGATTCTTAGGGAGTCTGGGGGCGACAATTGAAGGAGTATCAGTCACCAAATGAGATCAACTGCTCTGGTCCTATGATGGTGCCTGATTCGTCCCTTGCACATGCTGTCCTCAGTACTCTCCAACCTTGATAGGAAGAAACAAAACACGGGTCTCTCTCTAGGTTTATCCAATGCACAGGGCAGATGTGTAGGGTCATAGCTGGCATCTACAGGGTGCTACATGACGAATTAGTAAAGGTAAGCAGACAGCAAAAGAAGCCTCCAAGAGAGAGGCTTTTCTCTCTTTTTGCTTTTCTACCAACAATAGTAATAATAATATCATCTGAATCCTTCCCTTGCCCAGCTGTAGCATGAATCTGAACAACTTCTGAGGAACATAAATGAAAGTTAGAAAGAAGCACAGAGGTACTGAGTTTTGTCCCTTTGCTAGGCCCATATGCCTTGGAAGCAGAATTCTTCTTTTGCAACCTTTACCCCACTGATTGTGCTGCCTTCCTGTATTGAATCTATGGATTATTTTGTGTAACTCTTAAAATCAGATATATGTTGCACCATGGATTTATACAGTGGGTTTAAGTGCAGACATATTGTCTGCCTTGAATACAATTACAGACTGAAAATAAGCAGTCCAAGCAAACACAACATAAATCCAAAGTAAAGTCATAAAAATACTAATCAAAAAATTAAGAAAAAATTATCAGGAGAGGGGAAAGAGGAATTTTAAGTTAAAATCAGTGGACAAGAGCAAACAGGTGAGCAGAAAGTATATCTTTCAAGAGTAGGGGAACATGTGATGGGAGATGAAACTGATGGGAGACTATGCAAAGTAGGCATAGGCATGGAAGAATACAAAGTGGAATGAGAGGTCAAGGGAAGGACTACTGCAGAAGGTACATGAAAAAGATAAAACTGACAAAAAGCTCAGTATAAGAAATTTACAAGAACACATCTCTAGCCAAACAGTAGTGTAGTTGTAAGCTATACAAAGTGATACATATATGCACTGGAAAACCAACTCAGGACAATCCACAATTGCAAATCCACAACTCTCGTTCACACACTCTTGTATGTGCCTCACAAAAAAAAATTGTTTTTTTAAGGTAAAGATAGTCCTCAAAATCAGACACAAAATCACAGGGACACAACAGACATCCACATGAATTGAACAATCGATACACAACCTGGAAAAGAAAGAACAAGTCAAGTCATCTCTTGAGGATGAGGTTATTTGATCTCTGTGACCTACAGGAGAAGCTGTTATTACATCTCCATAACACAAGCTGCTGGTGACAAGGTGAAACATCAATAATTCAGACAGTTTGCCCACACAAAGAAATTTAAAATCATTCCGTGACAGGTTTCTTCTGCTACAGTCTCTGGTGAGGAACATGGTAATCTGCTCCTGCCCATACACCAGCACTTCACCTGGCCTAAGGAAGCTACTTCTTCTCTCATTCCAATACTCCACAATTACATAGACTTACATATAGTTATGCATCCTATACACAATTTTCTACGCATAGCAGCCTCCATAATTTGTCTAAATGTTTAATTCCCTGCACACAGTTTCTCCCTGGAAATTGTTTGTTATTCCATCAATACTTTGAAGCACTTGCAGAACTCTCTTCCAAAGAGAGGAAAGGTTCCTTGTTTCTCATTCAATTAGTTTTAACAACTTGATATTTGGTATCAGGCCATCTTTCAGGGTAATCTGCCCCCCAACAAGATCTCCTGGGAAGGTATTAAGTCAGGCAGCAACAGGAGGTGGCAAGGTATGAATAAATGAAGCAAAAAAAGAAGTCACAACTTTTTCCAGGATATTTTCTTTGACTTTAAGTGCTCCTAAAATCAAAGAGAATATGAAGCAAACAGGACTAAAGCAAGGAACTGCAGACAAATAGTGACAAGTAGATGTTGGTGTAGCTGCAGTGAGGTTGTTTGGGAGGACTATTTGTTTTTTAAAGTAGACTAACAACTGCAGCATATTCCATCAGTCTTCCTCAATCACTTTACATTATCATTCCTCTGATTTTACCTTCACTGAAGTCATTCGGGAAAGTGTTCCTGATTGACAAATCTATAAGAAAGAAGAACAGCAGCACACAAGGAAGGCAGAGTACTGTGTCTTTAACCAGCCTTTAGGATGGGCTCAGCAAGCCTCTTCACAGCACAGGTCACATTTGAATGAAGATGAGACTTTCAAACAAAGTTAAGTACAGCAATAGTAATTTAAACAAACTTAGAAACACTGTAGTGGTGACAGAGACAGAGAATGTAATTTAGAGTCCAGGTCTTGATCCAGAAGAGCAAGCTGAACTTCTCTTTTTTTCTCATACTCTGAGAAAATACCTGAACAATTCAGATAGCAAAGATGAAATAATTGGATATCAGGCAATTCTTTGACATATTAAATTTACTTTCCACTGGTTTTTACTGTAATTATCTGGAAATAAAAATACTTTGTTCTGAATGAAATACTAAACTGAAGTCAAATTAAAATATTTCTAGTTCTAGTTTGGGGGGAGGGGGAGAATCAAAAGCAAAAATTACTTCAATCCAGTATTTTGCTTAATGAGACCTAGAATTTGGAAAAAGTATAAGCCAATAGGCCAATTTCTTTACACCCCTTCTTAGAAACTAGAGGATTAGGTAGGTTTATCATTGAAGCACCATATACAGCCCACTGCACTACAGAAATGATGAGTGGGCTACACTGCTTTGGCCTCTTGTGATCCTTGTAACTCACAAGTTACACAGGCACCCCCAAACAGACACCAACTAAGTGACCAAAAGTAACACAGGGAAAAAAATATGTTCAATCTAGCATTTCTTCTGCTACTGCTGTAACTAGACATTATTAGGGTAGGGGTACACCTCAGTCAGCTTGCATACTCAGTGCCTCATTCAGTGCCCCACATGTGTATTATTTATGGGCTAGATGGGTAGTTAGTGCTACCCACCACACAAGCACTCTAAGAAGCCAAGAAGCAGATACCACTGACTGCTAACTTCTACTTGCTACCCACTTGGGACATAATTTGTAATCAGTCTTGGTTTGTTATAGTAGAAGCACTGCAAGTTTTAAAAACCTCTGACAGACAATCACAAAAGACCATAAATTGCTGGGAGAGATGCTCTGTCATATGTATGCACAGTTGCCAAAAGTACTGCCATAAGAGCAGAGATGTGATGGAAACACCCTGCTGTGGCACAGTCAAGGACACGATCTGCCTGCATACAGGTGTCCCCTCTCACCCCAGGCTCCACAAAAGGCACTGCAATTGGAAATGGGGTAAAAGAGCCCATAGGCCATCTTCAGTAATTTCAAGAAAAACCATCCACTGAGTTGGTGGGTTTTTGGTCCTGGCAAAAATATAAAGGGAGGGAAAAAAGGGAGAAGCACGAAAGCTCAGGAACACACTGGTCTTTGGCATCAGCAGGATTTGGCTTCCACTCTGCTGCCACCTGGAATGAAGAGAAATTGCTTCCACTTCACCTCAGGATTTTCCATAAACAAGATACAATTATATATGAAACAGGCTAGAAAAAACAAAGGCAGCACTAATGGGGCTCTAAAAGGGTTTTGTTAAAGCAGAGAGCATGAGCGTAGCTGTTAATGGTGAAGCCACTGGAAACAAAATGTCAGCAGATTCACACCTGTCATTTGCTCTCCCATCCCATGTCTCCCCAGTCCCGATCCCGTGGAGGCACAGAGTCAGCAAAACTCACACAGGCACCATGCTTAATTCACCCAGGCAGCTGAGACCATACACTTCCCGAGTCCTTCTCTCTCTATCCCATTTTCTCCACTAAGCAGTGATCCTGCTGGTGAATGGTACACGCTTCCGCAGGAGAAAAGCTCTTCTCTACTTGCTCTCCCAGTGCGAAGGGGAGAGCCTGAACAGTGAGAGCTGTCAGTTCCTATCTTTCTTTGCCACTCAGCTTATTTCCTGATTCCTAAAATGAAGCTGCAGCTGCACTGGATGGATGTACTTAAATGCAAGCCTCCGGAGATGGGAAAGTGCTGACTGCTGAATTGCCCTCTTTCACCTTATTCTCATGCCATTCTCTACTCTCTCAACTTTTCTCCCTGTCCCCACCCCCTCCCGTTCAAGGTGAACCAGAAACCTGTTTCCTTCGAATTTTTTGTACAAGTCGTCCTGGGTGAATGCTCCCCTATATGCTCCTCCAAAATTATATCTATTCCAGCTTCCTCAAGATTAAGGGATTTGAAAGGCCAAGAATTAGGGCCTTGCATGTATGCGGTTAATTGCTCCCATCATTCTCACCCCACACCAAAGAAACACACATGTGCTTCATGTATTTTATTCATGTTCTGATTATTTCATGTTACCTGAAGAAAGCCTTTGTACTGCAGCCATAGTCCTACAAGGCACCAGCCTTGAGACCAGACCCAGCTTCCCAGCTGTATCCAAAGGACTACAGAATTGCAGTCTGACATCAATCCTTGCAAGTGATATGACTTAGATCTTTGCCTGTAGTTTTACGACCATGCACCAAAGTGAAAATATTAGGCAACTATTTTTAAACAAAACCTGAACATTTTTCAAAGCTTGCTGGGAAATAATTATAAAGTTAACTATGAAAAGGAGGCTTTCCCTGCCCCCCCCCAGAACATAAGAGAAAAAAAAAGGAAGAAAGAGAAATCTGGTCAAATCTACAACCTTTAAATGAAGACACATGAAAGTTAGGGGTTTTCCAAAACCTTCTCTCCTGCCACTTTCTTACATGATTAAAATCATACATTTAAACAATCTGTTCTTCCTTCTTCCCTCCCCTCTGCCAGAAGATATAATTTAAAGATTTTGACTCCTGGCTGTCCAAACAAAATGTTGCACAGCAACAGCCACTACTGCTATCACTGCAGCAAAATAGATCTGGGCCCTCAAATATCAAATTTGAAATTTTCCGTGTTTTCACATTGTGTGTCTGAGAAATTCAGAGTCCACTGGTCAGACACAGTTTACAACTGCATTTTGGATAGACACAGTATCAATCTGGTAAAAATGAGCCCAGTGAGTTCTTGGATTCTAATGAGATCAACTAGGGCTGTTACATATGTTATGCTTACGTATCAGAAAGGTCTGTAGGTACTACAGGAAGAGGCAATCTACCATCCTTCTCAAATAATCAGTCCCCTATCCTTATTAAATACATACTCCAAACTACAATTTACAGTTTCCCATCCTAGAAATCAGTTCAAATTCCAAAAAGCAAATGCTCTTCTTGTTCCAGCAGCAAGTTATCCTAACTCAAAGAAAGAGTGAGTGCACCCCGCTAGCAATTGCGGCGGCCAACAAAATAGTTAAAGTAGCCAATGAATACACACTTGACACAGCAACAGCCTGGACATCCCATGTTCCCTCCCAAGCCTGAGCCAAAGGCCTCTCTGAACCAGTCCCCTCCCCAGTTAGTCATATGCTGGGCCATCACCAGAGTGGGTTGATCACAATGTCCTGTCACACCATGAAGTCATGTCCGGCTGGACTTTTGCCTTGGAGCTGGGGGGTGCCAGTCTTTTCCTTAGAGCACTGAGAGGGACATTGATTCTGTGAGTCACACTGGTAAATTTATGGCATCCTAAGCTCAAAAAAGAGAGGTTAGTTCATGCAAAAAAAGAGGAAATAAGTGTGTGAGAGAAACAAAGATGAGAGTAAAACCGAGCCTCATGATCACGAAGTAGTGCAGGGACAGAAGGGTGCTCCTGGCATTACATACTGTGAACCATTCAGCTACAAAGGCACAACTCCCATGTCCTTCTTTGATGATTTGGAGTGTGCAGACCCCCTCAGAAACATCCCAGAACTCCTCTCTTCTCCCACCCATAGTTAAAATCTCCCATCCTGCTTCTAGTTAAATCAGCCCCCTGCCTCGTACTTGCACAGGGACACACGTGTGCACCCCATGGCTCCTGCACAGCTTTGCTCTCTTTTGTGAGTTGAAGTACAGCACCCACCTGTAATGTAAAGTGCACAGTGGAAGGGCAACATTTTCTGGTTTTCCTCTTTTCAACTGTAAGATTATACCAGGATTCTAAATGTAGCTCAAGATAACTTTTTACTCTCAGCATAAGTTTGAAAATCTGAAAAAAAGTTCATTTACGCATTAAAAAAAATCCTATGATAAAGAAATGAAAAGCCATACTCATTCAAAATTTCTTCAGCTTTGGTTCACTTTATAATGAAATTGAAGATCCTGGCTTGGCAAAAATAATGCAGGTAGAAGCACTGAAGTATAAAAAATAAGAAAGCCTTACAGGTACAGCAGCTGACACGTAATATATCCTAAATAACCTCCTAGAAGGGAGACTACTGTACCCAGCTCTTAGATACATGTATCAAATAGAGCAAAAGAAAATGGAAGAGGCTTGCTTTGAGAACCAAGTCTCTATTAAAACTTGATTGCATTAACTGAATCCGAATTCTTAGAAGAACACTTTGAAGTTAGTGTAACTGCCGGCGACGCTGGCAAAATGACGTGATAGTGCCTTCAAGTCAAAATTCAGGGAGCTTTTTTCCTCCAACTCTTGTGCGAGTCAATACTAACCCCACTGTAGCAACACCAAATGAATATCTGACAAAAGCATTATGTAGAGGACTACACAGCTACTTTTAAGAAAATTACTGGGAAAATATATTTGATTGTTACCAATATGAATTGAACTTCTCAGAACTTTCAATCGCCTCACTAAGAGATTGATAGGAAATATTGATGCATCCAACCCTCATAATCATGACCAGACTTCTCAAAAAACAGACACCCCATATTCATCTACTCCGCTATCAACACACAAATACAGTTCACAGCCAGATGTTAAACCCTAAGAATCTTATAGAATATACATAAAAAACCCCAATACATTAGTATTTAAGAAGGAAAAACTGCTGTCACTGCCTGTTGGAGAGCCCACATTTTAGTTCTGTTAAGAAAATGGGAGTTTCGAAGTTAAACTGCTGGAAAATGAACACTGAATTCAATGTCTAGGAAGAAAAAAAAGGTGGTGTTATCTAAAAAAAAAAAAAAATCAAAAATGGGATCTTTGTACAATCAGACCCAACTTTAGATAAAGCAAAAATTCATGGAAACCACAATTGCAGGAACCTGGGACTGAAAAGAGTTTTGGGTGTACACAGAATCGTCATTCCAAGAGCCATGCCAGTGTCAGCAGAGTTTAAAAGTCATTTAATGCCCAGAGAAGACCTAACATGGCTTCAGAAGTAAGAGAAGCTGTCATTCTACACAGAATAGATTTTGTGTTTTATGTGACAGTGACAGAAAAAAAAAGGTAGATACTGTGAACAAAAGCACAGACCATTTGACTTAAGAGACATCAGAGTCTGACCAAAGCAGGCCAACCTGGTACTTACGCCACACATTATCAGTAGGAAATTCTCTGAATCTCATTTCCGAGGCCTTTCTCTCAGAAAGTCATTAAGCTCTAATTAATGGCTCTGTGAGGCGGAGGGATCCGCTTTGGCATCCATTAGGATGGAGGCTCAAATATCAGACCAGCAAAGGCATTAGGCAGACCCTGGCATTTTGCCCAGTGCAGGATTAGCATTGACGCATCCAGCATCCTTTGAAATCTTTAGCCCTGTAAGAAAATCTGCAGGTTTTCCCTCTGTCTTTGTGATGGATAACGTCTCTAAGTAATCTGTTGGTCCATCACCAGAAAACACCTCTCCACCCCAACTGAGCAGGAAGGAAAGATCAGTGTGGTCCACTTGCAGAGCCCCTCTCCAAAAAAAAGTTAAAAACAGCCAGAACCTGAACCCTTGAGATGCCACCGGACTGAAATAGCAAGATCTTTACAGGAAGCACTGTCTGCAGTTTGGGAGCTGGCTAAGGAAGCAACAGAGGAGGAGAAGGGGCAGTAAATGGCTTAAAGAGCTGGATCTGAAGTACTGCACTGTCAGTGGGCACCTGCAGTGAGAAGTTGGGAAGCACCTGACTGCAAGCAAGGTAGGGAAGCATGGAGGAACCACGACTCTCCTCCTACTCCATCTGGAAGCAAGCAGGCTGTTTTAAAGGCACTGGCTATGAATCACCAATTTGATGTTCATTTTCACTGAAACCTGACAGCCTGCCAGAAATCACTGTTAGGCAAGGTACTGAGCCAGACACCAGGATGCTGACAGCCTGCCCTTTTCCACACCAATCACGCTCCCTCACTTCCTAGCAGCCTTGGCCTCCAGCTTCTGTGATCCATCCTTCTTCCTAATTTGCAGAATATCATTACTAAGTCACTCATTTCTAATAAGAGAGCCCATTCAGAGTTGCATGTTGGACTAACCTAGATAAAAGGTTCACTTCTGCTCTCTTGAGTAGCAAGCAAAGGTGATGTGGAATGTATTTTCCCTACAACCAAGATACATCACTAAGAGTTGTTCAAAATAACTTTTGTAACCTCTGTCCAACCATGTTTTGCTCCAGGGTCTGCCCCATTCCCCTGCCTGTGAAAGCATAGGTCTACTGAATTAAGTAGCACATCCAGGTTCTGGAGACAGAGGAAGGAAAGATGCTGAAACATCATACTACTGATTCATCTGGGTTGGTATTAACTAAACCCAACCAGAGTTCTGTCCAGGCATCCCCGGACAGTGATAAAACAAAAACTAGCCCTTGTGAAAGACAAAATGAATGACTTTGCATCTTTCTCCCTTCAGCGTCTCCCTCCTTTCAGTGATGTCAAAATACTTCCCAAAGACAATCACAAAGCAATGCTGAAAAACCACAGAAATATGTAGTTACGTGCAAGGCTTCTACATGGAATCGAGGCATGGGATGAGTGGCAGTTCTTTTCTCCAGAAAAAGGATGCAAGTAGTATTTCTAAAGCAAATTCTAGACACAGTTGCATATAAACCATTTTTACAATGATGATCAAAGCAGGAGCAGAACTCTCATCTCCTGACCTCAAGTCTTAGTTTTAAGTCCTAAAAGACCCTCAGACCTGAAGAAAAAAAAAATTCATTTAAAGTTAATAACAATGGAAACGTTTGAGAGTTTGGGAGTTTTACTCGCTTCCATGCTTCCAGGTTTCTGATTTAATTTCATGATCATCAGGTGACCTTTGAAAGAAAACTCTCTTTGTTCCTTTGTTCCCTTACTTGTAAAATGTACCTCACCTGTGCTTCAAAGGACAAAGTACCTTTATTCAAATGTGAGGAATCACTAAAGGGAATGTCTATAGCAACAAGTACAACTATCAACCTCTTCTAAACTAGTTTCTTCCTTGGGGAAGCTGAGCACCCAGCTTGTCTATCCATGACACAGTATTTGGCAAATTGAAGGATTTGCTGTCAGAAGGACAAAAAAAATCTTCTTTCCACCATCAAGCAAAAATATCAGAGTAACTGCATGGACATTTTGAAAATCAGTACAGTCTGACAGCTTCTCTCAGTCTGTTGTTTCTGCATAACACTTAACAACTGCAGAACCAGCTCAGAGCGTTACCAGGTTAAACACCAGTCAACAGTGATACAGACCTCACAAGAGACGCCAAAAGAAGAACACCATCAAAAGAAACCCCAGAATGAGATTTCCTCCTCTGTTCATACCCTCTGCCACCACGTAGGCCTTTCTCTTATAAGTGGAGACTTTCACAGCTTATGAAGAGTTTTATCCTTGCAAACAGGACACTGCCAGCAGCCAAAAGGAGGCATCATCCAGATTCATTTATCACTGTAATTTGTCTGCCCTCCCCCCATTACCACCACTGGAAATAAATGTAGGAAGTTGGACCAGGCCAGCAGCAAAATTAAGACACTGGCCCTCAGATATAGATATGCAAAAGCCAATCTGGCCAGGTCGTTAAGCAAATAGATGCTGGCTGGGGAAAGGGCTGTGAGGAACAGGCAGAATGATCACTACTGCACTCAGAGCAAGCCAGGCAGCCAGAGCTGCCTTGCATTCAGATGGACACCTGGCAACACAGGGAAGTAAGGTTTAACCTGGCAGGTGAAGAGCGGTTTTGCAAACTCCGTTTTTGGTAGCTGCTGGTACAGCCATGGGAGAGAGGCAGCAAAGAAGTGAGACCACAAGTGAGCTGGGCATTGTTTTAAAAGGCCCAGATGGAGCTATGATCAGGGTGACAGTGGAGGGCAAACAAACCCACAGAGGCACCGCTGGCACCTGATGCACAGTAACTCTCCTCCACACCAAAAAACACCAAAACAAGTCAAGATATGAGAATATTTGTGTGCAGTCTGAGCTTGCAAAAGGAGAGTCTGCTTTAGAACTGCTTTAGAACTTGCAAAATAGAGGTACACTAGCTTGAGGTAAAACAAGACCTGTAATGAAACATCACACAAAACTCAGGCCAAGGCTGTAGACAGATTCTGCAGAGTTTGGCTTTACATTGTAGAAGTGATAACCTTGGGGCCAGAAGCAGACTGGAGATACACCTCAGCCTAGGCATTTTGAGGTTTGTTTTGGTCTTGCGTGTTTCTTACTTTATCTTTTCCCTTTTTCATGCCTCTTCTTCATACCCATGCCTGAAAGTGGTAGCAGAAAGAGACTAACAAATTTAGCTGTGGAATAGTGTCCATGTTTGCTTTGTGAAGCGAAATAGAAGAAAAAAAACTTTGTTACCTAGCTGCATATCTTGAAAAGTAGTTGCTATTAGTTTGAGCAGCCATCATCTTGTGATACTATGTACATATTGACACGCAGAGGAGGAAAGCAGATGAGTAATCAACAGCAGTGAGATGCAAAGCCAGAAAGAACACAAAAAGTTCAACTGTATTAGAAAGAATCAGCTTAAAAGGCAACAGCTAAACAAACGGAACAAGCACAACACAGGGCATGGAAATAGTAGCTTTGTTGCACAGCTTTACAAAACACACACAGTTTGCATGACATGTCAGAGACTGCACAGGCAGCAGCAAGGCTGGGAACTCGCCTACCTGCACCAGTCCCACCATTCTGACAGCATATCACCTCACTATTCAGCACTTTCTCCCTTTCCCACAGAAACAGGTTTCAAACCTGAAGTAGCAAATGCAAGAGAAACCGTATTGGGAACCCATGCTCTCAAGTTCATTCTATTACACAGGGGCAGTGTTACAACATCTCACCTTCAGTAGGCATGAAAAGAAAAAGAAACCAACCCATCAAACCTATTTTAGCTGAGTTCCAGAGCTGCTAACAATGCATGTCTTTACCTAGTCTTGGAGAGAAGTCCTATTTTCTTATTACAGCAATGCAAACAAGTGAATGCAGTCAGCGTTACAACTGGAAGCTGTGGTGTGATGTGTTCTGTATAGAGTGGACAGACAGCTCATGAGATGATGTTTTCCACAGGAAAGTGGTAAGTAAAAAGACTGACTTAGGCTGGACTGGCTGATTGTCTTAGGTTTATGGGTGAAAATTGCACTGAATTAGCAAATCTAGGAGTGTATTCTGTTTCCCACAATGAACACCTTCCACTCAAAGCCATCATGAATGTGCCTTTAAGTGAGCAATCCCATGGATTCTGCTACACGAGAAAATTGCACTGGCTTTAGGCTAGCACGGGGCTTTGATTCACAAACCTTTACTGATCCAGAGATCACTTGCGGGGATAAGGACAGCAGTTCCCGGGTTACTACCATACCCCTTACCCATGATTACCTTTCCCACAGGAGATTCCACAAAATGTTTAGTGTATCCCTCTGTTCTCAATCCTGAGCAAATCAAGGGCAGCCCTATCAAGAAATACATGGGGGTGCTGGTTGGATGAGGGGCTGAAAAATTTACCTTGCAATGAGCTGGCAATTTACACTTGCAGCCCAGAAAGCCAAGCATATCCTGGGCTGCATCAAAGGCAGCGTGGCCAGCAGGGTGAGGGAGGGGATTCTACCTCTCTATTCCTCTCTCATTAGACCCCACCTGCACTGCTGCCTCCAGCTCTGGGGTCCTCAGCACAGGAAGGACATGGATCTGTTGGAATGAGTCCAAAGGAGAGTCACTAAGGTGTTTAGAGGGATGGAGCACCTCTCCTACAAGAAAAGGCTGAGAGAAATGGGATTGTTCACCCTGGAGAAGGCTTCAAGCCATCTATATTGCAGCCTTCCAGTACCTGAAAGGAGTCTACAAAAAGATGGTGAGAGATTTTATCAAGAGCATGTAGTGACAGGATGAGAGGAAATGGCTTTAAACTGAAGGGTATGTTTAGATTAGATATCAGAATTGAATTTTTTACTGTGAGGGTGGTGAGGCACGGGAACAGGTTGCCCAGAGAAGTTGTGGATGCCCCAATCCTGGAGGTGTTCAAGGCCAAGCTGGATGGGGCTCTGAGCAATGTGGTCTAATGAAAGGTGTCCCTGCCCAGGGTAGAGGGGTTTGAACTAGATGATCTATATAAGGTCCCTTTCCATCCAGGCCATTCTACGCTTTTATGATTCTAATCACTGCAGTTCACAGGTCAGCCATTGAAATCACCAACTTCCCACAGGCAAGCAGTAACAATGGTAACTGGGACAAAGAGATGTGACAAACTTATGGGCAGGCAATAGACTGCAGCATGGGTGGGGCAGACAGTGAAGGCAATGTCCCTCTCACAACTTTGAGCCTTTAGGCTGGGGCAAATCCCTCACTGATTTATTCTTGTCTTTATGTTGGATACTATACATAGTATTTCTGAAATCAATAAAGAGATGCTCATCGCTGCCTGCAAAAACAATTCAAAGAGGCTGTCTGTAATTTCAAAAAGTCAGAGTCTGGACTGATTAGCAGTGCTAATGCTCATGGGAGATGCACGAGTGTGTCAGGATGAAGGAAGCTCTGCAAGTTTTTGAAAGTGGACCAGCAGAGTAAATAAATACACAGGCCTCTCACCTTTTTAATAAGTGTTTAACTTCAATGTACATTGTACATGCCTCTTCCACAGTCCACATTTAACAGACATTTAGAGCAGCACAGCTTAAGGACAGTGAAGATTGTCTTAGAGGCCAGCCATTTGTTCAAGAAAATAAAGCACTGTTATGCTTGTTACAGCTTAATTAAACCTCACATAGAGAACTGGAGCAGGAAATATCACACAGAGGCAGACAAATCTGCAGCCAGCCGAGAAAAGTATTGCTTGAACAAAAGTCATGCAGGGAGGTTACCATCAGTTTCCCTTCTCACAATGCACAATAAAGAAAAGATTTTAAATTCAGTCATATCCTGCTTAAAAAGGTCTTGAAGAATTTATAATTTGCCTTGAAGGAAACAAGATGGGGGTGGGGAGAGGAAACAAGTGTGTGGTTGCATATGATAAGGCAAATATAGCTTTCCCATGTTCCTGTGGGCCATGTTCTCTCTACCTCACAGTCTGCCTTACATTCCCAGCTACACTGTTCTTTCAGGCTGTGCTGTCTACCAGTGTTCAAATGCTGTGACTCCTTTGCTGGGAGACAACAGAATTCATAAAGTGTCTCCTTTGGCCAGCCTGTGCACCTGGGTGTGTAGTAAACTAACTGATGTGTTAGTCCTGGTCTTCATGAGGATCATACTGTTACCCAATATCTGAACTTCCTCAGGAAACTAAAGTGGAGCTTCCCCAATGGATGCTGCAATGGTGGGCATGAGAAGGCAGCCATTCTGTCCTGCAAGACAGTCACTCAGTTGGTCATTGTTGAGAACTTCAAAATCTTAAGCAACTGGATCAACATACCAGCAAACCTTCAGTAGTTGTACATTGGTAAGAAGGAACCAGAGCATCATAGAAGTCATGGGGCTGTCCAGGAAATCAGGCAGTTGACATACCAGAGACAGGCCAGGAGACCAGTGTGAGAACGCGCAACACACAGCTCACCAGGCAACTCGATTTTCTTTTTGAAGCAACAAGCAAAGATAGGGTACTACTGTTTCCACCAGCTCCATGAAACAGCCTTTTAGAAACAAAAGACATTTTCACAAATGTTTCAAGCTTCTCTATCTATAAGCTAAACACGAAGATCAGCCCATCACACATTTTGTCTCTTGACCTTGAAGCTATTCATACATTGTCTCACTCTGACTCATGACACAGTCTACTGTGCCATATCCTGCTATAAATTTAATCTCCGTATTTACATTTAAATGGGAGACACTTAGCTGTCCACCAACACAGCAATATACATCCTCTTGTTCTGGGATCAGCTTCAAGTAATTAAATGGAAAAAGTTGCTGCAAAGTACAATGATTATCATAGAGTCATCATAGCTGCCTGACCTGCTGCAGATACGAGCAAGTGAATGCCATCACATTTCTTATACCTGCAAGTAGACATGCTTTCTTCATAGTTTCCACTGCAATGCTCTCTCTATACTGGCAAAGTTACCAAACCTTTTAAACAACTTTGAATTAATTTGAACCTGCCCCTTTTTATGCAAATATTGTACACAGCTTCTGGCTCATGATATTTAGAGAATGCTTGTTATAATTTCCTAATGGAGTTAGTTACATGTTTTAAAATAGATCAGTTTAGCATACAATACAAAGGAGATAAACACTCAGCATCTATTTATCTGTCTTTTGCTGTTTTATCAACTCCAAGCAAGATCAACATTTTCAGAGGTTCATATCCATTTGGCAGTATGAATTGTCAAACTTTTTTCCTTAAAATTTTTGCAGCAAGAGTTTTGATAGATCTTAGGCCGTATAAGACAGATTCACAGATTAACTGTGGCTGAAAGGCAGCTCGGGAGTCAACTCCTCCAGTCTTCTCAAAGCAGAAATAAGTCTGAAGCTAAATAAGATTGCACAGGGCCTTGCCCATATTATTTGAAGACCACAGACACAAGACAGCCTCCCATGAGGAGCAACAAGAACGCAAAGGTGAAGTTACACTACAGAACAAAAAGACAGATACTTCAATTTTTCAGACATTCATTCCTACACACTATTTCCCTTTACATCCCTGTCTAGCAGAGATTCATTGAAGAACTTCCGCCTAATACATCCCCTCACACGAGGTAGGATTGGTATGCAAAAATCACCATAAACAGATGTCCATCTCACCAATACTTAAAAACTTCAGACTTTATAACCTCTCAAAGTAGCTCTTCTTATAGTGCTATCTTCCTAAATCTACAAACAGCTTTCCCTTAAAATCTAATCCTAAACTCTCCTTGCAAATAAAATTCATCATATTCATACCTTGTTAGATACTGAGAATATCTAATCTTCACTACAATGACCTGGCATTTATTAACAATCATATTCATATATAATTATTAATTATGCTTATTACTATATTATTTTAAATTTTATAATATATTATAATGTGTTGTTTATGATATTAAAGATATTGGTATATTAAATATATTTTTCTATTTATCATATTCTTTTCTTCTCACACAGTTCCTTTCATCTTTCTACACAGGCTATATTTTCTCGACCTCTGATCTCTCTCACATTTGTCTATCACTCTCAAAGCATGGTGCCAAAACTGGATACTTCTGTATCTGCATATTTGATTTTTCCTTTTCTAATTACTTGTCTTTACTGAATTTCATCTCATTGGATTTTATATAATTTCTTCAGTCTACAAAGATCATTATGAATTTTAATTCTGTCCTCCAAAAGGCTGACAATCCTTTTTGGCTTGGTATTATCTGCAAATCCCATAAGCACGCTTGTCCTCCCATTGTCAAAATAACAAATTAAAATATTGAATAATTCTGGACCCAGGACAGATTTCTGATGACCACACTTGAATGTTCTCTCAGCTTGACAAGGAACTATTGATAGATTATTCAGTCTAGTTTTTCCACTGGTTGTGCCAATCTTGTGTGGGTTTTCCTTCCCGAGTTTGTGTACAAGAGTGCCATGCATCACTGTGCCAAGACTTACTTAAAATCAAGACACATCACAGCTGCCAAGTCTACTTGTCCTTTAGGCTGACAGCATGAACACTGCTGGTTCAAGCTTTGGTACTAATTAAGTTATAACAGAAATCAATTTGAATATCAAGTTGATCAGAAATGGTCAGTCATACAGGTACACATGGGTTCAGCTGCTCAGCACAATGCACTGCAACATGTCTGCCAGAATTTCTACCTGTGCCCAGCAGGGAGGAATTCTGCCTCAGACATGTTTGCCTCCTCCCTATGCTGGACACTCACTAGTTGTTGGGGAAACCTGTGTGTTGCATCCCACATGCTTCAATTTGATAGTAAGGGGCAAAATCTGGACTTTGAAACATGAGAATTTGGAGTTAGGTGCCCATGAAGCTCATTTCGCTCTCAGAATTATGAAGAAATTTTGTTATTTCTGTGAATTTCTTTTTCTCAAAGGAATTCTATTGTATTTCTTGCGTCTTCTGACTTACCCCCACCAACCTGTTGTGAAAGTCTGTTGCTATTCCTACACATCCAAAGGTATGGTTTAGTTCCTTAGTGCTATGACTATTCTTTTTCCCTGCCTTCTCCCTCTTGTTGCTCTTCCAACAATAAGCTTATCCCTCAAGCTCGTGGCCAAGTATCTCTTTCCTGTTCTGGCTCTGTTCCTTGTGCTGTCCTGCACAGCACATTCCTACTCCAAACCCCGCCAAAACTCATGTCCCCAGCACACCAGCTCACTCTTTTCCCAGTGATCCACAGTAACACATCACAACAGGCATTCTCTGTAGCTTTGGGACTTTAAGGATAACCTTCAGCATGCAATACCTGTTGCACCTTAATATAGAGACTGAAAGATGCTGTGGTTCAAATTCTTAAGTTCTCATCTCCCTTTAAGGTTGTCACAGTGACTCCTACATTAACAGAAAGTGTAAACTCTCCCATCTTTTAATTCTTTAGGGATATAAAACAGCAAAAGCAAATAGATGAGTTAGAATGAAAGTTTTCTAACTCAGTTTCCATTTGCTTAAGTGACCAAGGAAAGATAATGGAGTGAGTGAATATTAGCGATTACACAGCAGTTCACCTTGCTGGAAAGTTTCTGCATCCAGAGAAGCAGAAGAGCCTTTACTTATCAGGCTCCTGCTAAGGAGCCCTCAGCCACATTCATAGCAAAAGCTAAGGGAAAAGCAGAACAGCTCCCAACCCAAGAGACCACAGACCCTGCCAGGCAACCTTGTGGCCCTTCCTCTGATACAGTAATTTGCCATAGGTGGAGCCAGCCTAGGCTCTATTGGGTGGCCAAGTTTCTGTGGGAGAGTGCCAAAATTCACAACTGCTGTTGTAGGTTGCCACTGCTGTCTTGGATGTCCAACACAGAAAGAAGAAAGAATGAAAGAGAAGGCAAAGAAACACAATATTCAGATTGAGTCAGGTGTTAACATGCACACAACAAAAAGAACCCAACACAAAGCAGAATTAAACAGATCCAGGTGGATTCCTAGGCTGGTACAGATGCTGTAGTGTCACTGAATGTCATCTGCCTCACAGGTGTAATTTCAACAAATACTCATGTCACTCCACAAAGAGGAGCAGCTGAAACCAAAGATTTTTAGGGGGCTAACAAACAAGAGTCTCCACAAATATTTATTCCCACTTGAAAGAAAAAGAAAAGGGAAATCCTTTCATTGTACACCTTGTACTTCACTGTGGAATAACCTTAAAATCATAACCTTAGGTATCACTTTTACATATACATTTGTATTTACCCACTTCACTGTCATATGAGGCACGAAGTACAGCTAAATGAAACTTCAGTGATTTCTAAATACAAGCCATATGCTCAACCTTTCTGGCCTCTACCAGATTCTCCCAGGGTTTTGCTTCAAAATAGTATGCGGATACTATTTGCATGTAAATTATGGTATGACACCCTAAAATAGGACAGCATTGAAAACTGGGTCTAGGACTCTCCAGAGATGGATGAAATTTAAGTGAACATTCAGATGCACTTTACAGATGGCTTAAAGAAATGTCAAGTGTCTTAAACACATCAAGCAATATTTGCAGTTACACACCCTCAGTATCTGCTCTATTTGTGCTATATCCTATTGCAATTCTGCACACATGGCTGTAACCTGACATTTTTGTACTGGCAAGTTTAAACTGGTAATTTGAATTGTAACAGAATACAAAGCCAACTGAACTGGTTCTGGGTTCAAATTTCTCTGTAAATATTGCATGTGTCCAGTTATAGCTTAAATCATGATGTGAGGAGAGTCACATGGCATCACCTGTTCATTGTCACCTGCTCAGGTTCCCTGGGCAGAGCTGGTGGGTGAGCCACATGCCCGGCCTTTGTATCTCATACTTGGTTCCCATGGAAACTGCTATAAAGCCACAAATTTTGCATCAAAAATTATTTTTTTCCTCTAAAAGTAATGGTGTCGTGCATCTCAAAACAGGAGAAAAATACAAGTGAGAGATTTCATTCAGACCATTAAGTATTTGAATTTATTTTTTACCCTTAAGTGTGGAAAACAGTAGCGATGGCATAGTTTTGAAAGAAATCAAAAGATGTAACATAATAAATGGTTTAACTTAGCTAGATCTTAACTGACTATTGCTGCCTCAGGATATACTTTAGAAAAGTGATTTGCCAGCACTGTAAAGTGACTAATTCTTGGAAGAGCAAGTTGTGAAGATCCTGTATTTACACCCTTGTCTAAATGTTTAGGTACTAAAGGAAACCAGTTTCTAAAGATAAAAACCAATTAAGACTGCAACTGGTGTTGATGCACTAATTAACATTAAACTTGAAAATCACATTTGTGACCAAATCTGAGTGTACCAAAATTATTCTTTTTATATACAGGTATTAATCAGGGGTGAGAAAGCCTTTCAAAAGAAAATTGTTAGTACATTAAAAGGCCTAGCAAAAACATCCAAGACTGAAATCAAGAAGCACATTGATGCCACTGACTAGAACTATGCTATTTCTCAAATAAAATGTGTTCAGCCTCCTACCCTGATCCATCCAAACCTGTTCAGGAACCACCTTGCTCTCCAAGTACTAGACTGCCCCATGCAAGAGCCTTCCCTGTCCTGACTCTTCCCAAACTTCTTTCCTTAAACCCCTTTTCACTCATCTCTCTGTCTCACTCTTGTACTTTCCAAGCCACCCTCCTAGAAAGCCTCCACATCTTTAGCTGTCTTACCTAGAGATTCCTCCTTCTTCTCACCTTTTTGAACTTTCCAATGCATGCAAGTAGATGATTCTCAAAAGTGGCTCTTATCTGAGTGTTTCTCTACACCTCGTTTCTCACTAGCCTCTTGACTATTTTTCAGTCTGCATAGACAAGACCTTGCCTTTACACCCAAACCTTTTCTTCTGCCAAGCTCCTGCCTGCCACTGGCAGTCAGTGTTGTTTTCAACAGCTGACTGTTGCAGCAGCCAGTCAAGCTTTCCTCATCCCTGTTTCTCCTGCAGGCTCCTAACTGCAAAATGTTTCACTTTCCCATATGGGTTACACTTCTTGAAAAAAAAAATCACACACACACCTGACCACCTCAAAAGCCAGGAAAACCAAAATTAATGGACAGATATAGGAAATACTAAAAAGAAGCCTTAAAAAGCTTTGCTGTATATGTAAGTAACGAAGCATTTATTAACTAAGGGGAAGGAGGGAAAAGAAAGGATCCTCCAGCCCAGCTTGAGATGGAATGAGGACAGACATTTGCAGCTTTTAAACTTTCTACTGATTGCAAACCCATTGTGACATTCTCACTCTCCATAAACCCCTATGAAAATGTTTCCACTCAACCTAATGAAGCTTGCCATGCTTCCTCTTCACCCTTGGTCTTCAGTTGCTGCCTGGTATGGGAGCTAATGAGACAACCAGCCATGTTTCCTGTGCACTTTACATAGGAAAGCTTAAGCACCTAAAGCCATTGCACACAGGTGCTCTGCTGGAGCTGCTTCCATATGCCTTCCCAACCTCTCCTCTCTAAACTCCCTCAGGACAGAGTGTAATAAAGGGTGCATCACTCCAAAGCACACATCTAAAACACAGCCCACTTAAGGGATTGTGGCAACTCAGCTACACATCTCATGAGATAAGGGGTCTTCATTTCTATGAGCCTTACCTCTTCCCAGTAGGCATGGACCAGGCAGGAAGGCAGGGGAAGCTTTGTAAAACAGCTGGGAATGACCCAGGGAAGAGCAGTAGAATTTTTGCTTGTTAATGCTCTAAGTCTCCTTTTGCAGCTCCGGAGAGATTCCTTGGGAAATTACTTCACGGACATGACTGTGTTTGTTTGAAAACTCTCCCAGTGAGAAATAATTATTTCCGCAGCCTGATAAAGGCAACGTAAATTAATCAGATATATCACTACTTAATCCTTAATAGATGCTAGTGCAGGGGAAAGAGAAAAAAAAAAGCAAACTAAACAAAACATCTTAACTCACTGTACTCATGATACAAGATTACAGAAGTGCTCCATACTACAGCTAATTAAATATGGCACTGTGTCAGTGCTAATGAATATAATTTCTTCCTTCTTCCAAATGAAAATATGAAGTAAAAAGAAGCCAGGGGAGGGGGAAGAAGAGAGGGCTGGCAGGGGAGAAGATGCATTTACAGCTACTATTTATTCCTGTGGTGTATTCCTCCAACACCAGGATAAAATTATTTATTATTCTTACTTACAATACTTTTCAACAATGTCTTTAAATGCTTCTAAATTTTAAGGAAATGGGCACGTTGCAAGTTCAACTTGAGGATATTGCAATTGAGCCAACAACTATTTCAAGCCCCAAATCTCATCTATCCACACTGAAGAGTAGGACTTACATGGATTTGAAGGTGAGAGACACATGGTCCTATGTGACACTCCTCTACAAAGTACTAACACAACTTTCATTCATTACACTGGCGATTCTAACTGGAATTCTGATAGGAAACATTTTGAGCATGACCAGGATAATAAGATTTTTGATCAGGCCCTTCCTGTGCTGTGTAGATACTCTTGAATGATCCATATAGATAGGGTGGATTCAATAACAGAAGACAGAAGTGAACACCAAGAACACACTCCATATTATCTGTACACTGTTCATTCCGATGGAGAACACCATGCCAAAAGTAGATAGCTAATCCTGAATCATAGGCAGATTAAAAGCTTCCCTCACAATTAAAAGAGAAAAGGAGATTCTTTTCATTAAACCAGACCTTGCACTGATCAACATGAGCTGATAATTTACATAACCCCTTTTGCTCAATAATTATTGAGCAAATTAGGAGACAAGAAAAGCTGCTACCAGGATAGACAGTTGCATCCTAGCTAATGATCTATGCTTAGGATTAATTTTTTCCGATTTTTCTCCACCAAGATGCCATGTTTACTGCTGACCATCTGAATTCCTAATGAGGAATAGCAGCATTCCATCTTCTGGAATAAAAAGTTGGAGCTATAGCCCTGAAGACAAGTGTCATTCACAGCCATGTGTGAGTGACAATCAATCCTGGAGAAAAAGTGAAAGAGAATAAGAGGGTAACGCTAAAGTTCTTTAGGTTTCTTCACTTGGGTTACTTGGACACTAATGAGAATCATTCCAAATTTATGTTCCCTTTCTGCCTTTCCTTAATTCCCTAGTACTGACCTATCCTCATGACCCTTTCCAGGGCCTGGGTATATCATCTCAATCCCTTCCTTCCTCCATGTTTTTTATGGGGAGGTCTCAGTTCAAACATGACAAAGATAACTGATGTGTCAGAGCCTCATGAATATAAGTGCCAGGAAATCCTGTTTTCCCCAGAGAAAGCAGGGCTTTGGTCAGCATCCACATATGCCTTCAGATCAGGCTGTGTAGGAAAACATAAGGTTTATGTTTCTTATGTTTATGATCTTCATTTTCACTCTCCTCTATCACCATCAATTTGGAACCAGGGGTAATTTTTTGTTTTCTTTCCCCTCCTTTTAGCACAAATGGGTCAGTGAACTTCACAGCTTGAAACCTTGACAGAACCATCTGTTCTTCATTAAAAGCCATTAATGACAATGATAATGGGGCTAATTAAGCAGCATGCAAACATACACACGCTTCAAGGGCTCCAGGGCTACAAGCAATCAAAGATTCAAATTGAACCAGCTGCTGAACACTATTGATGAGCACTAGGAGCCCCCACCCCATCTTGTCCCAAAGAATAGTGACAAGCAGTCAGCATTCCACTGGACATGTGGAGCAGGTTATTCTGATACACACACGGCTCAGGGTCTTTTGCCTTTGTTCCCATCGTCCTTCCACCGTTTCCTCTTCACTGTGTGTTAAGAATGATTAGGAAACGCCACCACAGCCTGGGAGCTCATGTTCTCCATCACCATCTGCCAGTTTTAGTTCTCTGGTGGGTAGAGATGAGTGTGCATGCAGGGCTTGAAGAAGCACATGTTACACCTGCAAACCATTCTCAACAAATCCACTGACTTGCTACTTCCTCCAAACCTGACTTCTGGAAGTCACTTTGTTATTACTTGCCTTGGTTTCTTAGTCTCTCGGAGACAGAACCACTGCACAGGCACCTGTCATACCTGCATCAGAAAGGTTAGAGCTATGAAATCCTTGATGTGAACAGCATCTAGAACTTGGAGCTATACTAATAAGAGTCTCCTTTTAATGTAACAGATCTATCACAATAACCAAATGATCCCCAAAAAACCTGATCCATAGAAACACCATCCATTACAGCAAGGCCTGCTGGATCAGGTGGTATTTTTGCGTGTGGAAAACTGAAAATCGAGAAAAGCAATGGCCAGGACTTGTTAGCTCCAGTGAATCTTTGGCATAAAGGACAGGGACTTCTCGGGAAAAAAATGAAGGATCTGAGAACATATCTGATAATGTCCCAGTTATGAAGACAAGAACCACCTAGTCCCCTGTTTTAAAATATTAGAAATGTTCTCTGACTTCTTGTATTACCATATTTATCTTACAATCTGGGAATTAACATCTCACCTGCACCATCTTTCTGACAGAGGCCATTTCTTCAGCTTTTACTGCTTAGTCTGTAGTTTCACAGTCTTGCAACAGAAAGTCTTAAATAGACTGATCCATTCCTACCACTCTTGCATGATCATAACATCGTATCAGCTAGGGTCACAAACCCCTCTTTTCAATTTCAGAGAATTCATTATTGGATAAGAAGTGGTTTTTTACCATTGCAGTATCTGATAAGCAATGTTAGAAAGCTGTAAAACACCACCAAGCTGGTTTGCAGAAATATCTAGTAATGAGATATCTCTCCTGTAATAACAGGCTGGTGTACAAAACCCACCAACTGTGGAAAACCTGCATTAGTACGGCTATAAAAAAAAAAAAAGTAGCTATGAAATTTCAAAAGCAATACACAGCTACATTATTGCTGCTTCATGGAAAATAAAGTTTTGCTTTTGCATTAGACTTTTTTTTTTTTAAACACAAAATGCATCATAAACCACCTGAAAACTGAGCATGCACTGACTAGTGGTCTTAGAGGAGAATACCATATGAACTTTTCTCACAGCTGAGTACAACATATGTTTGCTAGAATCATTCCAAGTTAAATATGAAGCTGAAATAAAACTGATAAGTCAGTTTGAAAATCTTCATGTTCTGACCTCCGGGCAACACAAAATAGAATTTATTCTTTTTTAAACCAATTCTTTTAGAAAGCAGGAGCCAGGCAGTGTCACTTTATCTATGTTTTAACAGCCTGGGTTTCCCAAAATGTATCAGTGTCATTTATTCCAGCGCTAATTTTGTATGCTCTGTGCTTCTTTGAAAGATACATCCATAAGCCTCCTGTTTTCACCATACACCATTGTCCCTGCTCCTCCTCAGCCCTGCCCCAACCCACAGCAATATTTCTTTATAGTTGGACATTAATAAAACATGTCCCTCCCTAGAAGCAACTCATTGCCCAAGCAGGTTGAAGGAGGTTATCAGGAATTAGGTATTACTGCACAGTGACCTGTGAAGGTTATTACTCCAAGGAGAGCAATCATGAGGAGCGGGTGCATGAGGAGATGCCTCAGTAGAGCCCTGTCACTATGCAGCCTATACCAGCTTTGTATACTTTAGTTCCTCAATTCCCTCTCTTCCCCAGAGAGTCAGGATGTAGTTACCCACTGGCTTTTGAGGGGTGTCTCCCAGCACACAGCAGCAGGGTACAAAAGGGTTAAATCCCCACAGGCAGCAAAAGGCAAGGTGCATGGCCAGAAAGACTGACAGCACTTGCTGACAGCATCAAGGATACAGGAGCAGTAGGGACCACCTCTGTGCCAGGTGAGAGGGGCTAAGCAAAGAGAGCTCTGTGGCCAGACCACAAACCACCGTGACACCTTGTGGTGAAAGGAACCAGCTTCAGTTCTGTCCCTGTGGGGTTGGGGTCCCTGTTGTGAAAGGGCTGGGCTGGCTTAGGAGGAGGCTGGTGGGTTGGTATGTGAAAGGATGGAGATTCTGGGCCTGAGGAGCTGTCACAGGACAGGCTACACACAGATCATAGTGATGATCTTTTCCTCTGGGTCCTGATCTCTGATATTGAGAGCACAAACAGAAAGAGCTGGGGAACAGAACTTAGTGCTGTCATAGGACAACTGAGCTATCAGACAGGGGAGTGCTGAGGAACAAGCTCTCAGTCTCATCACTGTAACTTATTTGTGAATTTAGGGCTTTCAAACAACAAATCTAGTCAAAACACATCAAAAAATTCAAACTGACTAATGAAGATATTACGAAAATTGCCTTTGTTTTTTTTTTCAATTGACCCATTATTCACAAAAAAGATTCCACTCAGTTGAACTCAGGGCTTGGTTTCTCCCATTCCTTTTCTTTTTTGTTTGCCTACACCACAAGAACTTCAGAACAAAAGTTTTCTTTTCCCAGCCTTCTCTGTAGTACTACATAGATTCAACACACTTAACCTGGAGAACTCCTGATTCTGACAAAGTCCCCAGCCACCTCTGTAATAGAAGTATCTTTGTTGAGCAGCAGAAATTGAAAGGAAACAAAATCATACCCATTAATCCTGCAGAGGTTTGAACACACCGAAAGTACAGACCAGAAGGATCAGAAGGTGTTAAAATTCCTGTGGCAGAACAGACTCAGTGATAGCCTCTTACAATTTGTGTGTGAATTTAATATTTAACAGGGAAATTATGGATAAGAATCACTGCATAAGCATAGGATTCCTTTCAGGTGTGCAGGAAAGGCACTACCTGCCAGGGTTGCCATAAGCTCAGGTGGCATTTGGAAACAGCTCACCCAGGGGAGCCTTCACTGAGTACAGCTGTCAGATGTTGAGCTCATTTTCACCTGCTCTCTGAGACATTCCAACAATCTGGCAACTGCATTAGCATAGCACTGAGCTTGAATTAATTACCATAATTCTGGCTTTTAATTCAGGTTTTGGATGACAATACAGGAAACCTGAATTTTGGGTTCCTCATAGCAGGTTAGCAGTGGAAGCATAATGCAAAATACTGAAGTGGTGTGGTATCACTCTGCTGGTTCACATTTTATGGCTCTGAGACCCAGCAGGGTAAGAGACAAACCACTCGAAGGGGAACCACAGATCCAGGCTCAGAGCTGGCTATGAGAGACATAATTCATTCATCTTACAGCACAGATAGTGGGTACTCATTTTAGTCCAAACAGAACACTGTACAGGTGTTCCCCAAAGTAGCAAAATGCCTATCCTGCTTGCATTGGAAAACTTTCCTCCTCCTGGAGGGACAGTGTAACCGTCTACACAGAGTCTAATGAAACTTAGAAGGGAAGGCTCCTGGCAGGAGGAAGGATTCCAAAGTCTAATCTGCTGTAATGGATTCATGCTGTCCTGAAAAAACTCACTGGGCTGAGCTTTCAAACCCTTTCCCCTCAAATATCTAGGGCAGTGCTGAAAAATGCATGTGTCACCATCACTGAGAAATGGACAACTTCTTTCCATTCTTCTTCCATTTGCTGGGTAAACAGGCCAATCGCAAAGTCAGCAGCCATGGCAATTTCTGAATCAATATTTATCAAGCCCTTCTCCAACTGCTATTTCATGCCTCATTGGTCAGAGAGCATCCTCTCCAAGTGAGCCAGAAAATCCTGACCTTGCAAATGACAGAGGAGCTGCTGGAGGATTACAAAGTAGAGCAGCTCCTCTAGCTAAAAAAAAAAAAAAGGAACACTTCACGTGAGTGTCCTCTTGGCATTACACATTCTTCTTCTGCCCTTTCCTTTCTCCCATCCCTTCTTTCAGCAGCAGCCCTTGAAGCTGAAGGTTCATTTAAGAGCCCTAAACAAACAGTTCATTCATTAGCAAAAATCAAGCTACATGTAAATGACATTAAAAGTCACAGATACCCTCAAGGGAATCTGGTTTGGGTTGGGTTTTTTTGTCTGTACTTTTAATGACACAAAAGATGGATTTCTCCCTGCCCCTCCTCTAGGCATAGTAAGTGAGTTTGCAATTACTCCATCAAAAAAAAGCAACTGCATCAATTAGGTGGAATAGACTGACAGAAAGGTGTTTGGGGCACAAGGATACAATCCCTTCATCCTAGCACTCCACAAAGGAGGCTACAGAGAACAGAGAAACCTGGGAGAGGCCAAGTGCTGTAAGGTCACCTCTGGAAAAACAGATGGCTAAAAAATCAACCAAAAGCTCAGGGACATTTGAAAGGAAAGAAAGCATTGCCCTTCTTAGCCAGAGAAAATAACTTGTTAAGAAAACAAATATGTCCATGATCCTTTGAAGAGATGAAGTGGTGTTACTTACCAGCACAGCCTCTGAAGTGTATGGACTGCCTCCAGGAACCACTCAGGCAAATCAGCATGAACTGTGCACTTCAGTCCAGAGAGGATTTGCAGTGCCACACAATCTGGTACCACAACATGTCCCTTTGCTGCAGCTTGACGTGCCTGAGGTTTTCTGGGAAAATACATTTGTACCTGAACACCCCATCAAAATATACACTGAAGGGGAGGTATTGTTCCAGCCAGAAAAGAATGAAAACAAACAAAAACCAAGTGCAAATGGGAAAGATCCAGGAGGAATCACTGCTCTTTAAAGTTTTTTTATTCTCAAGCAGAAGAAAATAATGCCTCCAAGCACATTCCACACAAGGAAATCACATCTTCAAGTTTACTCCTAGTCTCAAGCTAATCAGAGAATTTCTGGAACTTTGGCTACTGTAGCGTAAGATGCCTTAGGCCTTCTCTGTACAAATCCTTCATTCAAAACAAAACAACAAACAATAGGGATGGTTTCTGTGCACATTTTTCTCCCATTAATCCCCACTACTCTTCTGGGAACACTTTTCCCTAGACAGTTTCTGTCTTTACTACTTCTCCTCTTCTTTTGGTTACAAGCTATTATAAAACTGCTCTTTTTTTATTATTATCATTATTTGTGTAGCAATGACCTACTTTGTTCTTTTCAGCATTCCCAAATTGATCCTCACAGTTCTTCAGTATCTCTCTTTTCTGAACTCTACCCAAAAGACCACATCACCGCATTTGAAATATTGCACTGGACTCAGTACTTTAAAATCTCTACTCATTCAGAGAGCAGTTTTTTTCAGGGGAGATTTGTCATGGAACATCACTTGGATGACAGCTCCAAATTGCATAAAATAACACATCTTATTGGCACCTCAATCCCTGGGAAGAGGCCACTGTGCACACCCAAGCCCAACAACTTCAACTGCCACTTTGCTCCTAAGGAGGTCAAGCTGACCACTCAACCTCTTTTTGTGCAGGTTTATTTTTTTAGTTAAGCCATGTTTCATATGATCTCTCCTGTTTGAATCCTGTTGTATTGACTTCTGTCCAGATTTCAACATTTTAGTTGCCTTTGTATTTCTGTGGTATTCAACACCACTTTCCACATTAGCAGCATCAGTGAACTAATGGGCTATTTGTTGTTTCCCCAGTCATTAGTCAACGCATTGCACACAACAAGCCCTTCAGCAATACTCGTGCCTGCCCAGGACACTGCTCCTCAGCCTCATTGCTGCTGTTTAGCATTTCCCTACATATACATCCCTGACTTGGCAATTTCAGGCTCCCATGCCTTTCCTTGTTTTATAGAGGGGCACACCAGAAGAGCAGGATGCTCCGTGGCCAGTCTGGACTCACAGAGCCCCTGACAGTAGGGATGTGTAACTGGCTGGCTGGGTCCAACCAGACTGAGCAGACACAGCAGAAACAGCGGAGCTGTTCTCTCAGCAAAGACACAAATAGATGCCCTCTTCTCTCCTATTCACTCACCAGTTCCCACAGAACACACAGGTACTCCATACATTTGCTTTCTGTTCTGTTACATGGTTTCAGATTGACTGGATTGCAGGATTCCCCAAAACTCCCTCCTGAAGGAACAAGTCTATCAACATACTCGAGTTGGAATGCACTTGTGTGCACTTGCAGCAACAGTGACTTGGGAGTCAGTCATGGTGGCAGATGCACCTCATCAGGGTCCTAAAGGCCGAGCTAGAGCAGTCCCTGCAGTCAAGCTCCATGAAAGGCCAGGGACTTAAGTTTGAAAATACATTGAAGAGAAAGTATATTTGAAAAAGTAAATTTTTGTTGAGATGAGTATCAAAAGATTTTTTTCGGGTATCCCAGCCTAAGAGTCACCAGAATGTCCAAACACTGTGAAGTCTGAACTTCCACAAAAGCAATGATGGGGCACTGGGTTAAGGGGAGGAAAAGAGAGAAAGACTTGCACAGGGATTATTATCCCTCTGTCAATTGCTTCAGTGAGAGCTTAGGCAGTCACCTTAGCAGTTTGTGCTGCATTTTCTCATCTGTCAAGGAGAAAGAAGCAAACCATTTCAAACAGGCATCAAGTTACTCAGTGCATTAGTGTTTATGGACTGCCTCGAGATATATTGGACACAGGGGGAGACAAAAACTTGGGGAGGGTGGGCAAGTCAATTTTGAGGCATCAACTTTAAAGGTGTTCCTCAGGGTTCAGTTCCAGGACCACTTCTGTTCAATATATTTATCAAGAATGTGGATGAAGGAGTTGAAGGCACCATTAGCAAGTTTGCTGATGGTACCAAACTGGGAGATGCTGTTGACTCCTGAAGGACAAGAGGCCTTGCAGGGGAATATACATAGATTCCCGGCTGTATTCAGCACTGGTACAGCCTCACCTTGAATCTTGTGCACAGTTCTGGGCTTCATAATTTAAGAAGGAGGTGAAGGTCCTCAAACGTGTCCAGGACAGGGCAACAAAGTTGGTGTAGGGGCTGGAATGTCCTGAAGAACAGCTTGAGGACTTTGGGCTTATCTAGTTTGGAGAAGAAGAGGCTGAAGGGTGACTGCATTGCTCTCTACAGCTTCCTGAGGAAGGAACACAGAGAGGGAGGTGCTGAGCACCTCTCCCTCTGATGCAGAGACAGGGACATGTGGGTATGGCTCAAAGCTGCACCAAAGGAGGCCTAGACTGGACATTAGAAAACACCGATTTACCAAGAGTTTGGTCAAACCCTGGAATAGCTTCCTAGAGAGGTGTTCAGTGCCACAAGCCTGACAGTGTTTAAAAGGCCTTTGGACAATGCCCTTAATAACCTGCTTTACTTTGGTCAGCCCTGAATTGGCCAGGACATTGGATTCCTCTGGTCTGTTCTAAACAGCAGAATGCACAGGTCACAGAAGCTTGAAGCAAGCCTTTCAAGTTTGCTGTGCCACCTCAGCTCTAAGACAAGAAGTTTCCTCTAGACAAGTAGGCCTGGCTGACATAATTTCCCCAGATGATTCAGAAACTCTGACTAATGTACAATACCACTGGCTATATTTTCATTTTGTGTACTTGGCTTCCTTCTCCACCCACCTCTTCAGAAAGGACTGATTTGCTGCTACATTTCACTACAAACTCATGCATCCCTTTTCACTGCTGGTGCCAACCAAGTCCCTCAAACAAGGCTGTTGCATTTGACCTTCAGAATCCATGAGTCAAACAGTATG
>VXAD01001547.1:491541-542539 GCA_013399195.1 Dicrurus megarhynchus
AGGGATGTGTAACTGGCTGGCTGGGTCCAACCAGACTGAGCAGACACAGCAGAAACAGCGGAGCTGTTCTCTCAGCAAAGACACAAATAGATGCCCTCTTCTCTCCTATTCACTCACCAGTTCCCACAGAACACACAGGTACTCCATACATTTGCTTTCTGTTCTGTTACATGGTTTCAGATTGACTGGATTGCAGGATTCCCCAAAACTCCCTCCTGAAGGAACAAGTCTATCAACATACTCGAGTTGGAATGCACTTGTGTGCACTTGCAGCAACAGTGACTTGGGAGTCAGTCATGGTGGCAGATGCACCTCATCAGGGTCCTAAAGGCCGAGCTAGAGCAGTCCCTGCAGTCAAGCTCCATGAAAGGCCAGGGACTTAAGTTTGAAAATACATTGAAGAGAAAGTATATTTGAAAAAGTAAATTTTTGTTGAGATGAGTATCAAAAGATTTTTTTCGGGTATCCCAGCCTAAGAGTCACCAGAATGTCCAAACACTGTGAAGTCTGAACTTCCACAAAAGCAATGATGGGGCACTGGGTTAAGGGGAGGAAAAGAGAGAAAGACTTGCACAGGGATTATTATCCCTCTGTCAATTGCTTCAGTGAGAGCTTAGGCAGTCACCTTAGCAGTTTGTGCTGCATTTTCTCATCTGTCAAGGAGAAAGAAGCAAACCATTTCAAACAGGCATCAAGTTACTCAGTGCATTAGTGTTTATGGACTGCCTCGAGATATATTGGACACAGGGGGAGACAAAAACTTGGGGAGGGTGGGCAAGTCAATTTTGAGGCATCAACTTTAAAGGTGTTCCTCAGGGTTCAGTTCCAGGACCACTTCTGTTCAATATATTTATCAAGAATGTGGATGAAGGAGTTGAAGGCACCATTAGCAAGTTTGCTGATGGTACCAAACTGGGAGATGCTGTTGACTCCTGAAGGACAAGAGGCCTTGCAGGGGAATATACATAGATTCCCTGCTGTATTCAGCACTGGTACAGCCTCACCTTGAATCTTGTGCACAGTTCTGGGCTTCATAATTTAAGAAGGAGGTGAAGGTCCTCAAATGTGTCCAGGACAGGGCAACAAAGTTGGTGTAGGGGCTGGAATGTCCTGAAGAACAGCTTGAGGACTTTGGGCTTATCTAGTTTGGAGAAGAAGAGGCTGAAGGGTGACTGCATTGCTCTCTACAGCTTCCTGAGGAAGGAACACAGAGAGGGAGGTGCTGAGCACCTCTCCCTCTGATGCAGAGACAGGGACATGTGGGTATGGCTCAAAGCTGCACCAAAGGAGGCCTAGACTGGACATTAGAAAACACCGATTTACCAAGAGTTTGGTCAAACCCTGGAATAGCTTCCTAGAGAGGTGTTCAGTGCCACAAGCCTGACAGTGTTTAAAAGGCCTTTGGACAATGCCCTTAATAACCTGCTTTACTTTGGTCAGCCCTGAATTGGCCAGGACATTGGATTCCTCTGGTCTGTTCTAAACAGCAGAATGCACAGGTCACAGAAGCTTGAAGCAAGCCTTTCAAGTTTGCTGTGCCACCTCAGCTCTAAGACAAGAAGTTTCCTCTAGACAAGTAGGCCTGGCTGACATAATTTCCCCAGATGATTCAGAAACTCTGACTAATGTACAATACCACTGGCTATATTTTCATTTTGTGTACTTGGCTTCCTTCTCCACCCACCTCTTCAGAAAGGACTGATTTGCTGCTACATTTCACTACAAACTCATGCATCCCTTTTCACTGCTGGTGCCAACCAAATCCCTCAAACAAGGCTGTTGCATTTGACCTTCAGAATCCATGAGTCAAACAGTATGGTGTGACCAAGTCACAGTCTGCTATTCATGGGCACATCCGTGATGAGGTTACCCAGACCGCCAGCCAGCCATGTAACTGCAGCATCCAAATAGCTTCCAAATCAAATCAAGAGTATTGGTGACTTGACAGAGAAAAGCCTTTTGTTTCTGAACAAATTTATTTCTCTTTGAAATTAAGACCTTCTGATTTCAATTTCACCTCCTCTGCTGCTGCTAAAACGAAGCTGCTAAAAGCACAGATGACGCAGAGCCACGTCCTTTTTGGGCTAAGCAAAACTTCTTAATAAATAGATGGGAAGACTTGGCACAGCTCATTCGTTGGGCACTCTCAAATAGGAGAGTATCTTCTTTTGTCCATTTTCTCCCATCTCAGATAACATCTGGCACAGACATGTTTCCTTGCTGCAGGCCAAACAGGCTGTTGACAGGAGCCACAGGAATACACTCTTTTGTACTATGAAGCAGCATTACAGAGGGTGTGCTCTTGAGGGCAATGTGGAAATTGTTGGGCACATAAAAGGGTGTATGCAAGAGGGTGGGAATCAGATGGTCACACCACATAAACAATGAAGTTATGAGCTGGGTCCCGACTCTACCTCTGCTATAAAGGAGAAAACTGGCTAAGTTACATACAATATGCCAAGAATAGTCAGAAAGGGGAGCTTCTTTAAACTCCACACATACCTTTTCAGAGTGCATCTACTGTGCCAGAAAGATTTTGCTTGTATGAGGGTTTTACTGGAGGGTTTTTTAACATGGGTACACAAGCACACAAACCAGCTACCTGTGACATGGTTAAAGCAGGACTGGCATGGTCTACGCACTCCTACTAAATTTATGCAGTTTGCTGTGGCTGCAGTTTTACAGTAAGGGGCAATGAGGGGCCCCACAGAGAGGTGGCCATGTAGGCAGAAAGATGAACTTATCCAGAAAAAGTATTGAGAACTGAATACCCTCCTGACCAACCCAGGAATTAACTAATTTTCAGGCACAGATCAGCAAGCAGTTCTGTGCACAGCAGCAAATGACAGATATACAAACTGTAAAATATTATTTGCAGCCTCATTTTGGTCTGCCATGGAAAGGAAAAAACAAACCGAGACGATATTTCATAATAAAAACTTGTTAGAAACCTCCTCAGGCAAGGAATAGAGCAAGGACTAAAAGCTTTGACGGCGTTTAGACTCCTGGCTACACATATCTCTTCTAAAATAAAGCAATCTCTAGAATAGATAGTCAGATCAGACAGTGACAGATGAGTAGCTTTAAGTTCACGGTCTTTCAGATAAGACATAAAACCAGGTCCTGACCTTGTATGATCATTAAAGATCTCATAAAGCTTTTTGCAAAAAACGGGTTCTTAATCCCACTGGCCTGGAGACAATCCAATTTAGGTAACTACCTAAATCAATCTTACAGATTTATCTAAATACAGCACTCTGTTCTCCAGGCTAAAATAGTGTGTGGCATTTCTGTGTGCTGTAATATACTAAGAGTCCTCCCTATCTCAGCATTAGGTGAAGTGATCTTTTTATATGCACTCACTGCCACTCCTACATGGGGGTTATGAACCTCGGTATATGTTAAGGAACTTGGAGATGCAAAGTGCAGTGGTGTCCTAGTTTCAGACAGAACAGTGTTAATTTTTTACAGTAGTCAGGAGTGTGGTGTGGCCAGACCCTACTGGTATTTGATACCAACTCATATAATTGGGAGGGTGGGGAAAGGGACTCTGGCTCATAATAGGGAAGAGCCAGTTGATATTTGTCATTTCTTTGTCCTACACATTTTGTTATTAATATTGTTGCTGCTCCTGTTTGTTTTCTTATCTCATTGCTGTTTCCAGCATTGTTCTTATCTCAAACCATGATCTTTGCCTTTTGTGCTTGCAATCGGAGAGGGGAGGAAGGGGAACAAGCGGCATCTGGTTTGGGAGAGTCTCGGTGGGAGCACTAAATGGGGGAGTACCATTCCTAAACCACAACAAATGGAAAAGGCATTTATTACCATGTTTAGCACAATTCAGTTTCCATGAAACCTTTTTCACACTAGAGTAGCTAGAAATTAGAGCTTCCCAAATTCTGAGAGCTAACGAGTAAATGAAAAAAGCAGAAAAGCAGAATGTTTGTACCTGTGCCACTGAATAAGCCCATGGGACAAGATTCAAAGAGAGACAGGGACAAGAGTGGGACAGTTGGATATTACCTGAATCATGACCACTGAATACCTCAATGGTCAGCAGGTGAAAATATAGGCTGTCCAAACCACTACATTTTCAAAACGTAAGGATAGAGTTCTTTGATCAGCATTTAAGGGAAACACACCGGTCCTTCCCAAGCAGAAATTCCAACTTCCACCCAGGAGGATTCATAACATGTCATGTTTTCAAAAGGTCTTTACAAATAGCATCACAAGATGTCCCAAAACTCCTTGGGGTGCATTCCATATGGATATCCATTAGAGTGGATGAGAGAGCAGACAAAACCAAACAACAGAAGCATCAACAGCGCTGTTCAGTAAGGAGTTAGTCTCCCAAAACAGTCAATAATTATCTCTTAGAGAATAAAGCAGCAATAAAACCCTGGAGGCATAGAGATCAAACTACAGAAGATTTGAAATATGGATGTAGTAAAACAGTGTGGATTTTTACTGTAATAAAAATGTAAGAGGACAATCACATCTGTCACCAGAAAGATTAAGCTTTGAGAGACATAGTGTCTTAACACGAGCATGCCTGCACACACATAGGAGAGTGCCCGTGTCAGGGTGGGCCTCTGGGTGCTAACAGACAAGGTTTATTTTGAATTGAGCTCTCTGTTCACACCTATCTGTCAAGGCAAGTATGTTATTATTTTGCAGATGAAAAGGAAAGCTTCTTATCAAAGCAGCACTCAATTACGGTTACTTACAGCAGGTACCTCTCATGATTCTTGGGTTTACTAATCAGAGGCCATGATTCCATTCCCACTAAGATCTAAGAGTAGATTCCCCAGGAAAAAGATCAAGGCTAATATGCAGATTGTTACAGAGATGTTCTCACCTGCATCTTGTCAAAGAAAAACATCCAAGTTTTCTTCACCAGAAAAGCCTACTAGGTTACCATTTTCCTGATCTTCATTATTTACCTGAGCAGTCTAACTACGTAACCAAAAGCCAAACACAACTTGTGAAAAAGGATCCAAGAACAAGTCATTTCTCATGGTGACACTTGCTTCTTTGATGAGCCTTTTTAATGCGTGCAATGTTTTTCTGGTAAAACATTGTGCACTGGAGCTGAAAAAACACAAGCCCAATAGGATTCATGGTCAGTCTTTTGTGTTCCTCTCACATTGGGGAAGAGCTAGCAAGCCAAAAAGGCACTGGCAAAGTTTAGCTTACAGCGTGCAGTAATGAGACTGTGTGAGTATTCTCTGGTTACTGATTTAGTACAATTTGTTTGAAGAGTATGTGGTTAACAAAAAAGAAGCCTGAACTAAGCCATGAAATACATTTATCACACTCTAAAAACATTTTTCCTATAACAATTAATTTTTCATAAATCCAGAAAATAAGAATTCCATTTTGGATAAAATTTTGTCAGTGACACGAGAAGTGAAAACCTCAAAAAATCTGGAAAAACTTTCACATTAGAAGAGCTGTTAACACAGTAATTGGGGTCTCCCACATAAAGAAAAATTACTTTAACCTCAGGCTATTTGTCTTTCTGGAGTGCATCATATTTTCTCCATGACCATCCAGGCAATTCCTTATCCATCAAATGGTCCATCCATCAAATCCATGCCTCTCCAGTTTAGAGACAAGGATGTCATGTGGGACAGTGTCAAATGCTTTGCACAAGTCCAAGTGGATGATGTCAGTTGCTCTTGCCTTAATCCACCAGTGCTGTAACCACACTGTAGATCTCCAAATTCATTAGGCACCATCTGCCTTTAGTGAAGCTGTGTTGGCTGTCATGAATCACCCACTTAATATCCCATGTACCTTAACATTGTTCCCAGGAGGATCTGTTCCTGGCAAAGGTTTAGTCTGACTACAAAATTGCATTTTCTATTTAAATAGAGGCCAAGAATTCCATGCTAGCTGTAGAATTATTGCTTCTTTCTTCCATTTTCAGCTAGTATAGGAACTACCAAAATAAGAACTACAGAAAGCAGTAAGCAAAGATTGCTGGTTCAAAGGGAAAGCTAAGTTGCAAAATTCAGAAATTTCCTAATCCCATGAGTGTCTTGGAAGCAGAAGAGACTCATACAAGAAGACAATTTAGTATCCCTAAAACAACGTTGGCAAGTATATACTAAATCTAGAGGAGCTCTACAAAGTGCAGGTGGGCACCTGCTAACTTTTCCAACAGTGCAAGGGTTGGCCTTCGTGGCACCCGTGCACGCTGAGAATGAAAACCTCTGACTCGCATTGCACAGGAGCAGTTATTTAGTCACTGCTGAATACAAATACCCAAAGTTCTGCATCCTAGTTTTAACTTGCAAATTGTACTGCTACCAAAAAATTATAAGCCCAGAGAAGGCTATAAAATATAAAACTTGCTGATAAGAGCTCATTGCAAGGAAGCATGGTCAGCAAGCCCACACTCTCCTCCATAAATATTTTAGGTGTTAATAAAACAGTACCAAAGAGAGAAAGACACTAAAAAGTACATTTTACATCTCCTTTCCTCCCACTTCTTTTAACAGTGGACAGACAGGAGGAGAGCAATGGCAGCTCCTGCCCAAATAATTTCATCAATCCAAACATGATCAATCTTACAGCAGACAAGAGGAACAAAAACGAGCCACCATCTGTGGTGTCTTCTGGGTGGCAGCACAACTAGCATTTTCTGAGTGAGCTGACACTCATGTCAGAGACAAGAGATGCATGATGGTTTTAAGAAACTTTTGTATCATTCTAAATTTGTTTTTTATAATCTATGTTGAAAGATTGATGCCAGGAGTAGCAAGCTGCTTTTTGTGAAAGATGCTAACAAGGTACCTTCACAGCAGCTGTCATTGTATCCTCATGGTGTGTTACACCCCCTGAAACTACAATTCACTGCCAGCAATGCGATACCTGAACTTAATTCAAAGCTCTTTGCACTTCCTGCTGCTTGGAAGATATTAAAGAGCCACCCTGAACATGCATTGTGCTGAAAGCTGCTAAGAAAAGTCTACGTGCACTGAGGAAACCTGGAATACTGTTTTGGACATAAGTTCATTCATTTTTTGAGGCAAAAAATTTACCGTGGTTGAAGCAGCAACAGTAAACAGTCACTTGATACACAAGTGTCAGTCTCCCTTTCAGAAGACAGATCCAATACATTAATTGCTAGAGTGTCATCAAATATCTGACAGATCAGACCCAAATGGCGTGGTGTGCTTACACCAGACGGCAATCTGAGTCTTAAAAGTAAAGTTACAGCTTTCTTTGCTGTAAGGTTTCCAAATGGACATGTTGTGCATGTTATTTATGGACATCTGCCCAGACCTTCAGATGAACAACTCAAGCGATGTGAGCTTCCACCTCAAACTCAGTGACAACATCTCAGTTCTCCAGTTTAACTGTTGAATTACCGATTGCTTCTGCAAACAGCCAAAAGACTGAACTTTCAATAAAATTAAAATTAAAAGTAAAAATAAAAAGGCAAACAGAAGGAAGGGGAGTCTAGTGAAGGACAAGAAAGACATCGAACACATGGAGTCCTGAAGGAAGGGGACACTGAAGAGAGAGGAGGAACCACAAAACTCCTCTCAACCTGAGAGACCCAGAAGCAAAAGCTGAGCTACCCTCCAAGCCCAGCAGCTCACTCAATCCTTCCCTTTGTCCCTTTCCAAAGCTTCAGACTGGTCACTACGATCAGGGAACAAGGTTGTGCTGTACCTCCAGCACCTGCGCTCCTGCGCTGCTGTCCCCTCAGTTACCACAAAGATTGGGTTTCTCCTGCCTCCTGTTTCCACAGCAAGCAGTCCTGCCAGAGCCCCCTCATTGCACCCAGGGCCTCACAAACCACCCCAAAGCGAGGCCTCACTGAGGGCAGGATGGCCACGAAGCTCAGGACTCGGGCAGCCCTCCCTCCTTCCCTGGGGTAAATCTGATGCAGCGCTGTCAGCACAGACCCAAAAGAGAGCAAGCACATCAGCCCCAGCACAAGAAACACATGGATATTCTACCAACCTGATCTGTGTCCTCGACAGCCCTTAGGCAGACACCGCCCGCTCCAGAGAAGCAGCTAAAAGGCATGAAACACGGGATTTTACCTCCCGCTGCTGCTGCTGCCCCTCCCCACCCTCCAGGAGGGCCGGTGCTGGGCCCAGCGTTCCCTGCTGCCTGCACAGCCCCCGAGCTGCTGCCCCTCAGGACGGGCTCCCAGCACCCAGATTGTTCCACAAAACTTCCCTCCAGCCTTAGTCATCAACTAATGCCTCAGATTTCAGCATGCACTGTCACCTATGTGGCTGTGCTTTGACATCAGTGGTATTTCTACATCACAAACCTCCCGTTTTTGTTGCGGCCAGGACAAGCTGCTGCTTTGTAATGAGCAGTAACATCACTGCTCTGGTTTGTCATCCATGTTAGATCAGGGCAGGGGGATGCAGAGGGTGGGTGCCCCAAGCCTTCCCCCTATGCCTTAGACTGGGTTCTTATGTCCATATACAGTACTTTTTGGGAATATTCATCACCCTGGCTGGGCTTATGAGCGGGTTGCTCAACAGCCAACAACATACTGCAGAAAAGTTGCCCAGAGGCAGATTAAAGGACATTCATCTGGTCTCTGGAGCCACAGGTGTCCGGGGGTATGTGCTGGTTACAGCCCACCTACAAATAAAGAACCAGACCCGGAGATGGGCCAGGTGTCACTCTGTCTAAAATATCTTCTGTTCACTTAATCTGCACAGAGCTGTTGCTGGGGCCAGAGGTGGCTGGAGGCTCACAATACAGCCTGCTCCTTTAGCACAGTCCTCAGGATGAGCTGGAGATCTTTATGCTGGGGCTGGCTAGAAACCTAAACACAGCATGGTTGAGCTGTGTTTCAAGATTATCACTACAAAGGGAGGGAGGGGAGCACTGTGGCAAATTTACCTCTGCTTACAACCACCACTTACCATGCAAAACACAGCAGTTCTGTGAGCAGGGCTTCACTGCACATTCTCCATTCAAAGGAGAGGGGAAGCCAGTTTTTAAAAACTAGGGCAAAGGCCAGTAAATTACCACAAAGTTATTTAAACAAGGAACACCAGAAAGCCAGCTTTGTGAATGTAAAGCTTATACGAGCTTCTGTAACCTGAGGGGAATAAACATGTTTTGCCTCCCAAATATGATCATCAGCTGGAGGCAGCAGCACTTCACCAGTGAGAAATTTCCAAGAACTTTGCAAAACTAGGAAGAAGCAAAAGCAATGATTTACACGCCTTTCTGCTCTTTATGTCTGACCCACAGTGTATTTATACATCCCCATCTTATGGCTTGCTCTGTCCATGACTTCATCAGCAAAAGGTGTTTAGGGTTTGCCTGGCATTAAGTGGCCAGACAGAATGCATTAGTCTAGAAATGGATTATTAAATTCCACTGTCAAACTGAAGTAGTCAATAAATACAGTGGAATGAAAGTCCTTCAATTATATAATGCTCTATGTGAACTGTTAAAAAGTTCCCACACAGTATGGTTTCAGTCCTGTTTTGATTTCTCCCTTGCCTAACCCTTTACTTTCTTCTGTCAGGCCTTATCCTACCTCAGTGTGTAGTACTGCCAGCTACTGAGTTGCCTACATCTTTTTGGGAACTGTCCCTACTCAGCAAAGTGAGCCAAGTCACCACATTTGGATTCTAAACTCCAGGACTTCAAACCACTCAAGCAACCACTCACAAATCAACTCCAATTCTTCCAGGCAGAAAAGAACGAGCTTCCAGGCTGATGGGAGAACTCTCTGTTCCCTTTCAAAATGAAAAGAAAAATTCAGTGGAATGCCATCAGTCATACGATGCAAAACTGTGACAGCCCCACCCTCTCACCTGCCTACTCAACAGCAATGCCAGAAGGATTCTCTTCAATTCATCTTCAGTCCAATCAACCATTTGTTTTTAAAACCGCATTGTTGCTGCCTTCCAGCACAGTCCATGCTAAATTTGTACCAACAGAGATCCCACTGTTATCCACACAGGACATCAGCACTAGCTTGGATGAAACCAAGCATATTCTAGCCACAAAGGACCAGAAGATGGGGTGCTCTTTTTAAGAATTAAAAGACAGGCAGGAATTTTTATAGTTGTTGTAGCTGGTTTTGTTGACTTCTGATGAGAGTTATCAGACAACGTATGTTCTTCTGAGTTAGAATCACTTCAACACCAGAAACCTATTTGAGGGTCTTATTTCAGCAGAATTATCTTCTTCTCAAAGAAATCTTAAGGCTTCAGTAGGGAGTTAAGAAGTCACATTCATTTTTTTGGATAGTTTTAATTTTCTTCATCTCCTCACGTACCCTGACCAGGATTAAACTGGATTAACAGAATGGGCATGCTTTGGTCCTGCCTCAGACTGCATTCAGCTGAAGTTTAAATCTTACATTCAATGTACCATAATTTTTCAAAAATGCTCCTGCTGGCAAAGCACTGTATGGTTCTTAGCAACCCATCACATAAAATATTTAATTCTCCACACTTGCTCCAAAAGTATATGAAAAAATAAAAAATGCAGAAAATTCAAGCAATGTATAAGGGTTGGTTAGGTTTTGGTTTGGTTTTTTTTCAGGTCCCAATAGCACTGAAGCCGAGAAATCTTGCATTTAAACTAGATAAAGCAATGCCCTCTAGTGTTCTGCGGGGAAATCCCATACAAGGCTGCCAAAAGCCTTAAAAAATTCATGCACCATCTCAAGTGACAGTCAACGTTTTGAAAGTTTACAGCTCACATGCAGCATCCTTGGAATTTTCTACTTGCGTCTGTGGCCTGCAGAACTACTTGGGATCCTTTCTTTTCCTTCCCTCCATTGCTGATACTTGCATCATAATTTCAAATACCATCTGTGGACAGTCTTCCCACCTGGGGCATGTGTCAAATCACATCATACCACCCTGCACCTTCCCACACAGCATTTGGTACCCTATGTTACTGACCCATCACACAAGCAGGCTGTTATTTTTGGCTTGAGGAGCTTTCTTACAGAGCTCCAAAATTTAGTAATTTCTTTAAGGCAGCAGCTGTCCCAAGATATTGATAAACTGCAAACAGAACTACCCAAATTCAAGAAAGACTCAAAGGACAGCATTCTCATAGTTCAAAAAAACTCCTGCAGAGCTATCAAAGTATTTATTTACATCATGTACACATTACAAAACTCAACTTTGCATCCCACAAAGGATTGGAAGAGAATTTATAACTGGAGGTCTGAAAAGCAAAAGGTAAAGTCCTTGATGAAGGCTGCTCTTAAATGACCAGGTTTGAGTCCTTAAATTTTACTATCCATTGCTCTGGAAAGACAACTGCTGGGCTCTCACCATCTACACAGATTAAAACTTGAATGACTTTGATTAAACTTTTAATCACACCAAATACTTTTAAAATAATTAGCAACAATAAAAAATCCTGTTAGACCACTGTGCTTTCGTTATTTTGCATGCCATTGATCTGCTGCAGACAGAAACCACAGATCAAAAGGGAAGCAAAAAGAAAAAGAGAAATTGGAAGGAAACACCAGTTTTGCTCATGTCCTCTCTGAAATAAAGGGGGGAAAAGATCAAAATGACTATTTTCTGGCAACCTAAGGAGACTGGTACACTTAGAAAACTGCCAATACAAAGACAGAATCAGTCACAAATGCCCTCAGCCCTATGTGATTGTGCAGGCATTTGAGGGGGCAGCAACACTTGACTGCCAGGTGAAAGATACTGTATTAGGGTTGGACACAAGGTCTTTTCCTAACTAAATGATTCTTTGATTCTATTAAGGTGCTGTCTGGAATTTGTTTCTTGTCTGAACAATTTCAGTAATTACAAATAGGCCTATTAACAGTGATTCACACTCCTGCTGGGACATTCACTGGAGCAAGGTTAATACAGGCGTGGTTTCTTCAGAGGGAAGCTAGCTTGGCCTGTTTGATAGGTAAAGACAGGGGCTTAGGTCTTCAGACCAGGCACCACCTTGCACCTTCCAGAGGAATTTATTCATAAGAACAAAACATCAGAAATTTATTTTAAAATTTTGTTCATAAAAGTAATTTTCTCCAAACAAAAGCCTGCCAGAGTGACCACGCAAAAATTACTGGATATAAAGAAAACATCCAGTGAGATCATACACCTAAAGTAAATTCTGGACCGATGTGGCACTTGTGAGGAGCCTTTTAGGCCTTTGTATTTGCAGCCCTTGTGTCTGAGGCTGCAATTCAGAATTTGGATATAGAAGTGGGATCAAATTAGACATTTTTAAAATTAGGTTTGAGCTAGGAAACTCCACTTCAAAATTTAAATTACATTCTCCTCAGAGGGCAACCAATACATACTCTAACTAAACAAGCAGATACTTTTTTTTTTCTCTAATGAGGAGTGGTTACTGCCAAGCATTCTGGCCTGCAAAGAAATTATTTTTGATCTTGTTATACACGTAACCAAATTAAGGGAGAAAAGAAAGCAGTTTAGAGACCATCCAAAAGACAGCCAAGAGAGGATATTCAGTGTTTGTACCACTGCACTAGGAACTCGTATTTCTTAGAGGTCTGACACAATACATCTGTGTTACTGAGTGTATGCACAGAACGCCATCTTGGAGAAACCACTTGTATGTAAGAAAAAAAGCTCTCAGGATCAGATTCCTCCCTGTCACACTGTCATTCTATTTGCAGGGTACAGTGTGAGGAAAGGACCATTCAAAATCCAAGGTACAAAAAAAGCAATTGAAGGATCTGGGGAAAACAGACACTATCTGGAGAACCCAGTTTCCAGCCTGACTGAACAAAACAGCTTTTCCACTTCCTTCAGTTTATTCAACAGTCCACTGCCTTGCAGACACATTCTCACCTTCTTTGGGAAGAAGCAGAACAACTGGAAGGAGAATGGAGGAAAATGCTCCAGCATTCATCACAGAGAGGCCACACACACACACTGTCATATCTTGACAACACGTGTGTTGTTCTGCAGGGCTGGGAGCATTCTACCAGTGCTTCACTAGGCAAAGATGCCAAGAGTGTCCAGGTAAGACACTAAAACCATCTGAACTGCAAGTAGTTTCATCAGTGAAGTATAAACTGAGCTCTTCCATTCTTCACCTTGGCTCTCTTCTTGCACAGGTGCTCTGCTATGAATCTACTGCTGGTGCGTTCTCTGTGATTTCTTTCTGTGTCACTATCTGCAGGTACTTCAGTCGCTTGGGAGGGAGCTGCTCATAAAGGTCAAATCCCAAAGGACTCTCTGCATTCAGTAGTCTGTAGTACAGCAGGTGCTTTTTCAAGTTCTGAAGAAAGAAACAGAAAGGTATCTAATCCTTTCCACTCTCTCCGACACAACATAGCAAATCTGCAAATAGTACAATTCCATTATGACCAAGATATTTAATCACATCATCTTCAATAGAAGAGCTATAAAAGGCAAGTTTCTTCCAATAAAATTCACTTTTTTTGGCATGAGAATTCCTCTTCTAAACACGATTCCATTGTCTCCTCAACAGCCCCTCACAATCACTTCTTGCCAGAAACCCAAGTGGATTTTTGAGTGTGATCTAATAATTTACCCTGGACAAAATGACCCAGCTCTGTTCCACAAACGATAGATTTTGGCAAGCTCCCTGAAAAAAAGAGAAACCTTACATCTGTCCTTCTCTTTTCAGGGGTAGCATCCAACTAAGAGTTAAGACAGATCACTGCTGGCCACCTATTCATAACTGTGCTATAGCCATTCCTCTAGCATCTCTAGCTATCCAGATATAAAGCTGCTTGGACAAGAGGCATGGACAACACAGTACAGGAGATTCATCTAGGTTCCAATGGGCACATTGTTTTGAGGTCAATTACTACAAGAACTGGTTAAGCATATTTATAGTTATTGCAGGCCAAAATCCTGCTGCTAATCTCCTCTCATTCTCAAATTAGCAAGGTAGTTAAACACAAATTTCAAAAGCCAAATGTAAGTCTATAAAACCACCATGTATGGAAAATTTAATTCCCAGAGACACAAACTGAATCTTACAAATCCTACCTCATCCACCAAGAGCCACGTCTTCCGCAGCATGCTTTTCCGAGCAGCATCTGTCTCCTGGGAACAAAACACATACTTTCCTTAATATGGTGCAGTAATACCTTTGCCCAGGGGCATACAGCACTCCAGGATGATTTGTTCATTATAATGATGAGCAGCTTGTTCCAGCAGAAAGTGCTTGAAATGTCTTATCACTTAAATCCTGCCTCTCTGCTCCTTTCCCTGATCTGAATCTCAGCTGACTTCTTAACCTCCGGGTAGAACTGCAGATCAGAGGTGAAGTGTTGTTAGCACAGCTATTCACTGATAAGAGGCCCCAAGGCCATAGGGAGGCTTCTGCTTGGTTACTCAAGCAAAGTGAAAGAAGAGAGTACTTTGCACCTTAAGATTGCTAAGGCAGAGGCCAAATCTATTACAAGCCCTCTCTGCCTGATCACCTTCCTTAATTTTTCTGCTTATTCTTCCTCCCACACCACAGAAGTAATTGCTGACCTCGAAGATTTAGGTAGAACTGGCTACCCTTAATGCAAGTGCTTTAGGCTATAATGAACAAAAGCTGCTGCCTCGTATGTGGATTCTCAAACAGCTGACCAGTCCTCAACACATTTGCTTACAATCTTTGTTTTCAAGTCCCTAAGGTCAGTGATTCATCACAAGCCACACTGGATTCACAGGGAGACCAGATGCAAAACCCAGACTGCAGCCCTGAAGCTCTATCCGTTACTCACCTGCGCTGTGCTTTCCTGGGAGAAAATGAAACTGTTCACATGAGCCACAGCCACCACGTACAGAACAGGGCACCAGGCGTGGCGCAGCGCACCCGTGACCAGCGTTCGGAAGTAGAGTCGCAGGAGGTTCAGGTTATCCTCGGGAGGGGAAGTGTAGCGCTCAAGAGGCACAGGAAACTGCAACAAACCCATCCAGAGGCAACATTACAATTTTTGTCAGGGTCTAAGTAGTGAGAGGAAGTTCATGACTTCTCGGGTGCTCTTCCTTGTGCATGCCCACCTACACAATGTGATGTACCCCAGTGGCATGACCCCCATTTGCAGCAGAGCTGCTACGGCCCACTCCGACTGATGTGACATGCCTTGACAAAGTGTTGTCAAGACCTCTTCAGCTTCATGGAGAGATGTTTTACTGGTCCTATCACTGCAGCTGATTTTTGGCACAGATAAGATGAGAGCTTATAAAGTAAGAAGACAAGGTACTTTTGACAGCACCACTAAATTCTATCTCTTGTGCTCTGCTCACTCAAAAGAAACGCAGTCCTACACTTGACAGACCAAATTTTCTTGCTGAGTTATTCAGCAGAGCACAACTCTGATATAACTGTATGTGGAAAGATGGTTGAGAGGGAAAATGACTATTTGTCTATGCATGGTCAAGGAAAAAGTTCTTACCAAGGTGTGAAAACACTTATTTAAGGGAAAGGTAATTGCTAGCAGAACATGGGGTGCGACCAGCCCTTCATACATACAACCTATAAATGAGAAGGTTCTCAATGGTCAGACCAAGCAAGGTTTGGGAGTTTCCACTGAAGACTGAGCAATTTCATAGCTCCTGCCCTCCACATATAAACACAAATCACGGTTGGAGAATCACAGGCAAGAGCCTAGTGAGCCAGAAATACGTAGTGACAGGCAATGACCATAAGCTAGGATTACCTGCTGTAATGGCACTCCCAGCGCCCGCAGGATATTTGTGTGCTCCCCAAAAACAGAGAGACGCAGATGAACACTGAAACGCTTCTGTAGAGGTAGAAGAACAAAGACTCCAAAGAGTGGATCTCCAAAGGAGACACCCTCAAATTGCTCTAGGAGACTTATATAGAGATCGTGGAAGGACGCCAAACCAGGGAGAGGAGCATCCAAGTTCAGGGAGTCCAGGGCCTTGGGTTGGCAATACACAGAGAGAAGGGCAGCTGTGTAGCGGTGGATTGGTGCTTCTAGAAAGAGGTCACTGCCTGTGAGGAAGACACACATGAGCCGTGCAAGTTTGGCAGCAGTCGGGATGCTCTGAAGGATTTTAGAACGCCAGGTTTCCAGCAACAAGACCCACTGCAGGTTCAAGGTCACAGTGTTGATGAGATCAAGTGGGAGAGAGTTCAGTATAGCCCCACGTGTCTCTGCATTAGTCACTTTGTTGTAGAGGCTGATAAGTGGAAAGAATGGCCAGTCTGAAGGCAGGATGGGCCCTTTGACCTCAGGAAGCAGCATTGACTGGATGAGGTAATTCCGCCCTTGGTAGGATGCCTGAGAACGCGTAAGGGTGGGCTGCAAGTGAGCAAAGTGAGAGAGGTAGCAGGAACGAATGGAAGGCAGATTCTGGTACGATTCTCTCAGCAGGGCACCACGAGTAACCTTTGGAACAAATGCTGCTGCAGAGCCAGGCTGTGACAGTTTGGCACTGGTGCCCAGATGCAGAATATCAGAGAAGTCAGCTGCTTCTGGCCCTCCAGCTTTCCCTTCACTGTAAGGTAAAGACAAACAATAGTTTAACAAACAAATGAACAAACAAAAACCTGAAATGCCAAACAAACAAAACACCACATAAATTCATCTCTACAGTCTTCCTGGAACAGGCAGAGTAGTATATGCAGATCACTCAACACTTTCTACATCACTGAGCTATTCTAAAACAGAGGGCCTGAAAAGCATCAGCTACCTTGGTATTTACAGGGAATTCACAGAACCACATTTGGAGTCAACAACACTGAGGCCGTGCCATGAAAACCCTCCACACAATGCCAGTCTAGTGTGGAGGCTGAAACCCCTTGTCCAGAGAGGCAGCCTACTTACCAACACAGACAGGAGAGCGCTGAGATGAAATACTGCATTTCAGATAAGGCCTACACGAACCAGTAAGACAATGTTCAGAACAGCAGCTTTGCAGCTGGCAGTGGCAAGGTCAGGGGAACCATACAAACTGATAGAAACTGTGCATGTGGAAAGTGTTTGTCAAATCCATATGCCACAGTCTCAGACCAAAGACTCCCCATTTTGTTGGCCCAAGAAGAAGAACAAAACACCACCACACAACAAATCCACTAACAAATTTTCCTTCTTTCTGAAAAAACACAGTATCTCTTTATAGCGCATTGGTTCAACCTCCTACAGGGATACACCATGGCTAATTTCAAATAGATTGAAATAAACAAGATAAACTGCTACCATTTCTCGCCCAGGTATGAGAGGATTCGTATTTGAGATGCTCATGATTTCTTCCAGTGTAAGGCGGAAGACATGGCATTTGTCAAATCAGCAAACATTTGTGTAAGAACTTGAATAATAAGGGTTTGAGGAAGATTCATTAAGCTTTTCAGGCTATGTCAAATTCTCATTTATTTTCTAGACTCACTACTCTCAGGATGACAGATGCTAGGCCTTAGGGAGGATCAGTTCTATCAGGAGTCACACAAGCCTTGTCACAGGGAAAATCAAAAGAAACTCGTCACTTTTCTCAACACTGGTACATCAGAGAAAAATACGCAACCACATTGCTTGCCTGAACTGAAGGCTCTGTGCCTGGAGAATATGCCAATGAGTTAGTAAAATTTAACCACAGGTCCTGTTACAGGCCAAAAATTATGACAAAATTGCAGTGCCAATGTGGTTTGTCTATTTTCCCCATGTTTTCCCATGCATCAGACTAGAGAAAGGAAAAAATGCAAAGCTTACGGAAGAAACTCTGGATTAAAGGCAAGATCCAGTAGGACCTCGTGAGCCAGATGCTCACTCCCTGGCAACAGACGGCTTAGCAATGCCATGGCAACACAGTGATGGAGTGAGGCATGCTGGGTGTAATCCGGACAAGTGCCTGCCTGTACAGGAAACAAAACAACAAATAAAAGCATTGTATCATTTGTCAACAAGGCATTCAGCAAGGACAGGAGGATCAAACAAGACACAGATCGCACTGGAAAGTGAAAGACTGAGGCAGACTGCAAGAGCTGTCAGCATTCATACCAGGAGATATTTCTGCTTCCCCTGACTGCCTTAGATAGTCGACAATTTTTTAGCAACACACTTGAAAACTTCATTGCTAGTCTATCCCAAAGAAAGGCAAAAGTAGATTTTTTTCCATCCGAAGTATTTTGGAACTAAATCCCCATATCAGTAACGGGAAAGACGTTATTTGCTAATGGGGCACAAAAGTCAGCAGAAGAGTCGCCAGACCTAAGTCAGATACAAGAAAGATCAGCTGCCAGTGAAGTCAATTCCTCAGGGGAAAGAAATGAAAGGACTAATAAGGATACCATTCTCCGAGCCAACGCTAACGCAAAGTACTGCAGGTGATATTCATGGCGTAAGATCCACGCAGATGAGGGAGTCACAGAGGGAGGTCCAGTCTGCCAGCTTTGATGCAGATAATCCTTCAAGCCTCTGAAGCCCAGCACAGAGCTGTACTATAAAGGAATCATAAATGGAGACAAATAATATTACGACAGTTTGTATTTGGAGGAAAGCAAAACACAGCCTTCTCCAAGGCCCACCCCCTACCTCCTTCCATGAGAGGATTCCTGTTGGCTACTCCAAAAGGCATATTTAAAAACAGCCTTATAAATATCTGCTTTTCTGCCTCAGGGCTCACCTGCATCCATCATGATCACCCCCATCATAGATAACTGACAGTAACTGCCTACATTTTCCATAGTGCTTTGTAAGGCAGAAATCTGGCCAGTGGCTTAAAATGTTTTTCCCTCATCTGGCCAGATTATTTCCCTTAGTAGCCAATCAGCTAATTCAACACGAGGTGCCACAGGAAGGCTTTGAGAAAGCTTATGCTATTCCATCTTTCTAGGGCTCAGCCATTTGCTCTTTAGGGTCTGCAATCTTCCATGACTCACTCACTCTAAAAATTCAGAACAAACCAAAGCAGGAAGGACCCTCTTCAGTAGCACAGTAGCACTCATTCTCTTCTTTAATATTATGCCATTTTTCTTTGCTATATATGCTTCAACCATGCTTTTCCTCCACTGACACTCAAGTTTTATGTTTCGCTTAGCCAAACAACAGTTATTCAACTCTTCTCAACATTCTTTATAAAGCCATCCTTTAAGCATCACCTGCTCTGTAATTCCAGCTTCCTGATGCCAACTGCATATTGGAATTCAAAGACAAGATATTTTTCTGATCCTCATCCCACTTGTTCTGAAAGTGGGACTGTTTCTCTCTATAATACTTTAATATTTTTAAAATAAAAATGCACAACAATTTGCTTTTAACAGTCCTTCTAATAAGTGTTTGATGCCTGGGAAGGTACAAATACTAACCTCCCTCACAAGTATATCATCATTGACCTAGAATTTATAGTGAAAAAGTCTATTCTCACCTTGCTGGTCAGGCCTTTGTGAATGTGAGTGATGTTATTGATGAGAAATAGGAGGGCAGTGAGGAAGGGGAAAGGTGACTTGGAGCCAACCAGGCTCAAAGGAGGTTTGCCTCCAGTGCAACTCAGAGATGCAATGCTGACGACAGATTCTGGTGCCGGGGAACAGGACAGAGGGTTGCACAAAGCAGAACATGGCCTGTGTGAACAAATAAACAGGAGTTAAATCAAAAGCATTCAGAGTGCTGAGGAATTATCTTGTTGAAATGTTGCTATCTATCTGAACTGTACCACACACTGCAGTAAAACCGAAGCCCTGAAGACAGTGAAAGCAAAAAGCCAGTGTCACAGCTGGTACACTAAGCACTACTGCCATACAAGCTAATGCCAGCGAGCTGTCAGGAACTCTTATCTTCAGCTGAATTGGTCGTGATGAGCAGAAATACTGATGCAGTGACGCATCTCTGATGTCAAATACTTGAAAGCACTGGACCTTTGAATAAAAAAAAATACGCCCTTCCCCACATACATACGCACACCAGGCTAACAAGGCTGCCCACCCACTCAAGACATTTCGGTAATAAACTTGTAGGCAAAGCCAAAAGGCCAGATTATATCTAAAATTGACATTGCAGAAATGCTGCCCTTTATGTACTACTGAAATGCATATTTTTAAATTGTATTCAGAAAGAACCTAGCTTTAATGTACATGAACATGACTGTGCAAATCACTCTTGGTGTGTGTTCTCTGCAGGTGAAACTACGAATTCCCACACCAGCAGTGCTTGCGGGGCCCACAGTAGATACATAATGTCTGTACAGGTAAGAGCACCACAAGAAAGAGTGACCACATGCAAGTTGTTCACTGGTAATGGAGTAATAAGGCAAACCCTGTCAAAGATCCATACCATTACTCTATGACAGACAACTAATTGCTTAAATGCATTGCTCTTTCTACCACTGGTATTACATGTACAAGATGCATAAACATATGTGGGGCTCATGAAGTACCCTGAACTCCTGGGCTTACACTGCCCAGAAAGTTTAGACAAAATTGTAAAAATATTAGGGCAGCGATTAGCTGACTCTGGTTTTTACCAGCCAGTGTTAAGAACAGCCTAGGAGAATTCTTGCTGATGAGCTTTTATAGCCTGACCAAACCCATTGTTTTCAGACCTCAAAGACAGGCAGAAAAGGGTCTAATGAGTGCTCTTGTGTTGGAAGCTTTGGTTCCAAGAGCTCCAGATCTCAGTTTCAGTCACGAAAGAACATGGGCTAAACTGTTTGGTGACCATTCAAATACCACTTGAAACCAAAAATTTCAAGTGCCCTTTGTATCACATGTTCTCAGAGGCAGATGGATGCCTCTACGACTGCAAGTTAGGCCTTTTAGAATCCCCACCCCAGAAGATTAATCACAGCCTAGTAAGGACGCTCCCTCTACAGCAGAAAGACAGAAAATCTGCAGTGCTTAACTGTTCCCAGAGCCAGAGCTTATGTTATCCAAATGTCTGAAAGAACAGTTTGGTATCCGTTCTTTCACTTCTCTGCAGGGGTTTTCACAGCCCTAATGAAGCTCTGCAGGAGCTTAAAGATGTGAATCTAGTTAAATTCTTTTATATAAGCAGCACCACACAGAGCACATAAAGGGTACACGCACACACACACTCACCTCATCATGTAAGAGGGACTCAACTAATGTTACTTGTGCTGCTTTATTTTTTTAGACCAGTGAAACCAAAGAAGAATGAAAGCCAAGAGTGACTAAAATAATCTGAAATTGATACGAAAATCCCAGCTACAAGGTAAAGCAGAGATGCAGCAGCACCAGGAGAAAAGGAGGAGCTGCAGAACGTCTGCAGCCATCATGCCTTTTCTGTGAGGGGGAAGAGGACAAAGCAGGGTGTAGACAGAGTCCTGCTGCACTCCAATTCCCATATGTGGGGCACATTGCACAGGGAGAAGAGGGAGGGGGGAGAACTGTCACACAGTACAGTATAGAAATGGGGCTCCCTTAGCTTCTGACAAAAGCATCTTAGCAGTGGAATGGTTTTACCTGAGCAAGTCCCACATGCTGTCTATGGCTGGCTGGCTGAGAAGGGGCTGCAGCACCTCTGATGTCAAACGTTCCAGTTCCTCTAAGCAGTCAACTGGATTGACTGATGGCTGTAGGAGACATGAAGAATGACAGAAACAGAAAGTGAATGACCACAGCATCCAGTGATAGCAAAAAGACAGACTGATTTATTTGCTTCCTCTGTGTTTATTATCTTTTTGCCAGACCCCATCACCTACATAGTGGTACTGCTCTAGGTTAGAGCTGGCCTCAGTGCTTGTAGTGTGGAAGCTGACAGCTGGCACCTCAAGGTATTCTCACACTCAAGTATTAAAATGCATCACAGAGATTCTTAATTGGCTTGAAGCAAGATATGGGGTCCCTGGAATCAAGATTCCCTAAATGAAAACTTGGCTAAACCCCCCTTCCCATACCATCTGCATGTTTCAATTTAAATTGAAGATGACACAAAGGTGATCAGAACTACCATGAGAAAGCTGAGTGGCACCATGACGGTCTCCAAATAAAAAAAAAAAAAAAGAAAAAAAGAAAAATCAGCTGCATGAAGTGTGATTGACCTACCCATCAAAGCATGACTGTGGATGAACACTGCACAGAGGAAGAACTGTGGCTTTTAGAGAATCATCCAAATTCTTCTGACCCTAGTAAGCAATATCCCAGGTTGAAGGAACATGCTGACAAATTTTAACACCTTTTCTCTTCATTAGAATGCTGCTTTGGGATACAGAAATACTCATTTCTGTTACATAAAATCTGATTGAAATCCGCCTCCAGAAATCAGTAAAACCTTTGTGAAGGTGTTAACCTTAGTATTTAATAGTCTAACAAAAATATTCCAAGAAGGTCCCAGTATACACTCATCTAATTACTATACAAGTTAATTTTTTTGCACTAATCTATTCAGACATGCTATGTGCAATTTTTTTTTAATCAGCTAACCACAGGTAGATGACTGAACTGCTTTTTAAGTGGAAACTAAAAAACCCAGCACAGTTCAAGAATTCAAGAAATTGTTTCCTCAGTCACTCTTCTGGGACATGTGTAAGGTTACAAATGAGCATTAACCTCTTGGATGTCCTGTCCCTAATGCTCAGGACATAATCACAGCATGTGAAAGGTACACCAACCTTTAGGGCACTGAAGAAATCTTTGAGAGATACTGGCAGCTTCCACCCCAGCCATAACTAATAAACTCAGTTGCTTTTGGCAAGTTTCAGAGGAGTTGCACAAGTGTGAATAACTACAGCCATTAAATTACCCTAACACCTTCAACACAGCTCTCCCAAGTTGGAACTCAGACATGTCAGTTGGGCAGTAAAGAGGAAAATTGCATTTATCTTTAGAACATGAATCTTTAAGGTAGCTAAAGTGTAAGACATTATTCTTCAACAGCATCACACTGACATGTCACCTTCAGAAAACTCACTTTAAAAGATGATCACATACTACAACTGTGTGTTACAGAATTTGACCTTGAATGCCAGTGAGGCAACAAATAAATTTATCTTTATTATTTCCTATCCAAAGTTCATATGGCATGACCCTTAACGCTCAATCTTCCACCCAGATGATTGCAGTGTAGATGTCCACATGTAAGCTCTCAGACCAAAGAAAATGCAAAAATGCTTGACTCGATTCATCCCACTAGGAAAAAGGACTGCCAAATTAAATTAGGTTGTATTTGCTTCATGCTTTGGATCTCTGTGGTAAATCAGAACAATTACAGCACTACCACAAACCTTGATTGAGACTCTAATCGCAAAGGATGAAAGGACAAAAAGGAAGACAGGTATTTGGCACTGCTAACATACAGGGTCAGCAGACTTATGTGACCCTGAAAGTCATGCAGCCTAGATATGAGGTATGGTAAACAAAATCACTGCTCAGCTAGATGCCTCAATATCTGTCTTTTTCAGTACTGCCTGTAAGTTCAAGTTTTCAGAGGTAATACACAAGCTGATGCTGGTGAGATGAGAAGACAACCTGTATTTTCAAACCTTACCTGCTGGCTGTAAGCACTGTAATAAACTCCCAAGAAGATCACGCAAGTTGTGGTCAGAGGCTGGAGAGTTTGCCAAGTTTCTGTCTGGGATATCTCCTGAAGGATTTTTTTCAGACTTGTCTCAAGGAAGGGCTGTAAGCCTGACACTTGATTCCATGCTACTGGAGGAGGTGGAATTGGTTCACTATCTTCTGAATTATTGCTGAAACACAACAGAAGAAAAACACAGGATAGCAAATAAATGTCAAACAACTGTCTATCAATATTAATAGAAAGATGTAGTCTGGAAAATGATACCCAACAGCATAACTAGGAGGGAAATGTCTTTCTATAGTCCCACAACCCAGACTAAATAATTTAGGCAGAAAGGATAAATGTAGAATGTACTTACAAAAGCTGAAGTTTCTTCTCCTGCACTACTCTGCCCCTGAGCTATGCTCTAGCTTTACCAGAAAAGCTATCTCAGTATTCAGCTTTAGTTAAAGAGTTCATTGCTTTCCACCAGAAAAAGTACCTGTGTCTGCAGCAAATCCTACTGCTTTGATGTCTATCAAAACCAACCACCTCTTAATCCTGACCCATCTTGGTTTCCGCAGAGAGGTTCTTTCCTCCAAACCTCAGGGCATTTACTTTCTTTACTCCCAAGAGAAGGTCAAAGCAGCTTCCTAGCTCCTTTCAGCAGGGCATTTGGCTAACAGTGTCCTTTCTGCCCCATAGCTTCATGCAGATTTTGACTCCTGCCTCTGGCCAGGCTAGCAGGCATACAGCTGTCAGACTAGACACTACTTCTGATCTTGTGTCAGAGGGAATACACCCCACCATGCTGGGGCTCACATGTGGGACAGCAAATGATTGAAAATGAGGGGGAGGGGGAAAAAGGTGACAGCCAGGTCTCCAAACCAAAGAAAGGGAAGACAGGATGCCAGCTACTGAGATGCACAGAACAGTGACAGAGAGAGCCTACCTGCTCAGCTTGGCCTGCAGCTCTGCCGTGTAGCCTGCTGTTTGTGTCACGTGTGTCAACAGAGTAACCACTGCCGCAGCTCGCTGCACACACAACTCGACCACAGGGCTCTTCCTGCTGAGCAACTCGGGCAGGGACTGCAGTATCCTCACCAGCACAGGGTAGAGATCACTGCAGTATGAATTACAGAATAGATACGGTTGGAAAGGGTCTCTGGAGATCATTTGTACCTCAATTCCCAGTTCAAGCCAGGCTAGCAAGAGCAAGATTGCCCAGGGATATGTCCAGTCAGATTTTGAATATCTGCAAAGATGGAGAGTTCAGTATTTTGCTGTGCAGCAATGCTCCAGTGTTCGGCCACTTTTACAGTAAAGTTAGTAAAGATTTCAGTAAAAACACTTCAGTGGAATTTCCTGTATTTCCAGTTGCGCCCATTGGTTCTTCACTTTCCACTGGAAGAATCTGTCTCTATCTTCTTTACACTCTCAAATAATTTATTTCTAAAGATTGCTAAAATGTGATTATGAGAACCATCACCACCACCACAATAACAAAATTAAACCAACATAGAAAAAAGATGACAAAGGAAGACTACTGCTATTCCAATTTCATCCGAATGGGACCTACCTAATACTCTGCTTCCAAGCACTCTGATTATCTCTTGAAAAAACTACTTTTATTTTATTCTTGCTGGGGAGTAGTTCTCAGATTCTCAGTCACACTTACAATCCTGCAACTTTAGGGAATCTTTTGTTGTTTCTTTCCTCAAAATTATTTACAGTGCTAAAATAGTATATACAGTTTTTAGTCTTTTTAAATCATACACCAGATTGTGCCAAAGAACGCAAAATGCTGTTGTGGATGAGAATCTCCCTTCTGAAACTCAATACTGGCCTCCCTTTTACTCTACTTCAGAGCAACTCCATAGCCACCTCTCTTCTTCCAATTCAATGTAATTATAGGAAGAAGATTTAATGCCTGAGCTAGGTCAGACTTACACCAGTGCAGACCTTGGCAGTCAAGCACAAGAACTTCTCCTGAACTGGAAGTCAATGTATCGTGCGGTTCTGTCTGCACCAGTCTGCCCCACTCAGCATGGTGACTGCTGCCCACAGACCGCCCCTAGGTCAAGCAGATTCATTCCTGGGTGCACTGCAAACCATGTGTTTTGACATCATATAAGCATAGATTATTCATCCCTTCAAGGGGAAAAAGATTCTGCCCTAAAAAGATTCTCATCCACAAGGAGAAACAACAAAATAGCAGTGCTTAAACACAGGAGGTGGTGAACAACCAGAAAAAGGCAATACTCAGCATAAATACCTTTAGAAACTGAATTTTTCTGCAGGAGGCAAGAGAAGGTGAAGTAAGACACCCTGAAGGGAATACACACTGAGGCTGGAGATCCCTCTATTTGCCCCTTTGGAGCAGGATGTCCATTGTCTCTGTTGTGCCCTCCACCCCCACTTCTCCAGCTCCGAGCTGTACCTGTAGAGGTCGCAGGCCTGCCCGTAGCCAGCAGCCACAGCCCACAGCCGGAAGGCTTCAGTGCTCAGCCTGATGGCCTCCTCCCTTGGCAGAAGCAGATCCAGAGGGTCCTCAGCAATAAAGCGACTTAACCGACTCTTCATTTCAAATTTGTTAAGCTGTAAAACAAACAAAGGAAAAAGAAAAGGATGAAGAACAAAAAAGACAAAGGGATAAGGGGCATCAGCTGCATGCATCATTATCTCATTGCTCTGACGCACACAAAGAGCTGCAGATTTCAATTCAGTTTATTCTGAACTCTTCTTGCACTGCTCAGATCTGCTTTTATTTTGTGCAGTCTTAAGGAGCAGACTACAAAGGATCACTAATGGCCAACTGCTATTTAGAGAGAAGTATTCCTGGAAGGCATGCCTAAGGGTACCTACTCCATTCCTAACACAAATCAACTACACCTAAATAATTTCTGATGGAGGTTTATCTATCCCACACACACTCTTGTTTTGGATGCTCTCTGTAGCATTTAACTGATTTTTTTAAAAATTAACAATTATCCTTCTTTAAATAGTCATAAATACAACTCTCTTATTCAAGACTACTAGTAAAGATACACTTTGTGAAAAACCATGTCTACAAAAGTACTGAACTGATGCTGACATTCTTTTGGGGAAGTCACACTAGATGGGTTTCAGAGGTTCTACAACCTAAGTCTTTCTATAATTCAGTGTTTATTTTATGCAAAGGGTACCTCCTGCCTATTACTTTCATAAGCTTATAGAATTTTGATGCCTTGGAAATGTTCTGAGGTTATTTTGGTATTGAATTAAGCACGACATGACTCATTTGCAGTTCTCTAGAAATAATTTTTATCCTCCCCTACATCTGGGTATTTTTACTTAACCATAAAAAAGAGCTTCTCTTTCCTTCTCCCACACATACAAAAGCTTCTATGTGCTCTGTCTAAACAAATGAGGTAACAATGTCTTTTTCACAGCACAAGGACATATTATGGGTAATTTAAATTTCAAATGCTTTAGAGACATCTTGTAGGGAAATCAATGCACACCAGCAAGAAAGCAAAGGAGCTGATGAGTCAAAACTATAAATTCTGACACCTCTCCTACAGAACAGAGGACAAAGTCAAATTTACTTCCAGGAGGAAGATGGAAGAACTTTGTTGTTAGCTAAAATAAATTCCTACATTGATGGTTTTGATTTAGTTTTTTATGATCTTCTACTCCCACGTTTAAGTGCATGTAACAGAACATATTAGAGTGTAACAGTAGCAAAGCCTGAGTGTCAGGAACCTTCTAAGCAATTTTTGCATGTCTTGAAATACCTGGAGTACACAAAGCCTGAAGTAGAAAAATATCTGAATTTTACTCTGTTATGTGCCCAGTACCATTTACAGTCTTTAAATATCCCACTATCCATCATTATTCCCTATATTTTATAGCACAGGCTGGTGTTCTGTTGATACTAGCAATTTCCTGGACATCAATTTGTTAGATGTTGTTAACAATACTGAAGCAAAGACCTTAAAAAGTGCTCTTTGCACCGTAATGAGTGCTGCTCTTGGTAGATTTCATGCATTTATAACATCAGCATGACAACCTATATGAGGGAATGCAATTATCTCTGAAGTAGAAAACGTGTCCAGAAGTTAAGAGGAGTTGAAAACACTAATGAATTATCTCAGAGTTAATTAATGTCAAATTAATGGCAGAAAAGTTCAACCAGGGATGTAAAACACAAGGATAGTTGATTATGTCCCTGGTTATGACTGATAATGTCCCATACAGTCTTATGCTGCCTATCACTGAAACATGGGAGAGTACAGAGCTTCACACATCAATGCATGCTCTAAACATCTGCTCCTGGTCAGTATCACCGTGCTAGGCTCTGTGACTTTTGCATGAGTGCACTATGCAAACCATAAAAAAGCAGAGTAAAACTTGAGACAGCTCTTCTACCATTATGCAGGAGAAGCATCATTGTTATGACGCTGTCAACAATTCCTTCAAAACACACTGATGCACCTTCCTCACACTGATTTCTTCAGCTTCAGCTCGGAGTCACCTCCAGCTGGTCTTCCGTCTTTACTTAGAAAGTAAGGCATAGAGAACAAAGGCCTTTGCAATCAGAAAAGCTCTTCCAAGAACCACTCACCAGCCTGGCTGTTGCATTTCGGCCTCCAGATGCCAACACCCTGATGAACTTCATAGCATTGGCACAAGCAACTCCATGGAGACTGGTAAGTAAAAACCCTGGCTCGGCCACTTTGGGATCCCACTGAGTAGGGAGAAATTCCCTGACAATGGTCTCAATCAGTCGAGGACAGTCAAGCAGCTGCAGAGAAATGGCAGGGAGCACAAATAACTAAAGGTATGCAGTTATGCAGACATGCAGAAGACATGTAAAACAGACATGTTTGTCTGATCTCCTCGCCATAACTTCACCTGATCTTTCTTCCCTTTTCCAAACCTTTCTCTAACATTCCCAAGCTCCTATACAATGGGAGATTTACCTGGCTGCATGCTTCAGAGGAGTGCCTTGCTATATGGGTGAGGATGTGCAGTATATCCAGGACTACTGTTGGAACAGGTCGCACCACCTCCAGGATGTACCTCAGCCGATGCTGGATCCGTGTCTTCAAAAGTCCCTGAAAGGTGTTAAAAAAAAAAAAAAAATCTGTTATGCTCTAAACAAGTACTCTCTGCACTTCAGTTGCTGGAAGCCAAAAGCAGATTACATCTTCTGCAGAGAATGTATTAAAATTAGCAGTCACGAAACAAATAAGTTTCTGTGGATTTGCTACTATGCTGGCAAATGAGCAGGAGTTATCTGAACAGAGCAGGAACAACTGAACTTCTGTTCTGAATCAGACCACTGGAGAGTTTGGATACTTGTGTTTTCCAGAGTATAAAACTCTAAGTGACAGGGAAATAACCTTCCCTATAAAAGACTGTTAAAACCTACTGCTGGTGAAGAAGGTTCTCATGCTTCTTGAATAATTTTGGCTAGACATCACCTTCAGCTAATGCAGCACTCTGTCTGATAGTACCTGTCATGTCAGAGAAAGTTGACAAAAACAGAGAACAGACACTAATTCCTATTTTGCAGTAAGAAAAGAGATGCATAGGGATTATGTGATTTTTTTTATGATCAGTGGCGGTGCCAGGAAAAAAATCATCCGTTTACGTAATAGCGTGATGCATTCCTGGTTCTGGGAAAAGGCAAATCCATAATACCTGAGTTCATATTACTGATACTTTTAAAAATTTGCAGCCAAGCAAGCTGTAACTCTAGGCCTGACCAAGTTCAGCAGCTAGTTTAAATATTCCTTTTCCAACTGTGTGGAACAATTGGGTAGTAACAGCCAATAAGCAGGTGTGAAATGGAACTGCACAGTAATGGGAACAGAGGGGAATTTTATCCCAAATACCTTCTGAGTTCAGGCCACTTGGAACAAGCTGAATTATGCTGAACCATGCAACTGTTTACAGAATCACAAACTGATCTCCTGTCTATCTACCATTCTTCTGTTACATTTCAGACCACATGCCACTCAAACACAAGCTCAAGCACAAGGAATAAGTGATATGATCACAGGTTTTAATGATTGCAGCAGGCAAGAGGGGTGCATTGGCTCCACCAAGGCCGAGTTTGAGATAATAAAGTTTGCTATTTTTAGATCTCATATCGAGAATATGGGATTAGGCTTAAAATGTGGAAGGAATTCCTTCTGAATGCTGTAAAACTCTTAATATGAGGAATGCAAAATAAGACATTTGGGGAAATGGTAAGTAGCCACCTTATGTCAAAAAAAAGAGAGTATCACTGTACAAATCTGCTAGTTCTGAACTATCTAGCTGTAATATTCTTGTTTAACTTTAAAAAAGTGCATACAGACATTTTAGTAATGGCTGGAACCTTTTCATTTTTAACCCAAGTAAATGAGCCTGAAAGTCATGTCTGTATGCAGTCTTTCAGCAAGTCTTATCAGTGTGTTTGTTGTTGAATTCCCTAGAGGAAGTTAAGAGATATTAATGACACTGAAATCACTCAAGTCTCAACATTTTTAGAGACCAATAAATTATCCTCCTGGTAATATATGACAGAAACATAAAAACCAAGAGCCAGGCAAGAGTTCTAATTCTTGTTCAGCATGTTCTTGTCCAGCATGCACAGGAAGGCAGATGTTTCAACAGCACACACTACACTGTGCTGAGCCTACTTTCATAAAAAGAAACCAACTCTGTGCTTACCTTTACAACATCGTATCGGGCCACATCTGGGTCTGGCTTGTTTTCATCCTTTAATTTTTTATCTTCAGATTTCTCTGTTCCATTTAACTCTTCCTCTTCCTCCTCTTCTTCCTCCTCATTGCTAGGGACAAAGGGGAATGCAGCCATCCCTTGGTACCACGAGAAAGTCCAATCAAGATATTTCTACAGGGAGTGTTAAAGCATATCAAATAAAATTCTCACAAAGAAAGACAAAAAGACAAAGACAAAAACTTTTCAGGGATGCTTTTGAATATGGAATGCTTTATTGATTCCCATATAATCCCAAGAAAATGTGAACACAATAAAAGGTATTCTAAATATATACAAGTGGAATTCAATGCTTTTTCAGGGAAATGATTTTAGCCTGGCACACACAGACTTGGAAAACTGTTAAAAAGAATTACCGTGATGTGAATTAAATTCACTACACAGGTAACCGAAATTTAGTGTAACTGGAAAAAAAAATTAAGATTATAAATAAGTAAATAAGTAAATAAATAAATAAAACAACCACCAAACTAGGTGGTTAAACTGAAATTTGGTATTTATTGGTTCTATTCCCATTTCTGAACCTGTGTGGAACTTAGGTCACAAATAACACAAAGATCATGCAAAAATTCATATGATAAAATAAAGACTGCTTGGTGCATTTGTTCATGTTTGCTTCACTTTTGTTTGAACATCCCTCAGCTTAAGCAAATAGCAAAACCTCTTTTTTTGTTCACAGCTAATGACAGTGTAAGGTACTCTCAAGTTCTACAGCAGTAGCCCAACTAATAGTTTCAATTCTTCAGAGGGGATTGCTCCCATAACAGACCTATGAATATGAAAGAGTATGAAAGACAGCCAAATCAAATGCTTGCACTGCTTAATAACTGCTATCATTTTCCATTTCCTGCACCCACAATCAGAAACAAATACCACATTAGTCAGAAAAGTAGTGGTAGACTTCAATTGCCAAGTACCAAGGAAGCACAAGCTATTATCAGACATTAAAAAAAAAACCAACACAATATTAACTAAAGATGGTGGGTGAATGGCATGGTCAGAAGAGGCCTGACTTGAGGGGATGAAGCCATGAGTCCATCTGGAATACAGTTTGGTACTCTTCCACCAAGAGAAGGAAAAGAATTAAGATGAAGTAGATGGATCTTCAAAGGAAACAAAAAGAAAGTTGCTTCCTTCCCACAGCCATTGATGGATGAACAAAACTTTCAGACAGCATGATTTTTATGTGTGCCCATCTTCTGTGTTTAGAGTGCAGATAAATCCTATTTGTCTTACAAATCCTGGAGGAGAAGGCCAGGCTTCTAACCCTGTCCCTTTCTCAGAGACCTTTCGAAATTCAGCACAAGACTCTAGGAAGGACTCTATGATTTAGAAAATACACTGACACAGCATTCAGAGTGCTGCTTCTGGCAGCAAGTCAGCAATCTCTGCTTACACAAGACATCACACCATAAGCTTTGATCTGAAAAATCAGAGTACTGACGACACTTACAAACCAGAGTAACACCAGAGGAGAGAAAAGTACATTAAGAATCTGATTCATAGTAGTAATTACCTACAATGGGTGGGCAGGACTCATGTAGCAGAACTCCATTAGGCTCATAGATAGAAAAGTAGCAAAATGTGGAGAAAGCTACCTACTGCTTCATTTCTCTTGCCTCCCACTAGGGATAGCTCTACAGGCCTGGAAGAAGTCACAGGGGGCTTCTACCCCATCTCTTCTATCACCAGCCCCTTTGCAGTCAAACACAAAAGCAGCTCTCAAGGAAGGAACTTGCAACACAGTCCACAGCATGCTTTGCCTATAACAGACTGCTTCTGTCCAACCAGGAGTACATCTTAATCTGGCTGCTCCAGGCTGTCTAGCAGCCTTGAACATCTAAAAGAAGTCTCAATCTTCTAACAGGTGAAAAGCATCAATGAGAAAATAAACACATGAAAAGGCAAAATTACGTATGTATCAGTGTTACAAAAACACATAGGAACAGCAGAAAATGGACAATGAGAGAAAAAGAAAACAGCATTATTCTGAGGGATAAGGGAAAGCATGGAGAATATTTAATCTGTTAAGCAGAAAAACTATGAAATAACAAACAACATAAGAGGCCGTATTAAAAAAAAAAATTCTACACACACATTAATAGTGGCCTGATCTAGATTGCAAAGACATCAAAAGAAGAAGAAACTCAGCAGCATGCACTGAATTTAATCATAGGGCAGAGCTAATTCAAACAGGAGGAAAAAAAGATACCTGAAGCTCTCAAACTGGGATTCTATTCACCATTAAGCTAACACATCCAGTAAACCTTTGTTCAAGCTACTTACCATGTCTTCTCATTCTGATTCCTGTAAACAGCTCAGCATGAAATCAAACCCAAGCTCTTAACGATTATCTTACCTCATCATCAAGTGACACCAGCAGAGCCCGGAGAGCACCAACAGATGCTGCCATGACATTATCCACTGCATCATCCAGCGAGAAGCGCAGCAAGAAGAGAAAGCCAGCATCAAGCAGCAGACGCAGAACGCTGCCCTTCAATGAGGAAGCAAACTCTCCAGCCCTGGCCTGGAAAGTGTGCCAAACAGTCAGGGTTAAGGCTGTCTCATCTCAGCTGGATACATCTCTGGGCTGTCACATCTCAACATTCTGCATCTTCGCCTCTTTCCACTTCTACTGTAAAGCTGCTAAACTGTGTGGAGGTTAGTCTTCCTCTATTTTATCCTCCATTCATTCTACAGAGGCACACAGCTACAGTTCCTTAATGCCAGAAACCCTTCTTTCTAAAGTCTGAAGCCATCTTTTGACTTCATCCTGTTCTGCCCCATTACCCTTCTCAAAACCACCATGTTCCTTTTTCTCTGCCTCCAGTGCCATTAGGGGGAATGTTAGCACTTCCCCCAAAAGTTAGGTGGAAATGTGCACAGAGGTATTCATTTTGCTTTCTGCTCTTGGCACATTGCTCTGTGAGTAGGCTTGGTTCTTTCTCACCTCCTACAAAAAATGCACATCATGAAGCTGGCTCAGACAACAGGAGTGAAAGGGTCAATGCCAAGAATAGGTTTGTCACAAAAGTAACATAAAAAAACCCCCAACTTGCATCCAAATTAACAAGAGAACTGAAATTGCACCACTGCTGCTGAACAGCACTTGAAACAACTTGTTGGAAGAACAACACTCTGGAACACTCTGCACCTCTGTTACATCCCAACACTTAGCTTATCTAGAAGTGAGGATCCTCAGTGAAACAGAATGCCCTGTTGGTGACTTTGCTCATCTTCACTGAACAGCAGAAAACAAACAACTAGTACCAGAGAATCTGGACCCTGATTCACCAGAAACTTGAATTATGGGGAGAAATTCCATAAAGTGACTTACCCTTTGAACAATACGACCTAAGACCTGTAGAGCCAGTGTCCTCTGTTGTGTAACTTGGCTGCGAGACAAATGAAAGAGCTCTTGCAGAGAATAACCAGCTCTCTAAATGACAGGGGGAAACAAAACAAAGAAACCAAAAACACCCCTTAGCTACAGGTAAAAACAGGCCCCTTAAAATCAGATTAACTGTAACATATTGCATAACAGAAGATAAAGTGCAAGCCAATGTTGTTTGCCACTTTGTGGCAATTGCAGAAGAGATTCTAATCTTAGACGTCACAGGAGAAAATTGAACTTCTTAAGAAAAGGAAGTATGTGCACCTTTTTCCAGCACCACAGAACTTTAACAGCATTAAAGAGAAAAAGCATCAACAGTTTTCTGGAAGTAATGCAGTTAATGAATGCAGACACAACTTGTCTTCAGGAGTTCGTTTCTAAAGAAAAATTACTGCACTTTTCAAAGGGTTTTTTTGGTCACTAAAAAGCTTGACACAAAAGGAATCTACCAAATCAAACACAGAAAATAGAAATGTGTGTACCTTTTCTATTATATTACACCCACCTACCTCTGCCTCTTCTCCATGGTGGTGCAAGCCTAGATGTGTTGGCAAATCAGCATCTGCGGGAATCAATTCTCCTTTTAAACTGAATCGAGCTTGCATTCCCTAAAGCAAAAGGGTGGAGGGAGAAAACTATTATTTCTATTGCTGTCCACTCCATTAATCTCTTAAAATAACATTTTTTACATCACCTGCTGGAAGATGGCAGTTCAAAAACTCCTCAGGCCTCAAATTTAAAAAAAAAAAAAGTACTCTTATCTTTCCTTTTTTCTCAGTTTTACACCTGTTTCATCCCAGATTACAATGGCTAGACTCTCACTTCCTAGCTCTCTTGAGTGCTACAGACTGAACTGATCATGTATCATCCCATCCTGTGAAAGAAAATGGGGAATCTTTCAACCTGATGAAATCCTACAGACTGAGTAGCCAGAGGACTCATTTTTGAAGCCTTCAAAACTGTTACTGCTAAGAAGCATGATCCAGACACAAACATGCAAAGTATCAGTTTCTGCTTTCCAACCTTTTTGGTTTTCTTCTGCCGAGGTGAGGGCAAATCTTTCATCCATTCCAGCTTCTCAAACTCTACATTGTCCATGTGAATCCACTCCTTCCTGGGCTTCACAGGCAGATCATCATCTTTTTGTGGGGAGAAAGAAATGTCAGTCTTACCTTCCAAGGCAACAATGAAGGAAATACTATTTCTTCTTTGCCAAGCTCCTTGGCTTAAAGACTCAAATATAAGATTATGTAAAATAAAAAAAAAACAATTTTCAAACTGACTGTTGTCTGATGCATGAACATCAAAGGTTTAAAGCTATTTTCATCTTTCATGAGAGCAAGAAGAGGAAGTAAACAGCACTGTAATGAAATTCACAGACAAAGCTAATTTAGGAGAAGTTGAACAGAAGTCAGGACACAAATAAGGCAAAATTATCAGAACCAGTGCAGAAAAAATAATATCAGCCCTACTTTTGAAAAAGCAAACTAATATCATCCAAGGAAGAGAGTGTTAGGGGGGACATGAAATGATTGAAAAGTATTAACGCAGAGTCCCAGCAAATTATCAGAAGCCAGTATGATTTCAGCCTAGATACACTGAAGGCAGCACAATATTTGTGCTTTGGTCGCATTTGTGATGCTGCTCTTTAATTTCCCTCCCTAAAGGCTTGAGAAAAGATCAGCTTGGGAAGAGAAGATCAAAACAGCTGAAAATTTGCACAGCTTTCCAGAGACAGCTCAGTGGGAAAACTGGACAGTTGAACAAGAATTTCAAGGGTGCAAGTACTACAAGAAGAAATTACTAATTTGAAGAGCTTTGACTACAAGAATTTGAGAAACAAGACATTTGTGCCTGACATCACAAGAGTTGCCCTAGGAAAGAGACAAATCAGCACCTGGAAGAATCTCACAAGTGAAGAGACTGGAGAGATATAACCAGGAAAGGTAAGGCTTTGCTACTAGGATACTACCCCAAACCGGAATGAGAAGAGATGAGCAAAGAAGTCTTTGCTATCTCAAAAGAAAGCACATGCAAGGACAGCAACAGGCAGTCTTAGGGAATGAAAAGCATTAGCATCACTCCTGCTGGAGCAGCCCAGAACTCATCTGCATTGCAGTTATTAATCCCTGGTACTCTGGTCTTCTCTTCCAAGGAACAACGAGTTCCACTGAGATGCTCTTCTTTCACCAGATCTTTTCCTGCTGATAACTGGCCTGAAACCTAACCTTTTACTTTCCTCCAATCAGAGGATAAACTTTCAAGAAGGGCATTCATCCTCTCCAGAATGAAGCTTCACCCTTATGATCAATGTGGTATTGAATCAGGCAAGGAACCAAGCACAGAGTTATCTTGCTCAGCCAGAAAGCTGTTCTGCAGAATTTCAGCCAAAGGCTCAGCATGCATTTTAATTGAAGAGAAGGAAAAAGCATCTGAAATGTACGAAAGTGGAATGTTTGTGGGTGGTAGATGCAACACAAGAGGAAATAAAATCAGCAGAAAAACAAAATATATCGACATTTGTAATTTAACAAAACGCTTTCTCTATTAATCACTAAATTGATAGGGTTGAGCTAATCATTCTATGAATATGATTTTGCATGTTACTACCAGCCCTTAGTACTATGATCTTGTCAACAAGAAAAGATGGATATATATTTCAAGGCATCAGCAGTCTGTTACTGAGAAATCCCTTTACAGAAGCACAAGCTGGCAGTGGGAACGCAACATTTGCACTGAACTTTTTCAGACTTGGGTTACATTAACGGCTACCACCCAACCGCTTCACATTTTGCTTTGCTTCCCCTTTTCTCTCAGTGACAGAATTTACTTTTCCATTTGATAAGGTTACAAGTTGCTGGATAAAGGCTTCACCATCTTGTTTCTAATGAACAATAGCCTTTTATCTCATTAGAGAGGCAGGTCTGACTTTTGAGCAATCGTATTGCTTTGTATCATTACCGGAAATTCAGTGTGACCATTTCTGCTGGGCTATTCATGATGAGTTTACTTCTGAGTATAAACAGATGCTGAAATCCCAACAGTAAGTGCTAATGCCAAATTCATTTTTACATCTCCTGTTGGCCAGGATGGGCTGCAGGCATAAACTAAAGTACTGGAAAGGCTTCCCTCGGTTCTTTAACTGTGTCTCAGTTCACCCTTTCTTTGTTGTTTCAAACATCCTGGGAAAACTCCTCTTTTTTCCTGTGCGGTCTTCTGCAGGAGACAAAAGATGTCAGCACACAACGTTCTAAACACTGAGCTATTCCCAAGAGCATTACTATTATTACCATCACAGGCTGAACAACATGCCTCTATTGCTCCCAGGAAAGGAAGAGATGTCACTTGACCTGGTGCTACTTGTGCACTCAGTTGTTCTGGGACTAAAAAGAACTAAAAATAGTCCTTTTCATTAAGATGGATTTGTGGAAAAGTAAAACTTGGGGAGAAACTGCAAAAGTACTGTTCAGTGAAGTGTCTTCCTCAAAAAGAGGCTGAGCTTTACTTCTCCTGCACATGTACACACACATACATACACTGACAGACTCGTCTCTCTCAGCAAGAAAATGGTAAATGCTTGTTATCCCTTGCAAACATCGAGCTGAAATCCCAAAGTGATTCAGACTTCTTTAATCAGTCTGCAGGTTATACCGGAACACAAAAGATGCATTAGAAGAGAGGATCGAGGGATGAAGAAAGGCAAAAATTGACAGGAAATTGGGGGAGAAGTATGTTAGGAACAAAAGTGTGGGGAAAATGACAGCGAGAGCTTAAAAATCACAACAGAGAAAAAGAAATTGCTAAAGAAAAAATGCTGTGAGGAAAGCAACAGTAAGAGCAGAAGCCTAAACGGAAAACTCTTCCTTTCTCTACCATGAGAATGTATGGGGTTTGTTACTCTAGCTGCTGGAGATAAAGCAGCTTTCTCCTCATACAGACGTATTGGGCATTAAAGAGTTCTGTCATAAGAGGCAACAGCTCTGTAGCACTCCACAAGAAGCGGGACATTCTACACCTTAATACTTCCCCCTCCATCCAATGCACAAAGAAAGTAACTCCACCCTGTGAAAATCACTGTGTGGCTTCTGAGATACAAGACACAGAGTGGGGCCTTCAGGAGCAGTGTCATGCTAAGAAATATGTGCTCTATATGGGCAATTTCCCTAAGGTGAGAGTGATTGTCATCTCTGTGCTATCCTGTGAACAAACTGTTAAGCCCTACCTACCCAACACTCTCCTGTCCCCAGCCAGCACCAGTTAAAAGAAATTATCCAGGCACCAGCTGAATCTTATGACTACACTCTTCTGTTTTCCTGTTCACACAACTGAACAGAAGAGCAATAATGCCCAGTTTAACACACATTTTCCCTTCAGAGGCCTCAGAACAAATTTCAAAAAGCAAGAACAGCTCACTTCCATTACATAGTGTATCAGCTTTCTAATCTGTGGAGCCCATCTAGAGATGTTCTTTTTTGAACCCAAAATACATATTTAATAAATATCATGATAAAATTCAGATTTGTATCACTACAAAGTAGCACAACCATCAATGTGGATTGATGTAAACACCATACAAATATTTCTGTTCAGAAAATTAACAATATGCACTTTGTTTCTTACCTGTGATTTCTACCTTCATATTTTCTTCCTTCCTTACAGGTTCTTCCAGACCTGACTCCTGCATGGAAAGAGGTGATCTTACACCATGCTGAGCCACAGGCAGAGATTCCACAAACTCCTCCGGTCTGTTCAGTTCCATTTTTAATTCCTTTTTCTGGCCTTCATTGTTACCACGCTGTGATTTCAAGAAAGCAACTAAACTGGGATCTGCAAGTATTGACAAAGAGACAGACAGAGATGTGACAGAAAGTCTCAAAATACTTCATATGCCTATAGCTCCTGCTATTTATGTTTCAGTCTTTTCCACATGTTCTCTTTCTCGTACCAACTGTCACTTCTCTTCAAACTGAGGCACTTCACTGCTTTATGACCTCTTAGGCACATCAGCTGGGTGCAACTGACTGGTGAGGAGACACCAGAGAAAGAACTGACAAATGTCTTTCAGGGTAAAGCAACCGCAAAAATTCTGTTTTCCCAGCTTACAAATAAAGGTAATTGCTTCTTTTCCCCTCATGGCCACTCAAATGGCACATCCAAACAAGACTATTAACCGTGGAGAGAATTCTGGTCTGTGGTCCCTGCCTGTGGACTACTCAGTGGCATCAGTGTGAACACTAGAATACACAGGACAGACACCAGAATTACCTGGTCTTTATTGAACTGCAGTAGAACTGCAAGTCATAGTTCAGATATCATGTTACAAGGTGACCTCTGTTTGTTCTGAATGGACTCCCCATTCCAATTACAGTCTGACAACACCCAGAAAAAAGACATAGCCATTCTCTTCATGCTTTGAAGAGAAACATTTGGGAGGTAGATGTCTTTTGAAGGATAGATTATATTCAAATATCTCTAAGATCATCACTTTACTTTCAGACCTGCTACAGATATCCCACATCATTTTGGATGGAGTGCACTGTCTCTGAATACTCTTCATCTAGAAGATGGTGTTGGGATGCTTATGCTAGAGGTGAACAGTAAGAGGTTGTGCATTGTGCCTCAACAAGGTACAGAAATACTCCAGTAAGCAGTGTCAGAGATACATAAAGTAGAAGAGCATAACACCTACAGTGGTTATTTATTCTTTCAGGACAAAAGACAAGCCGTTGAGAAACAGTCTCTGGTACAGTCAGGTACGGTCTCTGTACCTGAGATCATCTCAAAAATTACTTCCATGTCTCTGAAACATCTATCCCACACTTACGATTGCTGCACACTCTCCTCAATGCTGCAGTTTAAACCTTCCTTGGTTTCAGCCCAGTCTCATTAAAGTATTCCCATTTTTTCTGAATGCAAGCAGAGCTCTCACTTTCTCACACTTCACTGTACACAGCAAGGAAAGACTGTATTCATTATTTCATCATTTCACACAGTGACAAAAAAGTCACTGATGTCAATCTGTGCATGGTATGTCAGAAACTAAGCCTACTTTTGTCCAGAGTCTCCATGAACAAGACCAGAACAGTACCAATAACAAGATGCTGCCCAGCACAGAACTGTGTACCCATTCTCATACTTCACACCATGGAGTATCATCTGCTTCATAATTAAAAAGTTAATTCAGGGACCGGACAGCATTTAACACCCACAAATCATTCACACTCCTGAATATGGAGAAAAAGTCTCCTTAATTCACTGCTCTGTGCCTGTCCAGTTCCTAAATCCATCTGTAAGTCAGCAATTTAGTTGAGGAGTTGCTTCATCATGTATAATTCTCTAGTCACAGATATTCTGGGAATCCCAAAATTACTCCCAGTTTCTTTAAGGCCTCAAAAGACTAAAATACCTACAATTCTAATCTACAACGCATATAAAAAATACATTGCATCAGAAAATATTGTTCAAAAATACTTAAAATACATCCCATCCTTTTTAAATTCCTTAAGTATTAACTTCCCTAATATCCCAAAGGATGGAGTGGTGGCGACAAGGAGCAAAGATCACAAATCAGTCACAAGAAGCAAGTGCACAAACAGGGTACTTTTCATACACATGCCATTGTTATAAGCAGGGAAGCCAAATAAAATACTCAGGTCTCTGAATGAAGGATGTACCTAAACAATCAGGCTGCAATTATTTTGTGTAGTTCTTTGCCACCTTTCCAATTATACCCATACTGCTTGCAACGAAGTCAAGATCATTAACATGATCTTTAAACTGAACCCACGAGACACTTATGCATCTAAAATGTTGCTCAGAGCTAAATTTGATGCTAGAGGACCTGAAATCACGAGAATTTAAAAAATTCTTGTCTGCCACCTACATCTGTACATCTGCTCTTCCTGAGCATATAAATTCATCAAACCAATGCTAACAAGTGTTGCAGTGCCCCAGATCACACGAAGTCTTATCAAACATACCACATTCAGTGTTCTCCTCTACCTTGCCATCAGCTGCCAGTGACAGGCATTCCCAGAGCACCACTGTGGACAGGGCTCCAAACCAGAGACCAGACTCCTGCCAGAATATGCCTGCACCCAACAGCCTGATAATTCAAACGCTTCTTCAAAAAGTCAAGGCTAATTGCAAGTTTTTCTGCTCTACCAAGTATAGGTTTGAATTGAAATCTCCCACATGCCCATATGTTCTCCCTGTCTGGGTACTGACAGTTCTGGACTAAGTTTCAGGTATTTTGGAGGTGAAGACCAAGGGTTCTCTCTCACCTCAGCACTTCTTATCAGCTTCAGAGAATCACATTTTAGGACCCTAAACATTTATGTGCAACCATGTATTTGGAGTGCAAGGCAATAAAGTGCACAGACCATCTTAACCCACAGCAGAGGGGTGATGAGAAAGATTTAAGCCAAACCAACCCTCACTGAGAAATAAACTGTCTTTAATTTCTTCATAGTTCTTCATAGTTCTTACTCATAAGCTACTGACATGACATGGAAGCAAGATTATTCACGTATGGATATTCCAAGCAGGAATTCCAAGCTTCCATCACATGACCTGTGAATTTGCTAAGACTTCAGGACACCTATACATTCAATAAATTGCCTCATGTCTAGAGCTAACCCCGGGAAGCACATACCCAGCTGAGCCAGAAGCCTCGCCTGCTCCTGCAGGATCTCTTCCTCAGACATGGACCGCAGCTTCTCCAAGTTCTCTTTGTGAATAGCTTGAGCTTCCTGCTCACTCTTTTGGCTTCCAAGACCCTCTCCCGTTATGAGACAAGGCCGCTGAGAGGTCAAAAAGTCACCATCTTTATCAATAAGAAGCAGCAGAAAAAGCAGTTAGTAATTTATGTCTACAGCATCACAAATAAATCTCAATTCTGTCATTAACAGGCTTGCCTAATTTCTCCTTTTATTTTTTTTTTACCTTAGTAGTAAAGTTAGAATAGAAGTAAAGAAGTTTAGTTTAGCTTCAAACAAAACTAAAACATTTGTGCTTTCATCCCATGTCACAACAAACACGCTGACATAATTTCCAGCTTGTTTCTTAGGGAGCTTGAGGAGGGATGGCAGGGGAAAGGAATTATGTTTCTTTAATGCAAAGCAACAGCAAGAAAATGTAAACTGGAGCATAATTCACAACTGATGAGTCAGAGCATTCTTCCAAGCTAGTGAATACGAGATTCTTTCTCTGCCCAAGAATGCCTGAACCTACATTTGTATGTCAGCTCAACCATGACCTAGTAAATATCTGCTGAGTAAGACAGAAAATTAAAATTATTAGGCAAACCAGCTTCCAGAGCAATACAGGATCAATTCTCAACATAGGCATGTTTACCTCTAACAATGTCCTGTACTCACCTTTAAGGGTTAAACATATTAGAAATTACAGCAAGGGGCATTTTTCCTACCCTGAACAAAACTGAGTCCCCTTTACCGTCTGATCTAAATCCATTTTAAATGTTCATTTAATTTAACCATAGTGCCAGGTAACACGCTGCTTTGGTCAGTGTGACACCCTCCAGCTCTCCTGTAACCCACCAGACAAGGATTTGCAGCTTTACTGCTTATGTTTTATTCATATGCTCAATATATTGACTTGGAACATCCCTATGTCTCTAAACCAGCCAGCCCTGAAAGCATCAAATCCCTGTTCAAACAGCAGCAATGACTCTCAACATAACACCAGGAAGATTTGATGTCATTTCCACAGCAGCTGTTTTGCATACTGAGCAGAAAGAGGTAAGACAGAGTGACCTGGCAAAAGCTTCAGTAAGCTTCCCACCAGCAGCAACTAAACTAAGGGTTACCAGAGACAAACATGTTGTTACAACAAGAAATTAAGCTCCCCCTCTTCTCTTGCTTCTAGTGATCCTGCCACAACAGTCTGGCTGAAGAGGCCAAGCCATTTTGTAATCTCTCTGTTGCGCTACTACATTTCAGAAGCATTCATGTTCAAGAGGATCACAGCTATAAGGCTGCCCCATTTCCCTTTCAGCTTTCTCAGACAGAATTACACATGCCTAATGTAATAGGACATACAGTAAGCACAGTATAGTGACCTGGGTGGTGGATTTGTGCACACACAGCACAGCTGGCAGTTCTCTTACCAATTCTCTGACAGGGAGTAGGGCTGACACAAACTTTAGGCAAATGCTGATAATCTTCAAATGACATCTGGCCTCTATTTCAATGTGAAAATATTGTGTCAGTGTAAAACCCAGACACAGGGTGGTCCTAAGAAAACTGGACTGCCCAAGACAACACAAATTTTAAAAAAAGCCTGGAGATGCTGGTAACAGTGGAACTGGCTTCATCTTTCCTTGTCACGTTGCTGTCAGACAAGTAACTGCTGGAGGTGGCACTGACTCATCAGCACTGCCTCACAGCACTCCTTATGGAGCAAAGCCACAGTCTCATGGCAGCAGATCTGGTGACAGAAAACTGAGCTTTCAAACATTTAAGTAGGAGTGAGAACCCACATCACAGTGGTCTCAAACGCTTTCAACACAGAACCACCCTCTTCCTAAAATTGTGGAAATCAGTGATGAAACAAGAAAAACTTTACATATAACAAATAGAAGGGAAAAGAAGGACAAGAATCTTGAAAAATAAATCTATTTCCCTCTGTGAAGCAAAAAGGAAATCAGTGAGAAAGCTAACCCAATTTTCAGAATGCATCTCGGAATTTTCTCTTTAGAATTTTTAGTTTGCATCTCAGACCATTTCAAATCATTGCCACAATTACAGGCATTCCAACTGACCTTGAGATTCCTAAACTGAGGACAACAATGCTACCCTAATTAAAAAATATGGAGCGCTGATGTTATGGTTACTAAGGCTATGTAAATATGGTCGGCTGGATAAGCAGAACCTTCTCCACTTACCACTCCTGCTACTGGGTAGAGATGCCTCTCCCACGGATGCCTCAAGATCCAAGGCATCCGGAGCAGCTGATCTTACTTGCACGGACTCGGCAGCAGAGGGAGCCGTCGCTGCCTTTTCAGCAGTTCTTTTCGCTGCCATCTTCTGTGCAAAGATGCTTTTTCTTCCAGCTCCCAGCTGCACCTAAAAACAGGGAAGCCATGTGTCCACTTTCCTCTCCAGAGCCTCTCTGCACACCTGCCACCAACAAATGTATAGATCTGATCCTAAAGACACCCTCAGATCAGACTTTGGGACATGATACAGGGAAGCTGCTGACTTTTTCTGTGCATGTGTGACTCTTAACACACAGTTTACTGCTACAACAGAGAGACAAAAACATGGATGTTTTTGGCACCTAGAGAAGGAAGATGACTAATTAAAAGTAAATTCAAGCAAGGCAAATACACCCAAAATGTCACCAAACACAACAGTTCCAGTTTTCCTGCTGTTTGGAAGCTCTGTATAGCTGAATACCTTGGATTTCTGAGTATAAATGGGGTTGTACTTCGCTGTGCTCACCACATGCTTGGAACAGGCTTCTTATAAGGTGATTAGTGAGCAGCAGGGTGAAGAGATTTACCCAGTGAGAAGTGGGCAAGTGGTGCTAAAATAATCCTGGCTAAATTACTGTGTTGCTTGCCTAGGTGATGGGAGGGCATGGCTCTGAACAGCCTTGCCCAGGGGATGCACAGGAAATCCAAAGGAGACTAAGCAAAAAATCACTTGCATGTCCCCAGTCAAGGGAAGCAACTTAAAAGGCAGTCTGAACATTTGGTAGCTGCTTTGTGCACTTCTGCATCAGATAAACGAAACTGTTAGTTTAAAACTTTCAAAAAAGCTGTCCTTCAAAATAAGCTACCTCCTCAAAGCAATCACAGCTGTCAATCACATGCCAATTCCCAGCATCTGACTCCCACTCAGCTAGCAGTCCTTGCTACTACAGCAGCAACTGATAATAGCAACCACGGCTTCCAATTTTACAGCTTCAGAAAAAAATGATGTCAAAATCAAAAAAGCTGCAAAAAATAACCTGAGCAACCATACTCAAATGTCATGCCAGGAGAAATCAGGTGCAGTAAGAACCTGGTGGACAAATTAACAGAGATTGCTCCTCAGAGAAAAACAAGCAGAACAGGATCAATTCTATTACAGCACTGCAGATTTGATCCGCCTTAGCAAAGCTAGCTGAAGGAGGCTAAACCAAGAAGATCCCAATGTTATTTAACTGCAGGGTATGGAGTGCCTACTTGATGGCAGCTTGGTAGAAGAACTCTCTCCTACACTCAGGTGGCAATGCCAGAGATATGTTGAGCTAGTTCATAATCTCCAGCATACCAAGATGGTTATTTTGAGCCCTACCAAGGCCCATTAAGCATTAGGCTTTACTCGGGGAAAGTTTAATTGTTAATGAAGGTAGCATAAAACATCTGCTCCTAATCTTACCTCACTTTTTATCTCAGAGCGGTGAAATGTCCTTGGAAATGGGTCTGCCCTGGGCACTGGCATGGTCACTGCTACTGCACTTGTGTCTCGTTCCTGAAGAAAAAAATTCAAACCCTGTAAAACCATTGCAACAGCCAGACATGTTTGTATCATTTAGCTGAGAGCAGACTCAAAATCTCTCAGCTCTGTAGCTCACATTATCAGGCTCAAAATACCTTGTGCTTATTTAGAGACAAAGTGAGGCTATTTTCCAAAAGACTGGGCTGCCAAACTCCACACATCACTCAAAGAATCAGATAAAGGAAAACCTAGGCCAGTGCAATGCAATGAGGACATCCCCATTAGAGTCCAGAAATTCACCCAAATCCACACTACAGCACATGCCTGCACGCAAGCAGTGTGACCGTGGCAGTTGGGGCTGGAGAGCAGATCTGAATCTATATTTAACTGAGAGCAAAAATACACCCAAAGAGCTTTTTTCTTTCAAGGTGCTCCAGGACACTGGTCTACAGTGCTGCTTCATTACGCTGTAGAAATAAAAAGCAGCAACAGAGCCCTTCATCCCTGCTTAGTTCACAGCATTCAAAAAAACAAACACTAGATCATCACACAAAAAACAGACATACAATAATTTTGCTGAAGACTGCTGTAATGTGTCGATCATGACTCTCCAATCTTTCCTCTGGATCTTCATCCTCGAAGTGGACATTAGCACTTTTGATCTTGGACTTTTTTGGAGGAGCTGGAGTTAGAGCTGGGAGAGTATCAGGAAAACCTGAGGAGGGGAAGGAATAATAAGAAAAAAAAAAGCAGTCAAGTTATATAACTGCTATATAACCACTGTGCAACAGGTACCAGACCAAGGCTTCCTAACAGCACCTTTTATTCCTCTGATGAGAAACAAAGATGAGGAAGCAATAAGACAATTAAGAGTCCCCTGTCTCTAACTTTAAGTGTGTAGTGGAGAGAAACATGCTTGAAGATTTTATTATTTATGTATCGGCACAAGGTCCTCCCAAAGAGCTCCATAGGCAGGAAAGGATACTGAGGTCTGACTGCAAGTATTAAGGGAAGAAGCAAGGCTGTACAGAAAAAATATCATCCTTGCAAGTTGTGTTGAGACATAGAAAAGCACGTTTCCGCTGCAAACTGTTAAAAGTGAGGGATTTGTATGACCTCGAACAAACTTCTTTCCACCTACTATAAACAGATCATATTTCCTCTACCTGAAACAAAGTACTGCAAGATTTATATTATTGATTTTAAAAAGTACCTTGTGCTTCTGAGATCAAGCACATGACAGAAGTGTTACAGCTACTATTGCTGGAGAAAACAAAAGCAAGCCAGATCTGCTGGCTGAAAACTGGAGCTGCTAGGAGAGGTACATCTCAAAGACACTGAGAACAAGGTCTGGATAGATGGCAAAATAAGCAGCGTCCAAACAGTACAAATTACAGAAAACACCTCCTGCTGGCAAGGTACCACAGCTGATAAATATGGACTAAGGCAACAAAAATGGCTCTACTGGATGCTAGTAACATTGGACAAGCTAATTTTCCAAGGCTAAGGAATAAATAATACTGCAAGAAGGGCACAAATGCAAGGGAAAAGCAGCATTGGATTGAAAGGGAGGTGAAAGGCAAGCAGTGAGGAACAGTGAAAGGCACAGAGAATCTTAGTAATTCAAAGAAGCAAACAAATTTACCATCCAACATGACTACATCTTTGCTGTCCTGTAGCGGGGGTCTCTCAGTATCTGTGCTCCCTTCCTTCCCTTTCCTCTTGTCTGCTTTCTTCACAATCTTCACTGCAGGTGAAGCTCTGGCTGCCAGGAACTGGTTCTGAAAGCGCAGCAGGTCTGCCTCAGACTCCCCAGGCTTTGGTCTTGACAACATCCTGCCTTCTTGCTCTTGCAGCCCAGCCACATGTGCTTGTCACACCGAACCCGAACACATGGAAAACTGGTAACAGAACTGGATTTCCTGGAGATAGGATGGGGACAGCATGGGAAAATTACTCATTCTTGTCCCACTCTTATGTTTCCATACATACTACAGGTCCCCTACTTTGGGATCACCCAAAGACACATCCACTTGAACTGGAGTCCCACAGGAACAAAACCTTGCTCTTCACTGCTGAACAACAGACTACTAGACAAGCCTACATGAGGTCTGTCAGCCAGCTAGGAGCAGAATGGCATCCAGCCAGCAAAAAGTCCAGACAAAAAGTGTATCACTGCCAGAATGCCAACAACATGGCCCTGGATTTGCAAAGTCAGAACAACATCTTGTCCAAGACAACAGATTTGACTTGCTCAATTATCAATGCCAACCAAGAATCTCTGAGCCACAGTATCACATAAACCTCCCCCTCCAGCATACCATCTTCTCCAGATGCCAGCATTAACATCCCTGGCAGGATGCAAGAGCCTGTCCACATAGATTTGGACAATGCACTCGCTGACTCTGTTTGCTCTCCTTCTCACTCAGATCTCCCAAGTGAAAAATGTCTTTCTTCCATGTGGACCTCCTGCTTCAGTTCTCTTTCACTGCCCTCTTATTGGCAGAAGCTGTGCTATTTCCAAGCATCTTCATTCACTGCCCAGGCAAGTTTGGGGTTGAAAAACAAGGGTGAGATTTATACAGACTTTTACCTCTCTGCACATGACAACCCACCAGGAAGGCAACTATTCCACCTCCCATCTACCAGGCAGGAAAATATTTGTGACTATTACTCCCCGCCTCTGATTCCCAGAGCCTGGGACCAGCAATCCATTTCTCACAGGCAGCAAGTAAATTGTTTGCAAATACATTTCATTGTACTCCTAGCATAAGCACACACCTACTTGCTGTTTATTTATGGAGCTTGCTGCCACAATGGGGCTCCCACAGCCAGACTTCACTTGCTTCGTCCCTCTTTGAGATCCGTAAGGAGCGGAACACGCATCCCAAGCCAAGTCCTCCATGCCCTGTCATCACAGGCTTCAAAGCCCAAAAGAGGAGCATGCCAGCATTATCAGGCACAAAACACACACTTGGAAGCAAAGGCTGCTGCTGAGCTTTCTGCAAGAAGCCTCCTCCACACAGACCTCTGCATAAACTTCCCCAAGTCTCTCCCTATCAAAACACTTAATCAAGAAATACAGCAGCTCTTGAAACTGCCTTTGTTTCTCTGGGAAACTCTCAGCACAAGAACACAGCTAAGCAGCCACTGTTCACGAGGTTGGATGTTCCTCCAGGAAGCCTTTCCTCAAAGCCTTTGCTTAACACACATGGGTCCTGCACACAGAATCAATGTAGGGAAAACATTTGGCTTTCCAAGGGGACCTTTTTCCATGTCCCATGGAAGCCAACAAAGCACATTAGCAACACTCTCTTGGCTGTCAACAGGAGTCATTCCTACCCACCAGAGCTCAGAGAAAACATGCAGGACAACAAACTCCTGAGGATCAGCACTAACCCCAGCAGCTTGCAGCCTGCTTACCTCCAGCCTTGCAACTGGCTATTAAAAGCTCACCATACACAATCTGTTTGCCCAGAGGGACCGCCAGCCAGCCAGCATAAGCAACACACTGAGACACTGTCCTAGGAACCCAGGTAAGGGATCAGAAATGCCGTCCAAGGACTACAAGCAGTTTTGCACTCCACAACATAGTGATTGCTATGTGGACACACTATCAACTTACTTGATAAAATCCAATACTGGCAGGCTTTTTAATTTCTTCTGGCTCATCTACATTTACAGTGCATTTTTCTTCCACAGCAGCAGAGCCCAACATGCAAAGGGAGACTTTTACATCACAGTAACATCTATCAACTAGAAACAGTCAAAAGAGACAAGATGTATATGTTGAAGCAAAAAAATCATCTCTGACTGCTACTGTCATTTGTGAGCCCTGGGGAAGGTCTTCTTACCCATTCACGAGTCTACAACTTTGCATCATTTTGATAAGATTATCAGATTTGGGCAAAAGAGAAATACAAGGTCCTGCTGTCACAATTAGCGCCTCAAATTAACCTCTTTCTTCAGACCTTGTTGGTTGTGGTAAGAATTTAAAAGAAGCAGAGAGTCAAATCTCAGTCCGTCCTGGGCAGCCCAGCAGCCAGTGGAAAAGTACAATTTCCCCACTTGAGATCAGCAGGCAATGAAAGCCTCACTCAGGATTATCGTCTCCTTTGCAAAATGATGATGTGCATTTTCTGCTCTGTCACAAAAATGCTTTCTGCACACAAGTGTTGGAACAGCCAACAGTCTTCTTGAGACTTTTAGTTGCTACAGAGAAGGCAGACACTGCAAAGACACTCCTCCCAGAAGCATAACCCCAGCCACATGAGTCAACAGCTGCAAGAAATTCTCCTCAAAAAGGCTCCACATCTCATGCTGCTCACAAGACTCAGTGACTGTGACTCTAAGTGTCGGGCACACACCGTGTGCATGCATGCAGCATCCTGTCAACAGAAATGCTGCTGTCCCCAGCTTGTCTCGAGAGTCTCTGCAATAAACAGGAACCAGAACAGCACAAAATAAAATTAAAAGCAACAAGCTGTTATTAACACACTGAAAACCTGATGCGTTTCCACCGTGTTCACAGCCCTCATGGACTTTCACAAACGACTCTGAATCAAGTCTTAAACAGGCAACGGCGACACGGCCTGGCGAGGCTTCTCTGATGGGGGGAATGAGGGAGAGAGGGAGGAACACAGCGGCACAGATCCCGCAGCATCTCCGTGCATGGGGGCCACGGACACGGGACCCGGGACCGCGCGGCGCCTGTAGCCGTGCTCCTCTTTACACCAGGGTAAAGGCGAAGTGCTGGGCCCCTGCCGGCTACACCGAGAGAGGCCGGGCCAGGGCCCGCCCCGCCGCCACCCCGGGGTTCCCGCGGGCCGGAGAGACCCCGCTGCCGCCACAGCTCGGGCCGCCACTCACCTGCGCGGCACCGCCGCTGCCACCGGCGCTTCCGCCCTGCCCCAGCGGCGCTTCCGCCCGGCCGCCGTCACTTCCGCCCGGCCCCGCTCTCTCTCCAGCCGGGCACCCCCTGGCTCCCGGAGCCAAGGCTGGCTGCGAGCTGGCACTGGGCTTGTGCGGCCCGAGGCAGCTTAGCCCGTTCAAACACAGGCCATCAGCATCCCGCAGCGAGTGTCTGCACACACAGAAATGCATTTATGTAAACGCAGGAGCTGTGCCTTGTCATTATCGGCACAGTTGCCGTGCCTGAGACCGGAGGTGTTTTGGGACAGCGGATACATAAAGCTCTGTGAACATGGCTGCAATTTATTATTCATATCTGATTGCTCATTTGTAATACGTGCCAAGCTTTATTAGAAACTATGAGAGAGCTGTTGGAACTTGCAGGAGCTCTGATTTTAATGCTGGTTATTGATTTTAGTGCTTAGTCAACTTTCAGCCTTTTTACAGAGTCGGGTTGGAAGAGACCGCAGTGGGTCATCTGGTCCAAGCTCCCCCGTCAAGCAGGGTCATCCTAGAGTACAGGGCACAGGATTGCATCCAGGTTTTTGAGTATCTCCAGTGAGGGAGATTCCACAACTTCTCTGGACAACCTGTTCCAGTGCTTGGTCACAGGCACAATAAAGAAGTTCTTCATGTGAAGGTGGAACTTCCTGTGCATCAGTTTCTGCCCCTTCCTTTTTGTCCTATTGCTTGGCAGCATGAAGAAGAGCCTGGCTCCATCCTCTGACACCCTCTCTTCAGATACCGGTAGACACTGGTGAGATAGATTAAAGATGATAGACCTAGGAAAAGGATTCTCTGAGCATGAGAACAGGCACAGATTCTCACTATGGCTTGGACTGGACCAGGTGGGCTGAGAAGGACTCACCGCAAGTTCCCTAAAGCTGTAAAAAATGAAGCACTTTTTCACTGTTTGGGTTTTTTTTCATACCTTTAGAAAGCTGCAATACTACTGAAAAATTACAACCAGAAACAAATTTTATCCATTATGACCACTGAAAGCACTTAAATCTCTAGATTTATGTTCATCTTCAGACTGGGTATCAGAGCACCACTGGTTTTACA
>VXAD01001549.1:0-81859 GCA_013399195.1 Dicrurus megarhynchus
CCGGCCGGCAGAGATCTTAACAACATGAAGCTGCTGTTCTCCAAAAGGAAGCCCTGAGCAAATGTGGATGACGTGTACTGGAGTGTTTCTCTTTCTGCAGGAACTGGCACTACTGACGTGTCATGTGTAATCTCCTTTGAAAACTGGTAATATACTGGAGACCACGAACTTAGAAAATGCATGTGTAATTCACCTCTTCTGTAACATTAAATATGTGACATTAATAGCGCCCACACAATACTAAAGAATAAATTGCTCAGCCCACCCCAGAGAAGAGTAGCTAGCCAGCCAGCTAGCCCCAATGCCTGTCTCCAGAGAAAGCCACCAAGACCCTACATTTTTGTTCCAAACCTCAGTTCTCAACAGACCACAGGTGATTGAAGACACTAAAGCCTTTGAAAAAGATAAGAGGAGATTAAGTTCCTACAGAGAAGAGGATGAGAGTCCTATTTGCTACTCAGTGCAAACTTTGAAGCTGAGGCAGTAAAAGTAACTGGGGAGTGACACTGGAGGGAGACTGTCCAGAACACAGACACATTTAGGCTCTGGTTGAGAAGGGATAAGTGTGGCTACCCACTTACTTAGACTTGGATTTTGTGTGTGTGTGTGTGTATCTGTAACATTTCCTTCCATATTGGCAGACAACTGTATGGCCTTAAATTTTGCTTGGTCTTGTTTGGCCAGTTAAGTTTGTCTGAAGCTGTCTACATGTTGGCTTGGGGAAAACTCTCTGAACTGAGCAGATAGTAAAAATTTAGCACGACAATGACAATTGTGGACCTGCAGGCATTTTAGGAGACCCAATGGTGAAGGTACTTCTTGCTACACTGCTAATGACCCTGATTTGCTGTTGCTACCACTAGTGCCAAGCCTTGGAAAATGTGTTCCCTGTGGCAAACACAAATCAGCATTTCTCTTGCAAAGAGCAGATGGATAAGCAGCATCCTGAGACTCTAGGCAAAGCCTGAGGCATCACATCTGGGAAATTTCCAATTATTTTTCCTTTCCCTGCTTCCATAATTTAGGGACAGCTTAAAAGAAGCCAGGCAAATACTGACATAGCCTAAGTAACCTTTCTGAAAGTCATATGGCTACGCTGCTTTAATGGTAACACTATAAACCAGCCTTTTTCTGTTAGTCGAAGCAACTGTTGATACTTCTTGATTCCCTTCAGTGGTGATAAATGCCTTTGTTTCTCAGCATAATAATTCATAGTGAACCCTTCAGAGTACTGCAGATAGATCAGCTGGGATTCCAAGAACATAGAAGGGCAAGAGCTTCTATCCTAGAAGCCACTGGATTTAGTATGGTAGTCTCTGTCTTCATTTACATTGTGTAATCTTTCAACATTCATATAAAAATATGAATGAAATATGAATTTTCATTCACATGAAAACAATTTGGGTTTTTATCTCACAGTCTACAGCTGCCCATCTTGGAGAGAGAACCGCCGCTCTCCAAGTGAGCCTTACCTTAAAACAAGCTTTTGTTATTTACCATGTGTCGTTCCTCATCAGCCACCGTCTAGGTTTCTTTGGGTTATAGCAGCTCTGCCAGGCATGTGCTTTTCCCGGGAACTTTGTGCCAGCAGCCCCACAGAAACAGTCTGCATGAAAAATTCATTTGCATCAAATCTCCGCAGCATCTATTTTATCAAAGCAAGTGCTTGCATACTCAACCAGTATAAGCCACAGATGGGAGGTTTTAGGCAATCAGCTGCAAGATTAGGAAGAAAACCAAATACATATCCTGCTTATGCATTTCTGAATGTAAAAAAAAAGAAAAAAATCCAGTAGCATAGGAACAGTAAGAAGCAGGTCACCAGTGTCCATCAACTATTTTATCAACTTCAGTAACAGAACATGGGTATTTATATGGGATGAAAACACACTGCTATATAGTCTGCTTTGATTAATTCATCACATGAATCCTCTTTTACAGGAATTTTCAAGAGGTATTGAAGGCATTATTAGAAATGTCAAGGCTAGAACTGTCAGGAACTACAGTGTAGGGGAGCCTCAATTGAACAAGGCAGAGTGTAACAAGTTGAAAATCCACTGAATTAAAAGTTTTTGATTAATTTAACTTTCTTATAGGAAATCAAAACTCCAGTTTCTTTCTAATCCTTCTCTTGCGGATCAGAAAAGCATCTTCCCTTTAGAACACTATTTTTATTTAGTTTCCTGCTATGATTTCCCCAAGCGCCTTTGCCAATTGGATGTCTCAGGTCAGACAGATTTTCAAGAATGACTGGACTGCTGATAAACTGTAAGCTTCCTATAGTTTTAATATTGCCTCAATAATTATAAATCCCTCATAGATGCAGAAATAAACACGATTTTTCACAAAGGTGATAGCATACAAAGAACATCCAAATTGATTTGCAGTCCTGTGGATGATGAGAGGGTATCACACAGACTGAAGAAGGAACAACACTGTTTTGGAGTTCCTAGGAAACCTACGAAGACTGTAGATACACCAGGAAAAGCCATTAGATCCTTGCAAGGAAAAGGAATGTTATGTGTTGTTGCTACCTATAGACCAAAATAAAAATGAATAAAACTAGAAATAAAATTTTGAAAAGATGCTCTCAGTTTTTATTCCAAATTTCTTCCAGTTCCTAAATGTAGTTTTTGTGATGCTAATCTATATTTTAGCAGCTACACAGCATTTTCACTAAACAATTTCCTGTCTTAAAAAATATTTACTTCATGTGCAAAATAAAACAAACACATATCATAAAGCTGGAAAGGTCTCAATTTTTTGTTTATATATGAAAATCTAACTATTTTATGTGGTTGTTTTATTACTATACCCCATGGAAGCCATACACTGGATGCTGAATGCTCCCATTCTCCCCCGCACATTGTGCTCCCTAGCTGCATTTTCTCTTCCATCATTAAAGATCTTCTCTCACAAGGGATGAGACTGTCACAGTCCCATTATGAGGGATGGAAAATATGAGCCAACAGGGAAATATTTTTGAATCCAAAATATAATTGATTTGAATTAAATGTTCCATATTCAAGTGTTTTGACAAAACCTTTTTTTTTTTTCAAGACAACATAAACAAACTAAAGCCTGCATAGAACTGTACTTTAAAATTTTGTCAATAACGTATCTGGCAATGTATCAGCAGTGTAAAGTATCTATAAACATAGTAAAGTTTTGTCTACAAGTACCTAAAGGCGGGTTTCCAAGGGGATGGAGCCAGGCTCTTCTGGGTGGTGCCAAGCAATAGGACAAGAGGCAGCAGCCAGAAACTGATGCACAGAAGTTCCAGTTGAACATGAGGAAGAACTTACTGGCTGGGTGACTGTGCACTGGAACACGTTGCCCAGAAAGGCTGTGGAGTCTCCCTCACTGGAGATATCCTAGAACCACCTGGACACAATCCTGTGCCATGTGCTCTGGGATGGCCCTGCTTGAGCAGGAGGGTTGGACCAGATGACCCCACTGTGGTCCCTTCCAACCGCACCCATTCTGTGACTCTGTGAATGGTAAACCATGAAGCACCACAGTGTTTGTCCATATAAATGTCATATGTAAGTGTAGGAAAGCTAGAAATCCCAAAATTCAGTCATAATAAACCCAGATATTTTTGCAATCTCAATAATACTACCGAAATTCTTACTGTTATAATCTAAGTGCTAGGTCAAATTTAATTTATTCAGGCAGAATTTGTTCTTCCCATAGGAACATCTGTGAGGGGGCTGATGGAAAGAGACAAGTATCCCATGCCTTATTCTGTTTTGTTCTACTAAACCAAACATATTTACCTAAAGTAGGTAAATATCAGCATAGTAAAATCAGAGAGCCACTGCAGCCAGGGAATGCTAAACTCTTTGCCTTCCCCAGAAAGAGAGCAAATAGGATCTGTGAGAAATTACTTAGATTCTGCAGCATAAAGCAAGCATGCCAGCTAAATGTGTCCCACAAGTCTTTTGGGCACTAAAGGCTTTCTTCACCACAGTATTCAAAGTGAGAAAAGCTCTGATACTGCAAAGAGGTGAAGAATGGTAAATTTTGAAGGAATAATGTCATAATAACCCTACTAAGGTTGCCTCTGTTAGTGCTACAACCACGTGTTCTTAAAAAGACATATTTTTTTATTCTCTTTTGGTTTTTAACGTATATACTGCTTGTTTCTCTCTTCCCACACACTTTGGCAGGTAGTTTCTCTTCCTTGTTTTGTTTCTCTTTCATCTGTCAGTTTTCAGGAACAAGAACTGTGTTTGTGTTCTGAATTTACAGCACGGTAAGAACATACTGAATTTAAAGCCATAATCTAACGTAACGACATTAAATCACCACAAATAATAAAAGGCTGACATAAATTTTCCTAGACTGCATAGCTGTAAATACAAGAATTATGAGTCAAGATTAAGTTGTAGTGGCATTTTGGCTGTCTCAATATAGACTAAAGAGAGATGGAACACCTGCTCTGATCTTCACAAATTGAATTTCAGCTCCTCTGTAGATTTTGAGTTCTCATTTGCATTAGCAAAGGACACCATTGTTTATGTAAATTGGACATTTATTCACATAGCAGAGTAGAAAATGTGCAATATGCCTGCACACAATTAGTGCAAGCAACTGTGCTACCAACAAGAAAACACAAAAGACACCCTAATTACAAGAAGCTACTACTAAGTAACTTCCAGGTCAGTGCTATACTTCCCATGCTTCAGCAGCATGCAGTCAATGACATTACTTTAACACTTATTTTCAGAAACTTTCAATAATCCAGGAAGGGGCAAATACTAATTTTTCAGGTGCAAAACAGTAGTGAGATGACAGTCATATCCCTCACACTGAGACAGTGGGAAAAGCAGAGATTGTTTGACTCTGTATTTCTGAAAACAGTTCTGAGAGCCCTTTCACTCCAGCAGACTTGAGCTGACATCTTTTCGCCATCACAGATCTCTCACTATTCCCTGGCTACAGCAAATACTTGTCCAATATCTGTACATGTATGAGAACAGGTAGACAAGCCAATGTGACACGTACTAAAATTCCTGCAAAGCAATTAGCCCTTCTGCTTCAGTTAATCATCCACAAAAAACAAATACATGCAGACTTCATACACATCATGCAGGCTCTGGTAAGTGAGTGAAACAGTGAATAAAATCTTTTCTGGAAAAAAAGTTACCTTAAGATAATTTCAGAAGTCTTTTTCATATCATCTTGAGACGAGACACATTCCTTTATTCTCAATTTATTTCTCTGTGGCAGGTCCATTCTGAAGCACAAGCAAAATAGCAGCCCCACTGAGAGAAAAGGAAAAGGAGATGGAAAGTGTCTTATTCAAGGAACACAGATACTTAAACAATGACCAGAGTATCTGTGAATGAATGCTGAAGGCACATTTTTGATCCAAGTTATTTAATCTTATTTAAGAAAGATTGATACGGCTATCAAATTTATCATATATAATTACTGCCATTTTCATGGAAATAGTGATCATGAAGTCATTTGACTCTGCCTGTCCTTCTTTATTCATAGTTACAATGAGTAAGAACATGGTTTAACAATGATGAGAAGCCTCTCCCCACCACCACCAGGCTATTCTTCTTGAGCACCCCGACAGGTCTACACACACTTTTGTCTTTACACTTCAGCAATAACACAGCTGTTCCCCAAATGTGTTCAACAACTGTTCTCTAATGCCATCAGTTTCATAGTGTAAATGGGTCCTAAAATAGCTGGAACATTATGTCCTTTACCATTCTATCTTCCCGCCTGGCTGCCAGATTGTTCTCTTTTCCTTTTTTTTGATGGATTAAGTAGAACCACAGCAATTTGTTGATTTGAAACCTAAGCAATCTCTTTAAACTGTCTCTGTGCTCATCCACTGCTATCACTGACTCTACCTGAATTCATTTTGAAGCCTGCATTACAAAGGCTTTATTCATGAGGGATTTGCATATGCAAGCAGTGTTGATGAATCCAATAAAATAGACTCATTTCATATCCAGAGACAAATTTACAGATTTACTTTTGGTTCAGCGGCTGACACTGGCTCCCTTCACTTTTCTTCTGGCCTTTTTAGGGACATAGGTTGATTCTGCAAACATTTTATTTGTAAGTGATGTCCTTTCACAGGTGCCCCTCTCGGTGGACTGTGCAGGAGTGCCAGCAATTGCTCTAGCTTTGCACTATTCCAAGCTTTGTCAGCAGCAATAGGGCTCTACTCAAGCACCAGTGTGATTTTTCTTGAAACCAGCAAAGAAAATAGGCCCTATTCCATTGCTAGAAACTAGGACAAAATTAATTAACAAGAGACTTGACACTAGAAAAGCATTCTTCTCTGTGACTTACAAGCTCCCTTCTGCTCCATTGAGAGGTATGTGGGACAACAGGCCAGCTGTTAAGATTTGTCTATGACAGTTCTTCACTCAGGAGGCATAACTACAGTCGTGTGTACTCTCTCATACAGAAAGATGAAAAAAAACCCAGGTTTGTTACCCCAGAACCACAAAAAGAAGTAAATCTTGCACTGTGTACAGCAGGGAACACCAGCAAGGTCAGATCACTCTGCCTCTTCCCCTCCTTCACCAATAGATGGTGGCAAAGGCCCCCTCCGAAGCTGCCACTGGACTTGCACAGTTATCTTTTCAATCCCTCTAATAACATAGAAAATGGGGAAGGCAGATGCAGACATCGCCTTTGCAACAATCACCTATAAACAATTTAATAATTTTGTCTTTCTAACATCCCTGTACGTAATTACTCTGTTAATGCCAGCTTTATCTTCAGATATGAACATATTTGTTTCTTCTTTTGTAAAGTAGCAGTAGTGTTTCGCTTTAATTTCACACAACAGAGCATAGAGAGGAACATCAAAGCAAGTTCTTCTAAAATAGGTTAAGAAATAGGTGCTTGCTCCTAAGAACTCAGCACATATCTGCCTGAAAGGGAGGAGGGACCAGAGGAGAAAGAAAGTGATTTCAAACTCTTGTTGCAGAATGCAGCATTTTGAAGAGTAGGCTGCTCTTTTCTGAGCTGTCAACAGTCAGGGCAACTTCACGTCATTTCAAGAGGCTCCACAGAGCTGCCTGCCACTCTTGGCCACCCATGTCAGGCTCAACAGAGTTTTGATGGCTCAGGGGAGCCAAGTATCAGAGCCTTGCAAAGCAGTATTTGGTGGTAAAAGTAGCAAACACTATTTTATTTTGATTGCAAAGCTTTTTAAGCACCATGCTTGTGCTTTAGGGAGTTGTGCAAGAAATGTACCTCTGCCTGACCCAGGAAGAGAGCAGTATGGGTGGAGCACTAAGGGTGGCTGCAAAGCCACTGTACCCGTGATACAGAAAGCAGGAGCTCTGGATGTTTGCAAAGTACCTGTCACAATACCACCTGAAGTAAACCAGATGTGCTGGCCCAATTACATATCACACAATAATATCCTGCCTATCCTAATACTGTTCGCACTTCATGATGATATTCATCACCTCATCTCACAATCCTGTGTAAAGTTGCCAGCAAATGACTGTCACATTCCACATCAGCTCTTGAGAGATGGCCAAGCTTTATTAATCTTTAATTTGAGAACAAAGACCTTTGAGTTCCTTGGGTTCAAATTGGTAAAAAAAAAAAAAGTGATTTCTGTCTATTTGTTGTCAGGCTCACCTCTGAACACACTGTGCTAGCTTCTTTTATCACATACCTTTGTAGAGCACTTCACAAAGATTTTCTGTATTTATATAATTCACATAGATGCTTTTTAGTTCTTTGCTTATTTGCAGTAACTCATCTCCAAGCTGGGGATCTCTGATCAGCTTATTTGTTTAAGTACCAGTCTGTCAGTATAAATAACCCCTTGCGCATCAAGTTTTCCATCTTGAAAATAAGAGCAAAAAAAGTATTCACACATTGTTTTTCCCTCACAAATATAGTGAAACATTCCCCAATATTTTGCACAGGCAATAACCTTTTGATTTTTGTATGGAGGCTCTAAACTAATTTTTCTAGTTTATAAACCTTTTCCTTCTGAGTTTAAAATGTAGGTATATAGAGAATCCAAAAAGCCATTCCTAGTGCCCCATGAGGCTCTACTTCTTACCAGGAGACAGAAAAAGCAGTTTGGAACCAGATATCTTTGGTGTTGGATTAAGCAAGCTCCTTACAACTTAAATTATTCTATGAATCTATGACTCTGTAATTCATTCACCTATTAGTTTGCATCTCTGGATTATTTATGACAGAAGGATTATATTCCTAAGAAAGAGATAAATTCAAAATGGAGAAGGTGGATAAGTAGTTCAATTTCTGTTCTTATCAGTCCTGAGCTGATATAAAAACTTACGAAATGCTCAGGCTCCCAAAAGGCAGTACAGTGCAGGTACTAATACTTTGCTGGGAGATCATCACAGATAACACACAAACCTCCTAACACTTAAAGCCTAGACAGTTCCTTTTTTACCTCAGTAAGCTATTCCTGTCTTCCTGAGTCTTCAGTGTGAGTTTTTGATTGTCTACACAAGGTAAGGTGGCATCTGGACTAACTTAAAAAGTGGATGCTTAGCTATAGGACACATTCCAGTGGCTTAATTCATGCCGTCCAGAACCAGCTTATGCTCTTTGATATCATCATGCTTTTATCTGAGACAAGAGGATGCCAAGAAATTGAACTAGGATTTTTCCACTGCTATTACTGTTATTGCTAGTGGTAGTAGTAGTAGCACAGCAGGATCTAGAGAATCCAGTTATGTTCCCAGCCACCATCTTATTTGTTCTTCATTGGCTATTACAGATTTTTGGATGGGTTTCTGGTGATAAAACATATTCAATACTATGCAGTTTTTTACAGATCAAAGTGGGCAATAGTAGCAAAAAAAACTAACAACGGCCCTACCACTAAGGAAAAAAATCAAGTAATGGTTCAAATAGTTGAGCAAAACAAGCTAGTTTAGTGGGTAGTGCCCTGGGCTGAATAGTGGTGACCCTTTTTGCCACTGCACTTAAAAGAGATTCCTTGGGAAGAGTGGATTACAGCAATTTGGGGGACAAATAGCGCAACAGTCTGAGGGCAGGAAGTGAAAACAGACCTTCAGAAGTCCAAAGGTTTGCAAAGCCACCAATTGTGCCCCAGTAAGATGATATGCAACAAAGACATATTTTACACGTGGTTTTCCCACCCAGCAGTGTTTTCTGGGTCCAGACTACTGCTTCAATCTAAAAAACTTCAATATCTGCCAGCTGGTTTGGGAGTAGTGGTGGGGGCACCATGGCTTCAGTGCATGTTGGTAGGAAAAGGGGAATGCTTGTTTATTTTTTGGAGTCATGGCACATAATGGAGGGAGCAGCATTCAGCCTGAAGAGAAATACTGGTAACTTCAGTATACTGAGCATAATTATTTGTAAAAGCTCAGCATTTGATCCAATGCCTATTTAAGTCAATGGGCGTTTTTCATTGACTTGGGGTGATAGATAAAATGGGCCATTAGTGCACTTTTTAAAAGCTCTGCTGAACAGATACATCACTAGATGGTTCAGGTCTTTTTTATAATGCCTGCCTTCTCTCTCAAATACTGCATTTATCTCTAGTCTTGTCCTTTACTGCAGTTTGTATTGTAACACTTTCACCTGCATCACAGGAAGAGAAGAATTCTCAACCTCTTTTCCTCTTAGTCATAACAGAGAATCTGCTCCATTAGCGTCCTCACACCACTGCAGCTCTGAACACTGAGAAACTTTACCAGAGTATATACAAAGGTAGATTAGAGAACCTCCTCATACTGTATACCCAAGTTTTAAAATATTCCCTTTTTTTTTTTTATAAAATTCTAATTAAACTGCTTTGTTATAGAAGTTCACTTACTTTCACTTTGAAGCACAGCAGGGTGAAACAAGTGGGCAATAATTATGGATTCATCAAATGAAAAGTACTTGGAAGTTTTCTACTTACAATGGACATTTCCCAGAGGAATAAGAAAAGAAAAAGAAACAACTTTAGGAGAGACATCTGCACTATGGCCAAATTGCCATTCCATTCAGCCTTCTAAAAAGGTCTTGTTATCTGATGGTATTATGATTTAATAGCTGTGATTAGGTAAAAGTAGATACCATGGAGAAAACACAGAGCACACAGCAGTAATAAAATATAGCAGCAATAAAATACAGCAGCAGGTTGTCATTTGCTGCCCACATTCTGTAAACTTGTGGGTAACTCCATACGTGTTAAGCACCCTGGATTCAATTCACAGAGAAACAGAGCCAAAAAAAAGCCACTGTCTGTAGCTGTCTGGACCAGTAATATCTCCCACCTGCAATGGCACTGACTTGTTTGCTTTTCAATTTTTAAATTTTCTGTTTATTTGAGATGCAACACCATTGTCTACAGGAGGGAGCAGAGCAGGAACCGACAGGTCAATGAGAAATGCAGTTTACCCACCTGTCACTCCTGGGCTAGACTAACAAATACAGATTGTTGAAACCTGTTGATTTACTCGCCATTGCACCACTGGAATAGAAATGCTCCAAACTAAGCAGTCTTTCTGCAGCATCACTCCCCATAACAGCTGGAATTCCTGCAAAGAAAGCATTATTATTTCTTATTAGTACATAGAAGTGGTAGGTCAGCATTTCCAGAAGCATCTTGGTTAGTTAAAGGCCTGCATGCTGGTGAATACCATTTTTACTTGAAACGCAATATGCAGCGCTTAAAAGCAAAACCTTTGAACTAAAGAATAATTTGATTTTCAGAAACATTGACAATGTTACTGAAAACAAAATGTTGGAAATGAGAAATTTTCAGATAACACTGCCTTTCAGCTCCCCTGTGCTTCATGAGGCAACAGTGAGTCACCGCGTAAAGACCTGAGTGACAAGCAGCACTTGCTGACACAGCGCTATCACGATTCAAAAATACGCAGCACCACATAATTAGAAAATTAATAGTACTGCCATGGTGTCTCTGCTCAGTGCTAACTGTGTTTCTGCCCCTGATTCCTGCCCATGTAAGCCTGGGGTAGTTGTGGCAGATCAGCTCCCCTGCCCCAGCAGCAAACAGCTGGAGGAACTGGGGTGGCTCTGCCTCTCAGTTAGCTGAATGCTCTCCTTGCCTCACCCAGGATGAACATCAGTGCTGCCACCCTTGTAAGCGCGGGAGGACCTAAAGGTCTGGGGAAGAGAGGAGAGGAGGGAGGGATCTAACACTTTTGAACCCTATACTGCAAGCTTCTGACAGCCTGTGAATCACTCTTTTGACTAGTCACAGCTGCCCCAGTTTTTCTCTCCAAGACTACTAATTCCTAGACTGAAATCAACTGCATTGCAACAATTTGTGGCAGCATGTTCTTTCTATTATCAGTATTGTTGCAGATTCACTGGTAGGTCCCGCCCCTCCCCAAGCCGCCTACTTCCTATACCCACAGCAAATGAACAAAAACAGAGAATGCAGGACTCTGGGAAGGGTGTCGGCATGTGGGACACATGCAACACAAAACACCTTTTTTGTTATTAGTGAAAGAGAACACTAATTCGTCTTGAATTAAACCATGAGGCTTTCTATTTGCCTAAATCACAGCTTTTTGCCAATACCCTCTCTACTCACCGTGTCAGAGTTTCCGATTTTCCATCTGGGAATTTAACACACAACATAATTTGCCTCATAAATCTTTGTTAAGATTTTTTGAATGCTGGCTACTTCCTCACACACAGGCACATAAATGCACTTCCATTTCCACAATAGAGTACTGCATCTCACAGCAGGAGAATGAAGGGGGAGAAAACCAAAAAAGCAAAAACCAGCTGTAGCACAGTCCTGAGAAAATGAATGTTACCAAAGCTGATATATATTCAGCTTTCCCATGAATTTTGTGGTTTCTCAGAATGAAGCCAGCTTTACCTCCCTTGTCAAGGAGCAAAAATAATATTTTTATAGGAAATGAAATATTTGAACTGTTCTGAGACCTCCCACTTTCAAAAATCCTTTGCTTGAAGTAGAAAGATGGGTGAGCAAGGGAGGGCTTGGCGACAGACAGTAACAAGAGGAAATCAAGGTATTACCCATTCTTATTTTAAAACTGTTGGAAACTATTCCAGAACTGCATGAGTTTGCTCCCTCCCTCAATCCCCCTCCTCAGCTCCCATGCCATCATTACTGAAATCAATCACAACACACTGTCTTATCACAAAAGTTAAGATTCTGACCTTCATATTCTTCCCCACCAAGGACAAGCAGCTTTTGAGGCAAGACTGTCGGTGTACCCTTATAACAGTACATAAACAAACTAAGGATTACAAGCTCCTAATGAGGTCTTTGAGGCTTTACAGATCAGGCTTCTCAAATTGCTGTTCTCTGAACAAAGGAATCTTGCTAATCATTGGATTTGTGCTTTCCAATTTTGTGAAGTTTGCAGTGTTGTTCAAATGATATTATCTGCTTTTGGATTTCTTTCTTAAGGAGCTTAACAGAACTATCTGTCCCTTCTCTTGGCCCTGCTTCAGGAAAGTATTTGGGCACATAGTAAGTCAGCTCTTATTCATAAATTCATAGGCATGAGTCTAAAAATATTGCATACAAATCCCAATGGAATTTCAGTATACATTGCCTGAAAAGTAAATTTCCTCGACCAAAGCTTTGCAAGTGGATTCAATAACTAAAAAAATAGTTTTCTAGAATATGGAGAATTCTGCCTGCTGGACAAGCATCTAAGAAGATGTTATTTTGAAGGCTTTGTTCTTTCCCTCTGTTAAGTTTCCTTCCCTAAGTTCAGATATGCTGAGGTAGCAGGTCTCTACAAAGCTGTCTAGAGAGTTGGAGAAACTTCTTATTCTTGCTGTGCTTTGACCTCATCTGATTTCATTTACATATTCTGCAGATTTTCAGCTTGGCCTGTCAAATTTGCTTGATATATGCCTAACTGTCTCCCTGGCTTCTCTTCCAAGGGTTTTATCACTCTTGTTTACTTCAGTGCACCTATTTCTCAACAACAGTTCAGTTCTTATGCAGAAAAAGACAGTTCTTTCCTTGCCCTTTACCTTCAGCCCAGCTGTCCTCCACAGATGTGGCTGCTCCCAATTGCACAGGACTTTGCCGTTGAGTAGATGAGGCTTTTTTACACCAACAAACACCACAAAGTGTGAATTAAATCCAAAGGCTGTTTGACTGAGAACTTAGAAAGTTAAACTGCTGAAATATGTAGTTTATAATTAAAGTACTGAGAAAACCTTTACCGAAGAATCACTAGAGCAACACTATAATTACGCTGTCCTTCATATCCTGTCATTAGCATTTCTAGAAGTGACAAAATAATAATGTGGTCTTTTTTCTCTTTAGGAACTGTCAAGCTCTCTTTACAGGATTCAAGTAAGTTTTTAAAGAATATAAAGTTCTTAAATGGAAAATGCAAATGATGATTTTTGTGTAAAAGACGTGACAGTCACATTAGTAAGCTCATGAAAATCATGCCCATATATGTTTCAAGTGAGTCGAGTAGAACACCTTTTTCCTTTTCCAATTTTTTTGCTATCTATTCAGGGTTCAAGAAAATAAAAAAAAAACCCTAAGAATTTTTTTTTTGAGCTCTTCTGTTAACTGTTCAAACCTAGTATTTTTGTAGAAACACAGACTGCCTGTACTTCCAGGAGCACACAGAGAATCCATTTCAATCAATTAGAATCATTGAATTATCAAGCTTGGAAAAGCCTGTCTCAGATCATCTAGTCCAAGCATAAGAAAGGGAGATCCTGATCCCAGACACCAAAAAGACTTTATGCAGGTTGCAACCAAGCTGACAATAATAGAAACATCTGGGGGGATGTCCCAAGGACATCCTTTAGGCTGCAGTTGCCAGCAGACCATGTTTCTTCTCCCTCATAGCAAGGAAAACACTGCAGCACCAGCTGCAGCTGCTGAGTGCCTGGGAGCCTAATTGGATATGTATCCTCTGACCACTACATCCCTCAGGAGATGCCATTTGATTGGCATTCCTACACACTCAGAAGAGCTAAAAGAAAGTATATGGCCCTGTGTTACTACTTTGGGGACTCTAGTGACCCTGCTGATTCTGAAGGAGAGCTGATACACATTCAAAGCACAAACTCTCAGGAGTTGTGGCTCACATGAGGCCTTGGCAGCCAATTCTGTTCTGTTGATTCCCAGTCAATTCCAAGTGTTGATACAAGAAAAACGTGTTTACGAAAAGTGCATTTTCTGTCAAGCAAGCAGTACAAGTATAATGGAGTTGAAATGAGATACTTGAATGTTTTAAATCTTTTGTGGAGTATGGAAGAGAAATAAGTGCTGAAACAGATCTAAATGCATTCTCAAATAGATTTTAAAAATTGACTGCTTGAAAATAAATGATAATCAAAATAAACTATGTGTTATTGACTAAATTGTAGGAAATTATATGGTTAGGATATTTCAAGATCATCATATGCTACATTGAGGACAAATAATCTCATTATAATGATTCTGGGGGAAGGGTCTCATGTCTGACACAGACAGATAGCATTTACCTGCTATACATGTACATATCAGATACTGACACACTAAGGATAGTCAAGAATGAGTAAAGTAAAATTACTGGGAAGATGTGAATTAGATGTGAACCAAATCTTCATTTACCACGTCAGTGGAGCACCAAGCTCATATCATAAACTTTATGGAAGTCAGTGTATACTTGTTTGAGTCTAGTACTACCTAAATCTAGCTATAGTTCTTTCATAAATCAGTTCTCACCAGCTGAGAGAAGCAATAGAAATAACTCACAGCTGACAAAACATGCCAGGAAAAATGCTGCTGATAAAACCTTGAACTTTTTCTCTGTTTAGAAGCCTGGTCCAGAACCTGTGTAATGAAAGTGGCCAGGGGTTCTCGTTCCCTTCCAGCCAAAGCTCCTTCTTCCATAACAGAGATCACAGTGGTAAAAGACGGTCTTCTGTGTAAGACTCTTACAGGCTGTATACAGTGGAAGAAAGAACTTGTCTTTATACCACAATTAAACAAAGTTGCAGCTCAAAAATCTGCATTTTCTGTATATAACCCAAACTTCCCTTTTACCATATATGTGACAAAGGCTTTCAACTCAAGCTAGTTGGCTTTTAAGATCAGGGAACTAGATCAAACCAGCAAAACTCAGTTGTCCACCCAGTCATTCTGGCTAAGGGCTAGTCTACATCAGCTGGGAGGGAAAAGTGTGATTATGTGGGTTGTTCTGGTGTTTTCAGTTCAAAATCCCTCCAGCTTCATGATGGAGTTCTCCCAAATGAACTAGCAATCCTCTGCCAACTGGATAAACCCTTCCAAAAGGGCATCATGATGAGTTGCAGCAGGGGAAAGAAGAGTTCATATGGTTGTATCTGTATATGTCAGATGTCATTTTTTTAGACTTCCTCAGTCTTCCTACTGCTGCCCTGCCCTTTGCTGTCTCACCATGCCGAGTCTGTCAGATTACCTACCTGCCCTGTAGTGCACCAGAGTCAAGCTGACCAGCTGCTAACTCACTCTTTTTAAAAGCTGGCATGCAAGTCCAGGCACTCCGCTGGTAGTCACACACTCCTAAAAGCTGATTATCCTATTCATCAGAGCAATCATGATTTGTGTAACTGCCTAGCACTAGGCAGAGACCCCAGATTTCTCTGACACCTGAGAGAATAAATAATTCGCCTTTAAAAGCTGTCAGTGCAGCACAAAATGCTGGGAACTACATGTAAATAAAGGTAGGACAGGGTATTTGCCTAGGACACATCTTAGGTAATGTCAAAAAGTGTTACTTTTAAAACAGCACAGGAGAGAAAGAGGTCTTCTAATAATTGTGCAGGTCCTCATCTTACCCTGGGTTGGGCATTGTGGAAAACACTGACACCAGCATCAGAATTCTGATGAGTTAGAGATGAAAGTCAGAAAAATGTTGCTATGCAGGAGCCAAAAAATAACACAGAGAGAGGGAGAGAGTCCCAAACTCGACAGGGTTATGAAGGAGTCGATGCTGCATTAAAGTGCCTGAATGGTTGATCTAAACAAAGACAGACCCTCTGTGCCTCACAGAGGCTGAGTTTCAGGCAGGTGTTACTGAAAACCCTTTCTGAACCTATTTGGCTCTATCCCCATATTCTCGCATGCATGCTGGAAAATTCACATCAGCGGCAATTATTTTCCTTCTATTTTCAGATCCCACAGCCCTCAGCAGCATTAGCACTTACCCCTCAGCTGTCTTCTTTCATTTGGCTGGCATCCAGGGCATACTCCTTCTGCACTCCAAGTGCCCTGTGTAAGGCTTCACATGACAAAGCAACAGAGGATAAGTTGGAAACTTCAGGATCAGTCGTGGATTAACGAGCCTTTGGCAGACCTTTGTACCTTCTGCTTCAAGTGCAAGGAAAATCCTTTGATCTTCCCTTATCTACATATTTACGTAGGAGCATGTAAACTGAAAGAGCAAACAAATAAATAAAATCCCTCAGGCCCATCAAAATAAGAGACCTAACTGGACAAGGTTTTCCCCCTAGAAGGATCCGAGGATAAGTATGTTAAAGATTTGTAAGATATATGGATTAATGCACCAATGGAAGGCCCTCATGCCACAGGGATGAGCACAGTCCAACAGCTTGGGAAAATGGAATTGTTCGTAGTAGCATAACATTCAACACATACTACTATATATTTACATATATATATAAATATATGTTTGTTTCCTCCTTCTTATTCAATAAAGTTGTGATTTTTCAAAATTGCCTAGGTGACTTTCCCACTTGAATTTACTTGAACTGCATAATTACTGAAGCTGACAGCATGAGGCTAAATGCTGTTCTTGAAATCATTGACTGCTCCGGGAATTTTGTGTGTTCAGAAGACCACAGACTTTTGCAGAGGTTGAATCTGCAAAGTCTGCATAATTGTAGCAGCCTGGGCTGGCCTTTTTGGAGTCAGCCATCAGAATTACACCTGCCCAGGAAGTGTTGACAAAGCCTTCAACATATACAGCATTTGAAAAAAACCTCCATCTTTACAGCAATGTTCTATTCTTCTCCAGATGTCTGTTCTGTGCTTTCCCCCAGCACTTCTCCATAGTTTGGAGTCATGAATAGGGCAGGTGTTCCACTGAAAAATAGCAGAATTTCTGATCCCTCTGTCTTTCCTGTGGCAGTGCCATTTTCAAATCACAACCAAATACATTGGAGAAAAACTGCCATGGTGACTGTGATAGTTCTAACAAAGACCAATGAACATTTCCTTCTGGCCATGCAGCCATGTGGCTTTAACTGGTATCAGTCCATAAGGCCTTTTTGCCAGAAAAAAAGTGGATGCCTCATAGACTTCCACCAGGACTCATTTTTCCTGAAGTTGCTTTACTGAGATGGGAAAACTGGGTGGAAAAGCATCAGCTTTTATTAGGAAAGGATAGCAGTGTGGTCACGATAACAGAATCCAGTAAAAAGAAAGAAAGAAACAAGCAGATTGTGCCTTGCTTGTGGAGGGTACCTTTTATCTACTTGTTCATGCATTCCCTAACCTGCTTTGGCCACAATACCCACCTGAACATAAACAGTTTACATTGTACATGTAGATTGACTGGATTCATTTTGATAGAAGAAGGGTAGGCATTGCTGGCAGCCCTGAATGAGTGATAGCATCTCACATCACAAAGGGTGGTGATAAGCAGTTGTGGCATGAGATTCTAATGGTATCTGCTTCCTACTGCAAGCAGGTATAGTTTTAAGGGTTAATCTGTTTAAAACTGGTAAAACAGTACTGATGATTTGTTTTTTTTAATGTGATGTGTCAGAACACAAAACCGATGCCAGCACTCCCATGAGCCAGCAGTATCAGAATGAAGTGCAAACCCTTGGGTTACACTACATTCTTATGTGCCACAAAGATGAGAGGGAACTGATTCCAGCTGCTGAAGCATCTGGTAATAGCATTTGTGGAGTATGAATGGGGAACCAAATCCCAGCCTCCTTTACTCATGTGAGTAGTTTTGTGCTGATCTGTTCTTAAAATAATCATCAATTCCCGCTCAGTGCTTCCCCCCATAAATTAGTTCCTATGATGTATAACAGCCACTAAAAGAAGAATTGAACAGGGGAAATTAACTTGCTTTTCAGTAGCAGAAATTTATCAAGGCCACACTTTTTACTGGGACAAAAACAATTCATTTAAGCCTTGTCAAGATTTCTAATTAAAAATCCTCTGCTCCCAACTGCAATTCACAAATACTGTGCTTAATTTGGAAGTTAATAATATTTCCATGCATTTCTGCTACACTCTGCTATTGCAGCTATGACTCTAGTCTGATAACAAGAGCATTGTACCCAAGCCAGCAGTAAATGACTTTCCTCATTTCTGTGCAAAAATGAAGCTTACTTTGTGAAAGGGGGATGGGAAGGTTTGAAGCCGTATTTATTTACGTTTCAGCTCTATTGTGTGAGATAAAAAAGATTTGTCTCATTATGTGTAGATCAATGCATCAGATATTGCAGGCCTGGAAAGATTAACTTTTTATTGGGACTCAATCATCTTGCACCAGGCCACCTGCTGCCTGGCAGGTCTGCTACCCTTAAGTGTTTGTGTGAAAACCTTGGACCACAGATCACAGCAATAAAAGACCAACTAACCCACAAATAGAGCTCAACTCTGCTTTTCATTAGTTGTAAGTTGGAAGAGGTCTCTTCCTTCAAAGACTTAGGTAGTGCAGGCCTTCATCATGTTAAAGGACTAATTTTGTGTTCTAGCAGAATATGAGTAAGATTATTCTGTTCTGCGATGAATGGCTGATTTCATAGGTAATTCAAGCCTATTGTACTTTGACTGGATTTTTTTATGCAAACTACAATACAAATGAGAAAGAAAATAACTTTCAATCTTCACCAACACAAAACAGTTAATCTTATTTTCCTCTACTTACAGAGGACTTTTACACTGAAGAACCCAACGTGTGACAAATCTCCAATAAGTAAAAACTCAACACCTCTCTTATATGTCTCAAATGTTTAACTTTGAAGCAATTCATATTCTGTCTTCATTATACATCAGTAACATGTCTCTACACCATCCCATCTTTGCCTATCAGTTGCATCCTTGCTTATAATCTGAGACAAGAACACACACAAGAACATTTGCTGGCCATAAAATGAGAGCCACAAACATTTATTTTTCTGTACATTAGCTCATTACCTCTGTATCCAGTATATTGCCAAAGTTCTCACGGGATATTGCTTTAAAATAGACAGTTTTAAGGAGATATATGAGAGAAAAACAGAAGGTATTTTCTGACATCTATAGGGAAGGGTTTTCTAATTATCAGAATCAAAAACAACAGAAGCCGTGAGTTTAAAGAAACCAGACTAGATGTAAGGTAAGATGTGATTCCTGTGCAGCCACAAGGCCATCATTAAGTTTGACCCAAACTATATCTTCCAATATAACAACTGAAAACCAGACTTCATTTTCCCAACATTAAAAAAAAGAAGCATGAAAAAAGCCTCTTAAAAGGAGGCTCTGTTCTTAAGTTCTATGCAAGTTGGTTAAAAATATATCCAACAGTCAAGAACCAACTAAAGAAATGGCAGTGTAAATATTAAGGGGGAAAATCATCAGTACAATTATTTTTTTCCCTTTTTTTTTAAGCCAAATACAAATATTATTATCCATCCTTGAAGTTTCAGAGGAATTTTGTTGTACATGCCTCAGTTTAACCACCTTAGGAATCATTAAAAACCAAAACCAAGTTAGAACTAGGTATTAGTGAGACTTTTTTTCTGTAATTGTTGAAGACTGGCATACACACCAATTTATGAACTCAGAGTTGCAATGTACAAATCACGTGACACAGGGGAGCTAGGTCCTTCCTAGCTAATACTGCTAATTCTCTTTGAAAATCGTTAATATACAAGATAAGAAAACTCCTGATGTTGTTATAACCTGGTCTAAAGCCACCAGAGCCAATACAAGTCTTTCCAATGGTTTCAGATCAGGCTGAAAACCCTGAGACAGCACCATCTCTTGAGTTTGATGAGCTATGATTCTTTAGCACTTGTGGCAGCACACTGTCACTGCCAAGGTCACATCAACCATGAAATCCAGGCAGTGCTAGCAGCCAGCCTGCCTTTGGTGACACAAGAGAAGGTCCAATGCGCTATGTGGTTTTTGCTGTTATCAGTTTGCTCTCAATGCACAGGGAAAGAGAGGAAAAGAATCAGTCTCGGCTCTGCCATTTTACCTGATATTCTCTGGCTTGTTTTTCTGTCTTTTTTTCAAATTTAAATTCTATACACCTCATATGGTGGTTATTTTTACTTATTCAAATTCTAAGATGCATTTTTTCTTCTCCACTCTGTAAAAGAAAAATATTAGGTGTCTTGGGCTATTGAGCTGATATTACTTGTGTAAATAGGTTGATGTTGGAAGACCACAGCTTGACATTCTGTGTGCTGCTATGTAGTGTTTAAGGATGTAACTTTGTCAGGTAGAGCACAGCTAGACAGTTGTAATGAAAAAAGAATTATAACTGACAGAAATAGCAGAACTAATTTAGCCAAGAGCATTTACCCAGCAACTTACTAAAACACTGAAGGAGCAAAAGCTCACAACAGTCCTTCAGCCACGAACTTCAAACAATCTGGAAAATACTCTCCACCTCATAACAGTCATTCATCTCAGTCCAAAGAGATTGCAGCACAACTGTTCCTCTGGGACAACCTGACCTTGAGCTCTGAGATCATGCAGCCCACACCAGCACACTTAATGCCCTACTCCTACCATTGACACCTCCTGCTCAGGTAAGCAGCTAAACTGGAAGTAAAGGCAATGCCATTTCTGTAACTTTCTGTTATTTTCTATGCATTAAGAACCACTCTTTCACAGAGACAATGAATATCCAAACTTCATCATACACTTCTAATTATTGCATAGTATTTGATACCTGAGTTCCATCCATCCTGACCTAAACCATAATCATAGGAAATGCACTTTGAAACTCAATAGTCTAACTGAATTCATATTAATTCTGATGAGCATGAAAATAAGAAGGACTGCTGCAGAAGGTTCAGGAAGTCTAGAAAGGGTTTCATTATGTATTACAGTTATTGTAAAACATTAAATTAATAAATGCAAACCTTCTTCCTGTATATGGGATCCCATTAAAAACAGCTCCAAAATTTGCCACTTCCTCTCCTAATGCTGATTGTTGGGGGGTTAATGTCACAAATTTGGTTTCTCTAGAGATACAGGTTTACCTTCTTGCCACAGATGAAAGACTTATTGACACTGAAACAGCTTTAAATGAAAGAGTTTTGATTAAAACTATAGGGAAACTTGCATGTATAAAACCAGCAAAAACACCTAGTTGCCATAAATTTTGTGATGATGATGATAATAATAATAATACATTTTCTGCTTTCAGACTTAGATCTGTATCTACCCACTACCTAGAAGGGCACCTAATGCAAAGAACACATTAGCTTCATTTCTATATGATGCATGTGGTTTCTTCCACCTCTCCTCTGAAACATCTGGTGCTGGCCACATTCAGAGACAAGTTTGTAGAGCAGATTGATATCAAGTCTAATTTGGTATGGTAAATCGTCCGAGACAAATTCCACCACAGCATGCAGATGTACCATGACACTGAAGTCAACAATTTGGCATAATTTATATCATTATAGATTTGTCCCAGGTTGGCTGGATTTGGTTTTTGAGGTTTTATTGCAGTCCTTCTCCTCCTTTTTAAGTAGGACTTTACTGGATTTTAATTTAAAAATATACATAATTGTGTTTTCTTTAGCATATTAACTCCTGAATATACAAACGGGTTTTATGTAGGGTGACTAAATTCAAACAGGGCAAGAAATCCCCTGTTTCATGAGATGGCCACGTTAGTCATGTCAAGCAGTATGATGCAGCACAACGGCCAGCTATCTTACATATATTAGATAGATAGATAGATAGATAGACAGATAGATAAATATGCTTGTTCTCTAGATCTCACAGCACGGTTGTTTCTCCTTCACCAAGTGCTGCCAGGACCTACAAACAAAACTGGAAGTGTTGTCTCCAGCTGTACTGCTCAATGTAAGGAACACTGCATCACTAAGAATGCTTTTGACCACCTGCAGCCTGCCCTGACACTCACAAATGCATCTTTTCCTTCCTTCACAAATGCATAGAGAAGGGAATTTAAAGCAGAAGCTGTGGTTTTTTTACCTGGGAACAATTTGAGAGCCTGTGACTTGTACAGACAGGAAACACATAGATGGTCCAATAAGTCCTGGGAACAAAGGAAGAAAGGAGAGGAGTGAATAGCCTTGCCCTCATCCTCCTCTATCTTTTGGGAAGAAACCTGTAAACTCTGATTTCTTTCCCAAAGAGAACTGATTTATTTTTATTCATTGCCTGCTAGGAAAGATTGTGTTCATGTTAGAATTAGCAAATACTTTTTCTTTTATGAGGGCTATAATCCTGCTTCTCAAATTGCATTAAATAATCTATTTTCCAGAATTTGGGAAAGGACTAATGGTCACACAGCCAGTTCCTCTGCAGGCCTTTGGTTACACGTACATCAGGCAACGATAACACCACAAAAAGGCTGTTATACAAAGGTAAACTTAAAAACCACAGAGTTTGTATGGTCAAGCTGGTAACAGACCACTAAAAACTGAAACCAAGCCTCCATTAATTCAACTTCAAGATGTAGATACAATCAATCTATATTTTACCTTTATTTCTGGATTACAAATGGATTCCTCCATGCATCCTGCGTACAGCAAATACCAAGTATTCATTACGATCAATAGAGTGTATTACACTCTATTGAGTATACAGTGTGACCTCTCAGCTGTAGCAAGATCTTTCACCCAGCAGAAATCATTCTATGTGAAGGGCCCTTGAGCGCAAATTAAATGAGAGTAGACTGCAATTGAGGGAAATCATAGTCATAACTGCTGTAGAAACGAAGTCAACTCTTTCTCTGCATTATCCCAGCAAACAGATGCTCTCTACTATCAGCATTGATGTAGGTGCCAAAACTCCTTCCTGCTAAAGGAGTTTTAACAAAATTCCTTTTTCCTAAATGGATGTGTCATCAGCAGTACACAAAACAAAGACAAAAACAAGCCTTGAAAATACAATAGGAGCCCAGGAACCAATTTGATCTACTAGTGCCGTTATAATACGAATTAGTGTCTAATGACAGACACTTTAGTTATGAATAAGAATTCACACATTGCCTGCCTAAGTGACACGTGTGGAGTTGTACTAAGTACACATAAAGGCCTCCTGCTCCAAGAAGTTTGACAGAATCACACTCTTAAAAACCCAAAACATGTGCTTGCTTAGAAAACTGAATGTCTTCTTTTTTTCTTCCAACTGCTTCTTCAGCAGAGATTTTACAGCCTAATTTTTTTTCTCTACAAAGCTTATAAAACCAAGTCATAGATTCTACAAGGTAGTAAATCATCAGAATCCAAGCTAGCTTGACAACAGCCAAGAAGTCAAGAACAGATAATGGAATCTGTTTTCCAACAGCTACCAATTAAAAATACGAAATATTATTACTTATGACCAGGTTTATCAGAGAGAACTCACTAGATGGTAAAATGTACTACAGTCAGGAAAGGAACATAGAAAGGGCAGAGATACTGTTCTTTTGAGCAGAGACACCAACTTCAGGGCTCTAAGCCCTTAAACAGAAGATCCAGTTTAGCAGATATTTTGAGCTGTCTAGGAGAATAAATAGGCCTTTCATGAAGGTAGAAACCTCTCAGTTTTCCCAAATAAATGAACGCAAAATGCACAGTCCTCCTTTAGGACCCAAAGACATTAACTGTAGATCACTGAAGGAGCACAGGCCACTTTATTCCAAAGACGCCAGTGAATAAGGAAAAAAAAAAAAAAAAAAGAAACTTTACAAAATTGTTAAAATCTATTGAAGTGTATTTCCATTTAAAAAAATACACTTCACAAACATATCAACTAAAAGAATCTTCCTTCAATGCTAACTCCTAGTAGGTGTTAAAAATTAATTTACAGTGTTGACTTCTCAAAGAGAAAAACGCAAATAAAAAGAAAACATGTTGCCTTAATTGAAGTGCTCGCAGGAAGCATACCCATTTCCATCAATAAGAAACAGCATGCTCTGGGGACCAGGACAGATGGATGACAGGCAAATGGTGAGAAGTCTGAATTGATCATCTCTAACATCACTTTAGGATTCCCCTCTAATTCCATTCTGAAATTGTTAAAAGCTGAGAAATGCAGGAAAGTATCAGAGGAGAGAAAACATCCTTTTGCCCATGGAAAAATAAATGCAAGACCGCACTATCTTTTTTATTTATGGCCTCAGCTCTTTATTGATTCAGGAAATATTTGCATACAAATATATAATTTTTCCCATTAAAGATTTTGGAAAAATGTAAAGGAGAGTCAAATTACTATTTATCTTATCATGGCTGAGTCCTCTTGGTGGGGAATCATCAATCTGCACTAATTGGACCCAACAGTTGCATCCCACACATTTCCAAGCCAGCTGAATCTGGCAAGATTCCAAATACTGTCTTTACTCTCAGTCTCTCCAGAAAATTTCTGGATATAGAAATCCTTTCTAAAGTCCTCTGCAAGGGATCTTTTAGTCCCAGAGCCCAGGGCCAGGAACCAGTGGTAAGATGCAACTCAAGTGTGCTGATGGGCCATTTTCCCAGAATTAGACCTAGCTGTAGCTATTCTGGTTCATGTTAAATAAATAAATAAATCAACATTCAATGGAATTTCCTACAAACACCTACTTCAATTTTAGCTACTGCTAGAGCTCTGTAACATTTGTAAAAAAACCCACAAGTATTTGAAAAACATCTTCCTTTGGAGCATTGATCCCTTCCTTTGCAGAAGGATGTTGGACTTACCTCCTTTTCTTTTACAGATATGTCTCCTTTACAGCATTGGAGCACTATCATTTTTCCACATCCCCTAGTTGAAATTTTCCCATGTCTGCCCCGTCTCCCCTTCTTTATCAGCAGCTGAGCAGGGATCACATAAAATCAGTGATTCTGCTAGTAGCAACCCTTCTATTCTACCACAGTAGAAACATCTGCTGAGACCTCGATTGGCCTCCTACTGCTTCCTAGATGCATTCACCACTACCATAAAATAGATACTTTCTCTGCATTGAAGGTCACAGTCATAAATGATGCTCATAAAACAAAGAAAAAATCTTGTCCTGACAGGGGCATATTCCCCACACTGCCATACTATTGCTCCTATCTTTCTGTACCAGAGAATCCACACACTGTCGAAGGAAAGCTCCTGCAGCAGGTTATAAATGGGCTCCCTCAGCAGAGCACAGGCCCTGTGTTATCCTAACAGCACGAGGCTGCCTCCAATCCCAGTGCCAGCCACCTGTGGTACCCCTGTGTGGTGCTGCCCATGTGCCTTCTCACCATCAAACTACTGCTCCTCCTTGCTTTTGCTAATTGGCATTTACGGGAGCAGGATGTGTGTCGCATGCAATTACAGAAGCTTCTCCACCTATGGGCCTGCAATCTAAAAAAAATCATTTTGTGTTAATGTTTCCTTACAAAGGGCATTGCCATATACAATAATTCATCGGCACAGTAAGATAAACATGAAATTAAGGCATAAAGAGCCTCTCTAATGTAATGATCCATGAAACAGATAATTTCACAAGATATTGTTAAGGGCTTTCAGGCTACAGAACACAGATACTCCTTCTTGAAACAAGAAGTCAATACTTATCCCTGGGCTCTTCATTTGTCAATTTCCTTCACAAATCTCAATGTAGCCACAACGTGGGTCCCGGCTAATTTTAAAACACCTTGTAAACTGAACCTTGTCTCAAGCTGAGCTCTCCAGATCAGGTAGTGAGGTCAACTCACCAAACATCCAAGCCCCCAGCTATACAATCAATCATGAAGTCAGGATTTCAGGCTGTGTGTATTTTAAAGGGAGTTTTAAATAAAACAGTACCGAAACACTCTTAGCCACCTGACCTGTTGGTCCTAGTAATAAATAGATCCACTCAGCCAAACCCTGCTGTCACAAAGATATTAATTTAAATTAAAATAACCCTTTCTTTCTCTTCTCATCAGTTACCACCTAATAGATCAGCTTATAAGACATAAACCAAAGTACAAGTCAGAAGCAATTAAGGAAAATTTTGTGCATGCTCTGAGGTGGCCACACATGAGACCTGAGAATGAAATTCTGAAAAATTGCACCACCACTCAGGAAACCTGTAAACTGAACATCACAATTTCTCTTCCCTCCGCACTAACAAATCAGTTTCTTAAGATTAGAGAATTACATCTTTGTGTATGAGTTACAGAGAAAATATTTGCACCCTCTATGTATTATTTTCTGAGCTAAACCTTGCTATTAGCTCCTTTCAGATTGCTCAATATTTGCACCGATTGCCTCCATTCCTTGCTGCTGACTCTCATGACTCTTGCCATTAATTCGTTGCCTAAAGAAATCATTCTGGAAACCTCCTGAAATATCTCACTTGCTTGGTGCATAAAATTAGGCACTTCTACAACAAAGGCTGCAGCTTCATCAAACAGCCAAGTTCTAAACAGGATTACTCGAGTCTTGATTTGATGCCTTTAGGCTCTACACTGTCATGTAAAGGAATCATTAATAAAGCAAGTGTAATTTTTACACCTAGAACAATTCACTCTTCAGCTGGGAAAAATGCATTCCAATTCATTTGAGCTAAATTCCCAAGAATCCTTGGGAAAAGGGCCAAGTAGTAAAAATAAAACCATTTCAGCACAAGACCAAAGAAAGCAAAGTAGAACAGGTTTTTGATCTTATCCTCTAGACAATGGTTGACTTACAGCAAATAAATTATAATAACTTTTAACTAATCAGATTGCTGCCTTTTACAGTCTTACTTTTTCTTTATCTCTGCAAATATAAGGAGTAGGTGGAACACTGGATTCCTTACTGTGGTCACCTTATCCCACAACTTCAGAAAAAATACAAGAGCATTATTTTCATATGCAATCAACAAAGCAATATTATCTGGGAATAAAATATTACCTTTACCTTAGGACAGGAGGAATTTCACTCTACCTTCTCTGTACTAGACTTTTTTAATTGCTTCAGCTATCTGAGAGGCTTTGTTAGCTGACTGCAGGACAGTCTGCAGTTTGCTTAAATGAAGTAGTACTTACTAAGAAGTTTCCTTAGATGATCTATAATGTTAACAAGCTACCAAGGAAGTGCACTTAACTAATATGTTAAGTACATCTGGGAGGTGGGGTATAGGTGGTGTCAGAGAGAGAAATCACATATATTCATGTATTAGTATTTTTTTGCCTCAAGAAGCCATCGAAAGGATCCTGTTAATATGTCAACATTTTTACTTGGAATGAATTTCAGTCTCTTCTCTCTCCTGAAGCACTGTTGGTTTTTGGGTTTTTTTCTAGGGAATAGGAAGAACAGGTCTATAAAATTCCTTCCAGGCTGAACAGCAAAAACAGCAGCTGCAGGAGGTATGAGTGGCTTCTTGGCAGAAAAGCATTCTGTCATACATCAGGCCCACACTCATTAGTATTAGTGAGCATTGCTGCAGTGAGAATTAACTGTTATGCACAGGACTCAAGGATATTTTAGCCCCAAACAACAAGAAAGCATATGTATTTTAACACTGGAAGCAATGGTGGCATCCATTTAATGGTGGCTTAGCTGCACTCCTAATTCTTTTGAACAGGATGCAAAACTAATGCTCTCCTGTTAGTTTAGCTGAAGACTTTCAAAACATTAAATAGAAAATACAACACAGTCTTGTACTGGGGCAAAATAAAGAAAAACCTGATGTGAAAAAAAAAAGAAAATAATCTCATCATTATTTGGACCTACTTCTGCACAGTACTGAGCACAGACTAAACATTAAATATTAAGCATTACTAAGCATTAAGAGGTCTCATTACCATTCAGGTAACATCTAACAGAATCAGGCCTTTTACAGGGAGATAGTAGCCACAGAAAAGGTCATAGTAGCATTTTTAATCAGTACATCTCAAAGCACCACAAGAAAGATGCTGGTATCATTATGCCTGTTTTACAGATTAGGAAATTGAGGAAAAAGCTTCATCAAGATTTGACAAGCTACTATTAGAGCTAAAACCAGAACCCAGTTCTCTTAAAACCTCATCTAGTCTAGTCACGAGCTTTTCAGGAGAAAAAGGAGACAGTTGTTCTTGGACAATGATAAAGACCTGACTTTTCAGAGGTGCAGTCAGCAAGGGAGACAGACACTTAAAGCCTACAGGAAAAAAAGCACTTATTTTTTCCCTTCTTACAGCCAACACAGTCACCAGATCAATAAGCAGCCTCGAGTGCTAAGACCGTGTTTCTTGGCCTGGGTTCAGTCGGCATCCCGGGCAAACAAATCCAACTGCCCCCAACGGGTTCTTCTGCAGCAAGTGGGATTCCCTTCAGACAGAAAAGTTGTATGCACAGGACAAGTTATGGGATCAAGACATAATAGCAAGATGAATTATTAATTTTAAAATGTTTAAAATTGCAACATCCCTTTAAAAATAAACTATTTCCAACATAGTCTTGACAGTACTCTCATTAAATGCTAATAGATAATTCTGTAATAAACAGAACCTTAAAAATGAATCACATTTATATACCTTGGGATGTCATGAGTAACAGTGTTTTGCAACTTAAGAGGGCACAGAATCTTTTTTTTTATGATGCATTGACAACTCCTTCTTGGTGTTGAACAACACAATACCTCACATTATAAATTTATTTCTTTTGTACCAAAATTTGCAGTTATTCTATACATTTCAAACTTTAGTTGTACAATTTTTCTTTATGAGGATGCAAGAAAGTCTCTTCACATTGACCTTTTTATTATACAAACAGAGCAATCCCTTCCATGTGTGCCATAACAATGATAAACCTGAGGTATTTTTCCTTATGAGCTGAAGTGATACACCCCTCCCTTCATTAGAAATGCAAATATGTGGGCAGAAGAGAAAAACTGTAGCCAAGTAATGTTTTCAGGTCAGTTTTCTCATGACCCACTCTAAGTGCACAGACCATAATCTACTGCAAGCAAAGTTGCTGGTAAAGCTGAGGTGATGGTTAATTAAATATGTTGTTCTAAGACACTTTGAAATCCTTCAATCAAAGGCACCATGCAATCTCAAAAACAATTACAATCAAAAATCACTGTTATCACTACTATAATGATATCAATTACATTAACACAGACTGTAGGCTTACCAGTGGAAACAAACTTGAATTTCAGAGGAGTCCTAAAATGAGATTCTGCTGTTGGGACAGAGGCAGATGACTCAGCCATTAAAAATGCAGTACTGTCTCAGCTTTTTTTTTTTTCCTTTGGAACAAAACCTTGGAGCTATACTGTGGGGGTACATCTCAATTCTGACATGAAAAAAAAGCCTTAAAGAAGTCAACAACTGTTTATCACTGCTGTTCACACAGTTCCAAGCTCATCATAGTCGCTTGCTAGGGAAACCTAGCACACGATTTCTGCACATTCATGGTGTTCAAGCTGGAAACAATAGCAGAGCAAAACAAAAGATTTTCCATGAGTTTTATATTTGAAATGCCAAGGGAAAGAAAACAAGATGAGAACCAGGCTACTGACCTAGCTACAAAAGGATGTGTATAGAGATCCATTTTTAGCAATAAGGTAAGTTGCTATGATTGGCTAGGAAAAAAAGCAGACAAGCATATCACGTGAGCTCTGCAGTTTAATGGCAATGTTGGTTTTACTCTAACAATGATTATTTATCTGATTTAATTATTAGTAGTTACCTTGCATGCAGGGCTACAGCACAAACATGAACCAGAATTTCCAATCTCTTTACATGTACAGGTACTAATTCTGTGTAATGTGGGGTTTTACACAATGGTGACACAAGTGTTATTATATCCAGCTATGACAATATCTGGATCAAATTACTTATTTATTTGCTCATTTAGATTTAAAAAACTGGCAAAACACAAGTTTTATAGTAATTATCAAGTAAGTTACACCAGTGCAAACTCCTAGAGGTATGTGCAAACACACAATTTACAATGATGTAAAGCAAGAGAAGTATTTAGAGGTATTCTAGATTGATAAAAGATTAAAGCAGTGTAGTGATGCCTTTTCCTGGTCTTAAAATCAAGAGTTAAACAGGGTTAGAAAGGACAAAAGGATTTTACCTCTGTATTTATTTAAGGATCCTTAGGTGCACCACGTCCAGGTGGAATGTGCCAAAATGCACACTGCAGTGCACGCCCACAATAGATCAAGTATATCATTATAGGTGTTACTAATTAGCATATCTATCAAAGATTGCCCAATGAGAGGCTCGAGTGAGCCCCCCTCCCCAAGGAACCTTCCCCTGGATGGTTCTATCTTAGTTTACAAAATGTGTTCTGGAGAGGACCTTGGGGTCTGGGGCATTTTGATCCCTAACTACGAAGCTTCTAAAATGTTTAGTCTCCTAGCTTGACAAACAAGTCCAAGAATGTAGGCAAAAAACCACTAAGAATACAGAAGTTATAAAAAGGTATAAAAGGGGTATAAAAGAAAAGGTTAAAAATCATCATGGCATCAGTAACTTAGTTTGGGTATGTGCATGTCAACAGAAGAAAATAGATCCCATTTAATTTAGGCTAACATTTTAAAGGCATTTGCTCAGGTACTTGTCTGGAAACCCCCAGAAATTGCTATGCAGGCAAATTGAAGAAGGGAACAGGCTACTGAGTATCAGCCAACCCATGACCCCAGTCCACGTCAGTTTTCTCAGACCATAGTAAATAGTGAGGTAAAAAAAAGTTAGCCTGGCCATCTCTCCATGAAACCTAAGCTGGTTCTTATAATTTATCATCTGCCTGGGACAGGTCCACAGTCACTGTACATCAGCTGATGTGCAATATCTTGTCAAGGTGCATCACTGGATGAGGAATGCGAGAACAGAGTAAAATTGGTCTGGCCTTGCACAAGAAGAATAGCTAAATGACCAAGGTAAAATGGAATAAACTGCATTTTGTTCTAGTTGCTGCATTTTTCAGGGATCTGTGCTGGCATAAACTAACCAGTACTGGTGCCAATTTTCTCTACCTAAATGGAAACCTACAGAGATGTCTATAAAATGTAGCACCCAGTTAATTAAGTGTGCATTTTAAATTTCTGCATGTAACTCAGTTCAAACGACTACATTTAAAGCAGGATTATTTTAATTTACCTTAAACTGATTAGGAATGTGTTTAAATTAAACCAACATAATCTTAAATCAGAAACCTGGATCTGAATACCACAAATATGGTACAGACTTTTTCTATTTTTAACCTGTAGGGTTAAATACTTTCTAACATTCTCATCAGACAGGCCAAAATTAAAACTGGTAAAGGTAGTGGAAGGTTCAGTTAAGACTTCCATTTGTAGTCAAGTTTTTAACTCTAATAATCTTTTGCACCTGCAAATAACCCAAAAGTGGAAATATCTGCATATGCAAGACTATTATAAATATCTGATTTACTCATGGCTGAAGTTTAGTTCTACCTGAGGAAGTACTGTCAGGTAACTCAGAAGCAGTTAGTTATTATCCTTGGAAGAAATTAAGCATTTCTACAGCTTCAGCAATCCAAATGGAAAATGTAAAACCTTTTGCTCCACAGACTCAAGGATTATAGCTAATTAGACTGAATTATAATGCTTCTTTAAAACCAATACATATTAAAAGAAGCCTATTTAAAAGACTAGAAAAAACCCAACTTAAAGTAACAAAACCAGTAAATTGTTCATGATTCTGCAAATCAGTATCAAAGGGTTTGCTGTCGTTCTCTTTTAAGATCAAACTGTATAAAAGAGAATTTCTCTACATGTTTTGACACAGGAACATCTCAAAAGAGACTTACCAGGTTTATTGCTTTTGTTGGAAGTGCCAAAATATACAGAAAAAATATTACTGTCCAAGATGTCCAATTTGATTTCTAAATAAAACAAGTAATAGCCTGAGTTGCATCCATTACAGGAATCCCAGTGGTTAGGGAATCAGTCACACTAAAACGACAGAGCAAAACATCTCAGCATACACAGGAATAAACAAGACCTTGATCCAGGAAACTGCTCCCTGTTGAGACTACTTGAGATTAATCAGACTCAGGATTGACATGGGACATGGCTTATTCAGAGCAGGTTGCAAGATTGAGGTAAAAATCTAAAAGAGAACTAAAAGAAAACAGAAATTCCTCTCACTTCAACAAAAAGCCCCTTCTGCATTTTTTTAATTTTCCATTTTAGTTGTTCCTTTTATATCTGATAGTAAGATATGAGGAAGAAGGTTTATTTTATTCTTAACGTTTTTCAATAGTAAAAAGGGGATATTATAAAATTACCAAAACAATTGAAATAAATAGTTTTACATGTATTACTAATATTCAGTAATTACTTCATAGGTGGAAAAAATGTTTTAAAGGGCTAAGAAATTTAATGTGGAGGTATTCCCCCAAAGTCAGCCCATAAATTCCTCTCCTCTCCTGGTGGCAAACTTCCAAATATCTTTCATTTTCATTATAAAGTTTCTCAGCTCGTCCTTGTGGGTATAGGGGTTGTAAACCGCTGGTTATGGAGAAAGGTCATTCTGAGATGTTGTGATTCAAGTGCTGGCACAGGTTCTAAAACAAAGCAACCTTCTCAGTGCTATGATAAAGGCTGAGCCTTCAACATTTCTGGTTTAGCTGCTATTGAAGCTATTTCTGATGCACAGAGTTAGTTGTTCTCAGCAATTCATGCTACCCTTGGAAAATTCACGGAGAAAATTGAGAGAAGTTCCACTGTACTTAAAAATTCACAGTATATCTACAGTTTCCATCCATTAGCTTAATAAAATTTAATTTATTAAAAAAAAATTCTGCTCTACCATAGAGCTTGTATGCTTTTCCTATTTTCACTGCATTAAGTGAAATGCAAAAGGCAGACACTTATCCCAGTAGGGAACAGCACTGAGATATTTCATGGCTTCATAAAGTTTTAAATCAAAGGACACCATGAGATCATCCCATCTGCTTAAGTTTCATCATAATATATTACTATGCTTCATCTGGTCACCTCTGCACTGAGCCTCCTCTAGCCTCTTTTTGTTGAATGCCTGTCTACCAAAGTAGACACCAGGGGTTTTGCTTCAGTCATTATTAGCTAAACTCTGGCCTCTGTGGCCCCTGCCACAGCTGCAAATCAATCCTGGGCAAATAAAACAGCACAGTTTTGTGTGGCACTCTCTGCCAGGGCACCTCACACACATTGCAATTCCTTGTGTTTGTGGGGTATGGCAAGGCTGATGTAAGGATGTCCCTCACAGTTCATGGCACCTGAGGACTCTGACAGTAGGGGTGGCAGGTATGCCACGGTGTAGTGACAAAATGTGAGAAGACACTTACTCCCCCTCTGCTGGTGCAGGTGCCCTTTTGGGTGACTGTTCCCTGAAAGACAGATGTGAGGAGTTCCAGGACTATCGGTCCAAAAATGACCAGAGGACTGATACAACCATAGCATCTGATCAAGCAGGAATAACTCAGAAGAGTTTTTTACACACGTACCAGAGGGTTCCTTCATACCTATGCAGCTGTTTGAAACCAGGACACCTGTAAAAACATTTATCTGTACTATAGCTCCAACACAACTGAGACTAGCAGCTGGCTTCAGGTAAACGTAGGCAATACTTCACTGTCTGCTCTTCCTCTGTCATTTGACCCATAACTGATAGTGCCCTTCATTCCATTTGAACTTTCCTGCCTCACTGACACAACTGGAGTCTGGATTAGGGAGTATATTAACATACTTGAAGACCTTTGAAGGCAGCCTCTACCCTTTTTCAATCCGGTTTGAGACTGATGTAATCATAACCAGCACGACAACACAGGTACATGCAGTGGAGTATGTTAACCAACAGTAGGTTGATCATGGCTGTCCAACAAAAGGTGAATCAAAGGATTTCTGAAGAAGTTGGAGGGAATTAAATGAGTTGATGTAGTCATGCCATCTTTTTATCCTTGAATGAGAACATGAGAAGACACAGCAGGGGCTGACTTGTCAAGTGTGAAAGAACTGAACCTGCCATGGATCTCAAGAAAAGAAGCCCTGATGCTGAATTAAAAAAGAGGTAAAAGCACAGATGTCCAGATAAATGTGATTCTTTCATGTGATTCCTTCAACTAATTAAGTCTGTCAGTAGTGAGATGAATATAGCAATAAAGAATAACTACGTTTCCTTACAGTTTCACTTTCTAGTTCTCATCTGCAACACTGTGACTGCACTGCCTGCAAACACAGCAAGGGGAAACCTCTCTTCCTCTTTACTTTTTTCCTGCAGTCAGTCATTTCTGACTTTCCTTGAGGTGCCACTGAATTCTAAGACTCAAGGAAGAAATTAGTCAGCGAGTGGGCAGGAGTGTAAAAGAAAGAAGGGGTAAGAGAAGGCAAACAAGTCAAACCAAACAAGCAAAGGAATCTAGCACCAATATCAAGGGAGCAAAAGTCACAATGGCTGAGAACCTGAGGCTGATGTGATTTACTTGCATGCCTTAGGACATTCACTTCCACATAATCTACTGTCAAAGTCAATTATAAGTATTACAGTATCTGCTACTGGAACGGATCCAATTCATTCAGAAGCAAATATCAAATGCTGCCTGTAAGGTATATGAGCACTTAATGACAAGGGTTTATACCAAGATACAATCAAAATGAACAAGCTGTACAAAAGAGCAAACCAAAGCTAGGTTGAGTCTCTCCGTTTTTAATAGCTGCACTTGATTTCTCAAGGGATTATTTTAAACTAACTTTCTTCAAACATAACAGCATTAGGAAACAAAGGAATAAATAATCTTTTTTTGTAACACTGGCCCATAAAGTTACTTTCCTAAGTCTATATAAATATATCAAACCAGACATAATTATCAGATTTTTCAAATGCTCAGAGTCTGGCACCTTCTGTTGAAATCAGTAACACCATCTATCTCTCACCACACGGCTTTACCACTACTGCGAGGATGATCCACTCTTGACTGTGATGAAGTAGTGCTATTTGAAGGAGGAAACTGTGCTGGTAGGCATAGAGAAATGCTTTGAAGAGTTTGAAATCAAAGTAGAGTCTCTTTTTGTCAAAGATATACAGGCAGAACTATTTATTTAAGACTGGAATTGCTTCATGGATCTTGCCCCATTTTTAGGGCAAACAATTGAATAACAATTTTTACTATATCTGCTTGGGTCAGAAACACCATCCCATTCTGGTAAAAGAGGACCACATTTATTTCTGTCTTTGACCTTCCTTGACTTGTGTACATTTTCAATGTACTTCAACACAAAGTCTCTAACATTTTGGAAATTCCAGCTGGCACAGAGCAGAGCAGCATGTGCCATCTGAAACACATGCTGTGAGTGCATCCAGTCCATTCTCCTCACCTGAAAGTGGTTTCTCAACAGGCAACAAATGAAGTCCTAGTTCTACCAGATGTCAGGGTGTCTCAAAGATAAAAAAAACTTCCAAAATTTGCATGATGATCAACTCAATCCCATGGCCCAAGCCTGCATTCTGGGAGCAGTTCAAACGTCAACACACAAGTGCAGTGTGTTGACTTTCTCTCATCTTTTCCTCTTTCTAGCATAAACACACAGCAGTATGAATAGTGTACATATTCTAACCTAAATTCCACCACACATACTTGTCCTCAAGAAATTATGGAGTGTGCAGCACAGTCAGGTAGCCAGCACCCTGACGTGGGACCAGGAGGTACAAAGGACATACCAAGAGGTGACATGGGTGGGAAAGGAGTAGGGGCTTAATCAGCACACCCTCATCCACTGTATAAACTCAACAGAGGTAAGCAAGGCAAGCAGAGCTAAATGGCTGGACTTGATGATCTGAAATGGTTTCTTTCAACCTTAACAATTCCATGATTCTATGGAAATTTCTAGGAGGTGCACGGATGTGCATTCATTACAGAGAAGAATCATGCGATCCTACTGGAAAATCAGAAGGTAAAATAGGAGACTGGATCAGATTTTCATTTCTAACTTCCAACACCTCATGGAACCAGGCCTGGACAACAATGGTGCACTGGTGCAAGAGTAGCTCATGGGAAGCAAACTGGTTTACTAGATACGGTTTGCTAGCAGACAAACTGCGCTGGCACAGGCAGGATCAGGGAAAACAAAGCCCACAAGAACAGAAGGAATCCTCTAAAGTGACATTCCAAACAGCTGTGAATATCCTTTATGAAGAAAAATTATGCTTCTACTGTTCTTCTAGAAAACAGATGCAACATTTGTTTCCAGGCCTTTCATTTGACTTCTCCTGAGTATATCAACAATGTATTCCTATATTTCTTACTTCCCTTTTGCAGAAGGATTTTACTGAAAATTGTGGATAGCAAAAGAGACTAGTTTCAGACCTTTTTACTACAGTAAAAATATTTCTACACTATATAATTTCTTTTGCTACAATGAATCATTATAAAGTCAGCTGAAGTTCAAGATAACATATCTTAAGAACCTTAACAGGGAAAAAAAATGGTATCTACCTAATTATACATCAAAGAGTACTTCTGGAATAAATTCTGTTATCTGCAGAGTTAGAATTTTTTAAGTGTTCTACTTTAGTAATAAGAACAGTGCTGCTTGAGTTACCTATTCTGCATAACTGTGCTCAGATATCAGGGGTGTCCAAATATACTGTTACATGTCCACTCTATTATTATCACTAGAGATTCTCAGTCCATATTTCCCACAAAAAATATTCAATTCCTAATGCAGAAGTACTTCTACCATGGTCCTTTTTAATAACTTCAGTCTTGCCACAGTTCAGCATAATATTTTGTAAAGCTTCTTTTTGAGTTCAGGGGCATGAAGTTTTAATAATACCAGTAATGTATATGGAATTTGTATTTCAGTTTTCAATTATTTTCACATTTTTATTATAATTTTCTTCTCAAAAATGTCTACATGGGGGCAGTCTCATTTTCCACACAAGAATATATCTAATTCTGACATCCATCTGTCTGGAAATCTTTTTTATTATATTTGTCACAGCATATTTAGAGGTAAACTTACTCTGTGACATTTCAAGTTGTAACAGCATTTTCTCGTGCACACTAATGAAAATCCTGAAAATCTCCTATACTATGTTGAGAATTTTCCCTAAGTCATAGATATGATGTTTTTCAATGTATTTTGAATCGACATGCTGATTTTCATTTAAAACACTTGCTTAAAGATGGTCAGAGTTGAGGTTGGAAGGAACATCTGGAGGTCATCTTGCCCAAGCCCCCAGCACAAGAAGGGACACCTAGAGCTTTTTGCCAAGGGCCATGTCCAGACAGCTTTTGAATATCTCCAATGTGTGAGACACCATAACGTCCCTGGGCAACCTGTGCCAGTCATCAGTCACCCTCACTGGGAAAAAGTGGTTTCTGATGTTCAGAGGGAAACTCCTGCATTTCAGTTTGCGCCCTTCAGCCCTGGTCCTGTCACTGTGTACCACTGGAAAGAGCCTGGGTCTATCCTCTTTGCCCCTTCCCTTCAGTTATTTGTATGCATTGGAGAGATCCCCATGAGCTTTCAGGATGGTTGAACACTCCCAGCTCTCTCAGCCTTCACTCAAAGGAGAGATGCTCCAGTTTCTTAATAGTTTTCATGGCACTTCTTTGGACTCTCTCCAGTATGTCCACGTCTCTCTTGTAATGGGGAGCCCAGAACTGGACACAGCGCTCTCGGGCGTGGCCTCACCAGGGCTGAGTAGAGAGGAAAGATCACCTCCCCTGACCTGCCTAATGCATCCCAACAATAAAGTAGCTTTTTTTGCTGCAAGGGCACATAGCTGGCTCGTGTTCAATTTGGATACCATCAGCACTCCCAGGCCTTTTTCTTCCAAGCTGCTTTCCAGCTGGGTGGCCCTCAGCATTTATTGGTGCAAGGGGTTGTTTGTCCCCACATTCAACATAAGCCAGCCGTGTGCTCTTGCAGAAAAAAAAAAAAAAAAGAGTAACATTTCCTTGGGCTGAATTAGAGTGTTGCCAGCAGGTCAAGAGAAAAATATAAACACTTCAAGGGAGGGTATTGGATACAGTATTAATCAATGGGACACATTGCTTATTACTGGCCTCCAACTGGATTTTGTGCCACAGATCACAACCCTCAGGGCTCAGCTGTTCACTCAGTTTTCAATCCCCCTCATTGCCCGCTCATGGAGCCCACACTTCAGCTCCTCTGTGAGCCTCTCTGGGGACTGAAGTCAAGGTGCACAACGTCCACTGCTCTTAAGTGTTCCAGAATCATGATTTCCTCTCATATTCTTTTATTGTTTATTTACACATCAATATTCTCATTGTGTTGTGGTTAATATTTGTAAGAGAGAGTAGGTTAGACATTTGGCATTTATCAATTAGTTCATTGCCCCTGAAGTCAGTGATGCATTACTTCTTACATGCTAGACCAGGAATCAGCCTCTAACACTGGGAAGAGAGAGCAAGAAAAACACAGAAGTGACCAAGATCATGCTTTCTTTTTTATTTTGTTAACCTCTTTTCTTTAAATTCACTTCTTTGAGGTATCCTTGAGGATGTGTCTATGAGATGTCTGAAAGAACAGAGAATTATGGGCTGGTAATTGGAATGTCCTGTACCCTGCAGTCCTTGAAAAAAAAGAAACAAAAGAGCAGGCCATGAAAAGCTAAAATCACTAATAGAACAAAAGAAGGAGTGTTGACACAATAAAAGACTATTCAGAGACAACAGCCTTCATTGCTACTCAGCTTTGATTAAACCCCGGAGCAGGACCATCTTGTTTACTGAATGAACCAGGGAGTCCTTTGGAAAAAAAAATGGGAAAGTTTTGATGACACAGAACTAATTAAAAACTAATGGAAATCATATACCAAATGAGAATTCATTAAGAGCAACTTAAAACTGTAGATTCATTACATATTTTATCCCAGTGCAGTTTCTTTCTTTCAGAAAAACTTCATATTCAAATTTAGGTATGTTTACAAATGATTCACCTCTTTACATGAACATCCAAAATCTTCTAAATAATCTTCCTCTAAAATAAGAGTTAAATTTCTTCTTTTTTTAAGATGTCAATTCTCAAAGCAAGAGTGTCATAGGAGACAATTATGAAATCTCAAAGTAAAATCCATCTTTCAAAGGGTAAAAAGTAGTACAGTTACATAATTCAAAAGGTAGAATAATAAAATAATAACACTGGCAACTTCTTTCTAAAGATCTCAGAACGCTGTACAAATAATGATATAGATGTAAGCATTATAATTTATCTAGAAATTAGGAAACAGTTTCAGAGATAAAAAAAGGCACACAAAGGTTAACTATTTAGCTCAGGGCCACTGTGCTTGGCCACTGTTTCAAAAATATAACCGAAAATTGCTCCAAAGTCAGATGCCTGCTTGCTGGATTGCATTCCATTCAGGAGTACTGGCTATCCAGAAAATAGACCACTTCGTGCTTTACACTGACACATTGACAAACAAAAGAAGTTACAAACATATCCATACAGTGCCTCGGTAACGGAACACATATCATATACAATATGGAACAAATGAAAAGGTAAAGTTCTGAATTTTTTTTTTCATTTTCTTACCTGCTTCTGTTACTGTAGACAAGTGTGAACAGCGTTATCTAGAAAGACTTAATGATTTGAAGAAATGCAGAACAGAATCATCTTTATAGAATTAAGTTCTAGTTTAAAAATGTGGCTGATAATGAAGTGAGAGGAAGAACATGAATTCTTACATGCACTGATTTTTTATCAATGCAGGACTGGGTGCATTCTACAGCATGTCATCCCAAGGTGAGAAGTGATCAGATTCTATCCCACATCTCTAATAATGGGATAATGTACACACAGGGCAATACTGCAACACAATCAGCAACATCCTAGACTGGCTTCTCTAAAGAGGAACCATAAAGAGAGCAATCCACTGGCATTATGCTGAGATATTTCAATAGAAAAAAGGAGAAATCAAATAAAAAATGAGAGGTGAAACTATTGCTTGATATGGTATTAGTCAGTATTTTTATCTTTAAACTAGGATAAGGGGTGAGGCACATCTAATGTTGGTTATTAACCTATTTGTTACCATTACACTGAATTTAGCTGTTTATTTAACAACCAAAGAATTTTAATCTCATTTGAATGTGACTGTGACTCCTAAACCTAACATGGCATTTGTATGAATCCAATCTGTTGCTGAAGAAGCACTGCTTGTTCAGGTGACATTTGTGTGGAAGTAGCTTTAAATTTACAATTCTGTTATTTCCAAAATGTCATGTATTTCTAAGCAACAAGAAGAAAACCAGATCCACGTGCTTGTGCAATTTTTTCCCAATTACCAGTCCAAAACACAGTGGGAAGATCAGAGATGCTTGGCACAGCCTGAGCACTGAATATCCCAGGACGATTCAGATGCTATTGCTTGAATGGTTTTACCTACCATCAGGGATGAAGACACAGTTCTTTCTAGCCTTATAGACCATGTGTCCTGGTAGCTACTTTGCAGTGCAAAAGAGCTAAGTAATATTAGAATGATTCAGTGGAAAATATTTTGATTTGTTTTAAAGATAATGTAAAGTTTTGACAGATCTCATAAACCAAAGCCAAAATGGTCTGCATTTTAAAAAGCTATACCAAATTTTAATTTGCAATAACGTCAGTCTGGTAACCTTTATATCAATTCTTCATTTCAGCAACACATGTAGAAGATTAACACACCCACATACATTCCTTTCCTATAATTTTTAGCCACTCACCTAACCAAAAAGACGGATCCTGAAGTGCACTGTAGTTGGAATTACATAGATCTTAACAGATATTTTGATGGTGAGGTAATAAGGAATTAAGAAATAGAGCTATAAAGGCTGTCAGTATAGAAATTTGCAAATGGAGAGGCTTGGTTAAGGCTGTATCAGGAACTGTGGGAGGGGAGGTTAATTTTTTTTTTTTATTCGCCCCAAATTAGAAGAGGTGAACTTGTATCTTAAAAAATAAACACCAATTCAAAGTGCATTTTTAGAAGTTCAATACACTAGATGTTTTCCCTTGTGTGTTCTAAATGCTGTACAGATTCTCCATCATCCCATGTTTTCTCAGTTCTCTTATTTATTCCTCAGCAGAACAGTGTCAAGGCAAATCATATCAAGACACCTCCACAGAAAAAATGACCCTGTATATTCAGAAGATATTAATAAATGTTACAACCTTGATTTATACAAGGCAGTGGCAGGGATTTTTTACATTTTGCACACGAAATTGCAGTTTATTATAAAAATTCCAACTGCTTTCCATCTTTCTTATCTTTTGAGAAAAATCTTAAAAGGATATATCAATGCTTTTTACAAGCTTTTTCATAATGCTAAGGCAAGAATATTCTCATTTCATTACACATGAAAAATAATTTGGATCATCTGAGACTCCAAGCCCACACAATCTACTAGAGAGAAATCATATGAGAAAATGGAAAACAGGAAACAACTTCTGTATCAGAGCTAAAATAGGTGGTATTTAGAAACAAGAAAAAATCAGGTGCTTTACTTCAGATTTCATGGAAGTGGGTATATTTTCTGCACAAGTTACAAAATCATTAATTTACACAATATTCAGAAGCCAGAATTCTGAAAGAGAAGCATGCAAGAAAAAGCACCTCCCAATCAACATCCTGGCAATTAAGGTAATAGAGCTTTTACTATAGCTTACAGCTCTATAGAGCTGATAATTAAACCAACTTATGCCCCTGAACTGTTAGTTTTTCATATCTCAGATAAGTGCCATCAACTGATGATGGGAGAGCTGAGTCTTTGTCTCTGCACCTGGAAAGCTTTCACCCAGCAGACACTTCATGAAAATGAGTGTATTTCTGCAGAAAGTTCTAGTTTTACTAAGTGACCACATTTTTGCAAAAGAATGCTTCAACAGAAAATTCATTACCCAAATGCTTGAGCATCCTCATAGAGATGAATATGTGTTTCTGATACCATTGTTCATAAGTGTCCTTCCACAGAAAGAGCGTAATATATTCTTAATCAAACAGTTACCTGAGACAAAGACAGACACTTTAGGGAATATGATAACAGAGCACAAAGAGGACTTAGGAGCCTGCCTAGGAATCTATATCGAGCAGCAATCAATTATCCACAGTATGCGTTACACTCAGTTTGTAGATAGAGAATTAGGAGCAGTACTTAATTTGGTCATCTATGGTCCCAAACCAGATCTCTCCATTTTTTGAGGAGGCTGCATGGACAAACACGTCTCCCAGTCCTGAACAGTATATACTGAATCTGTCATAACTTTCTCATTGTTTAAGATCCACCATAGGCCTCCAAGTCCTTTTTTGCCACCTAATTGGAATGGTTAAGACTATAATGTCATTTAATGAGTCCAGAGACTGTTCTCTGGCTGCACATCACACAGCATTTGACCCTGAGTCCCTCTGGGCCCCATAAACTGCCCCTCTGACCACAAGACATAATTATTTTTTACTGTGTTTTCTTTTTAGCTCAAACCACCTGAAATAACATGTGAGTTGTTAATACAGCACCTCCAGTTTTGGTTGTTCTCTGTCTGCATAATTCTAAATCTAAAAATAGGACTTAAATAATCCTTCCATAATGATATGTCACAGTGAAAGAGCAGGCAAAGGAATGAGTAGGTATTACCATATACTACTGCTGTGGCTGGTAGCTGTACTGTAATTAAAAATTGTTAATGGTTCTATTATAAGTGTCTAATTCATAGATTTTATCATTTAACCTTAAAAGATGATGCCTTCATTTTAGTTCATTTACTTGAGTGAGTAATCCCAACTTGTGAAAGGAGTCCTCTTAATGAGTCACATCAATATAGAATTGGTCCCAAAATGAAGATAACTTTTACAGTGTAAACTTTAGCTGAAAGCTACATTTCTTTCTTTTCCCCCCTCTACCTCTAAACAAAAAAAGAACAGCATCATCTGAACCAAAATGAAAACATGTAGATGCTCTCAGTTAACCCTGTTTTCAGAGTGAAATAGGAAATTTATCAAGTGAGCAGTCCTAGAGTTATGATTTCTTTTGAAACAACCCTTTGAAATGTAGTTGAGGCATTTATCTGTGCTCACGATCAGTGGTCATTGCTCTTCTAAAGCAAAATCCAAAAGATCTGATTGCTAATCTTGCATGAGATGCTGAGTTTATACTCACGCATAATACAACCCCACAATCACTTCAAATCCTGTAGTAATTAGTCACATCCAAAAGAAATGCTTGTCCCTGGATAATGCCTGCATATCATGACTTTTTGTTGGCAAATATGAGGCTTTTACACATGCTATGAATGTCTATTTGATCATCTAAGATCTAATCTTTTCACAACTGTCAGTCCCTCTGAGTACAAAAGAAATTCAGTCACTTTGGTGGAGGTCTTATCTGTATTTATATGCTGTGGGATTTCCCAGAACCATGAGGTACCCCTTGCACTTAACACTTCACATTCTGTAACAGTGCATTTTTTCCACAACATTATTATTTTAGTCACCATGTCACTATGCGTGCCAGTGAACCAACAGAGGTCTTGTGTCATTCAGCGTAGCACCACATGGAAGTGCTAAATCACAGTGAAGAATGATGTTTCTTTGAGGGACATGAACTCCAGGCCACCAAGGCAAATAAAACAATCCCGTTTCTTCTGCTAAGGTGAACAAGAGATGTGAATGTATACTGCAGACGGTAGGAAAAAGTTCATGCATCAATTCTGGTGACAGAAGGGTGCAATGTTCAAGGTACTGCCAGTGCTACAGGGCTAGTGCAAAGGCAGCCAAGTCAGTAAGGATTCTGATGGTTTACCTTGCTTTGAGCTGCTTATTTTAATGGGAATATTGAACTCATAAAACTAGAACAGGGCTTGTAAAGGCAAAGTTTTGAGCCTGATGAGCTAAAATCCTGCCAGGACAAGCCAGTCCCCCAGCTCAGTCCTTTTAGCAATGCAGGAAGCTGCTCTTATCACACATCAATTTCAGACCACAAAGAATTTACAGGACAGAAGTGAAACATTTAAAAACCACAAGGAACCACAGATAACACTTCAGCAGTAGAATACAACAGAAAACAACATAAAGGAAAGTTTGACTCAGAGCTCAGTGGAAGAGGCCAAGATGAGAATGAGCAAAAGCACTGAGGTGTGCTAGCAGCTAAAACCTTGCTCAAGACAGCAGACCTGGATACATGGATTTAAAAAAAAGTAGGTTAGGCATGTCTTTGAAAAAAACTTAACCACCATTTAAATTCCAACAGGTGATTAAAAAAAAATTTAAAAATCAGGAGGCCTCTGGCTGAGACTCACAGGAACTGAGGAATTAATTTCATTTATACATATATATATGTATATTCACTGAGCACCAAAGAGGCTTTGACAAAAAGCTAAAGTGTGTTGGCTTGAATTATTGGAAGTTATTCCTGGTGCATAGATTTTCTTCCAAATCTTCAGTTACAAAGGAACTGGCTGAAATGCTCTCAGAACTATCATATGATGACAGAATACATCAGTGGGGTGGATCCCTTGGAACAGCCTTGAAAGTCCCCAAGATTAGCAGCTTCCCTGATTTGTGACATAGGGGGGAAAAACAGGATGTATAGATCCAAAACTAAATTAATGCTTCCTCATGCTACAGGAAAGGCACTGATTTTGACCTGGAAGCAAAGGCTGGATATTGGGAATGCAAGTGTGGGATAGTACTGATCACAGAGGAGGTAGAAATAAAACTCAGGGGGCTTTCTACAGCATCTACCAATTTCCAAGCTGGTATCCTGAAAGACTTAGCACATGCATTCACATGGAAATACTTATAATAAATGTCTCAAATTGTCATATGAACAGGTAGCAGCAATTATTGAGCTTGTGTTTATAAAGCAGTCAGACAGAAAAAAGTGATCCAGTTACTGCACTATTTGGACCTCAGTGGAACACAGTGCTTTCAAACAGATGATGCAGATAGACAGAAATAAATACAAAATGAATTCAAGGGTGGCTAAGTCCAGACTAAACTTGACAGCATTCTTTTTTTAAAGAGAGCTGGCTTTAAAAGAAAACCTTAGATGTCCTCTGTCCAGAGTACAGTAAAATAGCTGCTACAGGGCTATGTGGGAAGTTAATAAATAATGTTAGAGAATAAAGAGGTAAAAGAGAAACTGTTAGATGGAAAGGAAAAATGGAAATAGAGTGTTGGGTAGCTGACAGTTTGAAAGGGGCACTTTGACAGTGGAAGGAGCTTAATGGTACTTACTCAAGGATCAGTTCTGGGGTGAGTTCTTTTTAAATTTTCTTTCATGATCATGGCATATAAATAAGTGGTATGATGACTCAAACAAAGAAGCAATGTCAATAGAAAACAAAATCAAGTCACTGCAGATTAAAATTGGAATGATCTGAGGACAGGAATAATGGAAAGAAGAGCTTGGACTAAAACACTATTTACTTGAGGACCAAATTGTAAATGTTTTCTGCAGTAAATTTAGGAAATTACTAGTGAAAAATAACTGAAGAAAAGGACCTATCTTGGCTATGAGGCACAGATTTACTAGGAAACTAGAATATCCTTCCTCTCTTGTACCACCATTTATCTGAGAATAAATGTACAAGTACAGCACACATACTCTCACTGGCTGTGATGAAATTTCAGATGTTCATCTCAATAGACCCCCAGTCTGTGACAAGAATGAAGGCAAAGTCAGGATGTATTTTTAAGGTATTTTCTGTGGACACAGAGAACTGTGTGTGCAATTATTTGGCGTTGGTAACCAGCGAAATTCTGTATTGCCATTAAATAAAAGGAAGATCAAGTGGAGAGAGGCTACTAGGAAAAGAGTCTACTAGGAAACAAGATTATGGTTGGTGTAATAGCAGAGCTCAGAAGCTGAAGTTGCAGATCTTGGCCAATTCCTTTTCCTTGAGCATCCTTTTTTAGTCTGTCTCTATTGGAAGCAAAGTGATAGTTCTGAGCTAGAAGCAAAAATCTTGCTTGGTGTGGTTTTGCTTCACTGCTTTTTTTTGTTTTTTCAGGGGGGGATTTTGTGTCAATATCTTTACAGGCTTTTTCAGAAAAGCTTTGCATTTATATTTACAGGTTTATGCAGAACCAAGATTACAGACATAGAATAGATATTAACAAAATAACAACTCTGTTTGTCTTTCATGCCACTGTAAAGGATGCGTTGCATCATTGTAGACTCAAAGGAAGAACCACTAACTTCCAAATAGCTCACTGCTGCACTTTAACTGGTTTATACTTCAGACTTTTTGCATTCAATCAAAGTAACAGTTTGTTGAATCTGTTATCCTGTCCTCCGTAGTAGCCACGAGCAGATAATTCATGCAACTTTCTTCCTTGATAAAGAACTGTTTGATACCATACTGATGCATAAAGTTCCTTCCTCACCTCTGATAGGTAGAAGTTAGATTACAACCTGAAAACTTAGATCCCAGATAATAGCCACTCTTTGAATATTTCTAATACAAGCTACATTACTGTTGTCATGCACTAAACATCACTGTTAACTGGCAATACTCATCTAGAAACATGGACTATATATGACTTGTCAAAATAACTGTCAAGTCTGTCTACTCTCTTCTCTTATTATTCCTGAGACACAAGTGAGGAGGGAGCTGCCAGACACCTGAATAGCTCGGTGCCCAGACTTCTTTTCCATCAGCCCAGCACGTGGCAGTCACAGAAAAATGAGAAAATGTTAGTGAAAGGCTCCTCTGAAAGAAAACAGCAGGGACTGGGACAAATCAATGATTCTGGAGGTGGCAGTGAAAAACAGCCAAAGCTTTCCTCGATAGATATGGACAAACATATGCTGCATAGACAATCAGCAATATTTCCATTGCTTCAGGGAAGCACCACTTCTTGCAAGTATACCCAACCTCATTGATTTGGGCATGTTCAGTAAGCCCAGTTCCACTAGGACTAATCAAATTTAAGTGCAAATCCTCTGGTCAGTCCATTAGGTGCTGGGCACGTGACTACGGAAAGCACCATGACACATGACCCAAGTGCTTTCATAAGAAGCTGTGCAGCCAGCTGTATCAGAACAACTGTGCATCACCAACATAAATAAATAATGGCAAAAAAAAAGATTGTCCACATATTAAAGTACCAATCTAAAATTCAGTTTTGCTCTACATGAGATTCTGTCTGCGGTCCAAGGCAAATCATCCAGTGTTGCCTCAGTGCCAATTCTGTTCAGCAGATTAGTGGCACAATAATACTTTTCTGCATTAGAAGCGTTTTGTAAGGATCAATACATTAAGGATACTTAAATATTCAGATCAAATATTATTGGACGATTAATCAAGTTAGCAAGAAATGTCAGACCCTTTTATTAATCCCATGAAGTTCATTGCCTCAGATCTTGAAGGAGTGATGCCACATTTGTGTAAAAAGGATTTTCTGCTATCAGTCTAAAACTGAAAGGCTGTGATTTTATTGTGAACCCTTTGTTCTTGAGTTCTGAGACAGTTAAGTCGGTGCACCTCCTTGACCTTCTCTAAACCATTAATAATTTATACACCTCTTTCATTCCACCTCTTATTCATCTCTGTTGTTACGTAAATACCCTAATCTTTTTAATCTCTGCATGTGTGGAACTCTATCCGTGCCTCTGATCCTTCTCATTACTATTCTCTATCTCCTATTTCATTTATGGCCTAAGTGAAATAAAGTGAAGAAACTGAATGAATAGTCCAAATGGAAGGTTACTATTGTTTCATGTAAGATGCCTGCAATACATTTGATTTATTTAATGGTATTTTCTTTTTTTTTTTCCCCTGTGTACGTAGGTGTTTTCAATAGGAAGGCCACAGTAACAGCACAGTCTTTTCTCTGAATATAGCTGCTGATCTTTTAGGATTTCTCAGGCCGAACAAGCAGGTCTAATAATTTTTTTCCACCGTCCACTAATCTTTTCCTACTTTATCAGCTGCTGTTGGAGTACAGGCTTCCAAACTGTAGCTCCCTGCATCCTGCACCCTGGTGTTCTCTCCATTTTGCCCTTACTTAATTTATTCTGTCTCTCCTGTGTCAACACAGCGTTTTCCTAAGCTTTGCTCAAAAATCCTGGGTTTTCTTCAATTTTATTTGTTATTCAAATATTTAATATCCCACCATATCGTGTACTGCTGCCTTATGCCATTGTTTTGCTTGAATCCAAACCTGACCATCTGGGCACAAGAAGACCTTCACTCACCCCTTTTACTGTTCTGTGTTTAGCTCTGCATTCCCTTATCTGCTCACATGGACTCTCTTGCTTATCTGTCGGGATCTTTTCCTGTCTGCCTTCCTTCCTGTTTTGCATTAAATCAACAGTCTCCTGCCTGTCTGTACAGCACACCAACTGTGCTGTACCATCATTTTGTGTTACCCATGAGAAGGTGCCCTTGTGCTCCAAGTCCTGTTGATGACAATTTAGTTAAATCCAGCTGCAGCACAGTGAGGACTATTGTCTGAGTACAGTAATCTCAGGCCAAACACATATTTTGCAAAACACCCCTGGGGCTCCCTAGTCAGAGCTCTTGCCTGCACGTCCTTCACCAGGCACTTCCCAGAAATGTGTGTCTTGTCTTATGGGTGACTGTTACCAGAAGTAAAATGTATTCTCACCTGCCAGAACTGAGATGGGTAAAGACTGTATCACATATTGTCTTTGAATTCATCATCCAGTCACATACAAGCCCTCAGTTAAGATATTTATGTTTGCCAAGCAGGAAGGCTCTCTGACCAGACTTAGTGATGTCTCTCATTTCATATATGAACTGCTGTCCATTTCATGCCAACTGCTAAGTTTATGACTCAATTCTCTATAAAACAATTGTCCCAGCCACATAGCTCACCCATCATCTTATGTAAGAAATAGCTTCATGCATTATGTGGTCCTCACAACCTGGTCAATGCCATAGTATAAACTCTTTCACTCATTAACCCCCACTTAGAGTACAGAGTTATGTTGAGAGAAAGAGCACATACACATCTCAAGAAAAGAAGCAAATATTATAATATTGTCCATTGCTGGAACCCATCTTTCAGGAAAGCCAGTTCAGTGTCAGCTACTAACAGTGACTCTTGCTGTACCCTGTATAGTTCTGCAGTCTTCACAACACCCAGCTTGGAATGCAGCTTTTCTGATGGAATGCTCACAGGGCTGGTACATAGAGGTGAGCTGGTGGAAAAATTTGTTTGCAAAAAGCTTGGTCCATGACTCCTTCTTAAAGCCATTTTTGTGTGTCTCTTGATGCTAACAACTTCTGCAAGCTAATACCTTTAGCAACAAAATCCTTGCCTTTCAGCAGAATGAGTACCTTAGGCAAACACTCTGGCTATAGTACTTTTATTCTTCAAATGTTTGTTCTTGGACCCATGACTCTTCTTACACTGGACCACTACGTATCAAAACCTTTATCAAAGGCAATTTGTAAGAGCATGCAGCATCTAGGAAGACAGTTATTCATCCTCTTTGTCTCCCCTCATATACACCAATCTTATATATTCCTAATAGCATCTCAAGGCCTGACCATTATTTCCTAGAAATCTACAGAGCTCAGTTCCTCTCACCTTCTCCTTGACCATGTTTTCATTAATATACTTTCCACAGTACTTGCTCATAATTTGTTGCACTTTCATATTACAGACCCATGTTGCTTGTTCCCTGATGCCTCATTTATCTTAAAGAATGTCATCAGTACTGCTCTTAGGACTTTTTCTTGTGCACGTTTCAACTGATGTTAGAATTCCTTTGAAGACAGACAGATACTTAAAGCTACTTGTGGCCAGCCCAGTGCTAACAGTAAAGGTAGTTGCCTTGCCTTATTATACCAAAATGTGTACTTGACTTCACCTAAAATGATATTTTTATCCTAAAGCAGATCCTATATCCACAGTCTCTGGATAACACTAATGACATATATTTAGTGTGACTTCGGCACAGGTTCAGATATTACCTGAATATTACCTCCCTCATATCTTGTGGAGCTACATTACCACTGTAGGCTGCTGTAAGTAATTACTGTACACAGTGTGGTAGTTGGTATGTTTGCCAATTCCTTTCTATGGGGAGTTTAAAAACATTTCATTGTCTCATATAGTAAACATGGGGATATACTTCTAAAACAACCCTGCACTGTAGGTGTCCTTTTCCTTGAAATATATTTGCATGCTGCTAGACAATTTTCATTTCTCTTTTCCATCAAGGACTTCATTGCTGTTCAACAGTGGGAGGTACAGTCCCATCTGGACTACTGGAAATTCTAACAAATAACTTATCATTGGAGGAGGATGGGTTTTTACAGACAATATGTACTCACTTCACTGACTTCAGAAAGGTTTTACTACCTTTGATCACTCTTCCTAAATCTAACCACTTATCAGTCTCAGCTACCAGCTGGTGTTACAATGCAGCTGGAATGTAATTGGTTGCCAGTCTAATACCATATCTTCAAACATTATTTGACATGAATACATATATACTTATATATATTAGTTTGGGGGTCGCTTACACGTGGCAGACATCTCTTCGATAGGCTTCTTTCATTACCCATACTGCTGCTTACCACTATGATGTTAGTTTCAGGCTTGGGATGAGAAATATTTCCAGTCCTTATACCTGTCCACAGACTGAGCACTTGTTTTTTCTGCTTTTCATGCTGCTTTCTGATATCTGCCCTAAATCACAGTATCAGCCTCTATGTCTTCTAATTCCTAATTTTCTTTATTGTAAGCCAGTAGATTGGTTTGGGCTTTTTTCCTAGTAGCCACTATAACTTTGATACCTTCCCAGGAGAATGCAGCGGTCATGGTTAGTGGAAGTGCTGCTGTTCCTGTTGCACTGGATATAGGTTTCTTGACAGTCTTTCCTGTAAGAAATTTGTCCACCACATACAAATCTGTCATTAACAAGGAATCTTTAATGTTTCCAGATCTTCTGGGGCTACAAGAGTTCTCAGCTCTTGCTATAATTATTTCCTCTTCTGCTTGGCTTTAAGTAGAAAATTACAAGAGGCACAACAGCTTCTTGTCTATGATCTCCTTCTGTGGGGTCACATTACTCAATAAGCACTTTTATCAGTCTTCCCAGTGTTTCAGACACAACAGCATCTTATTTGCTTCTCTTCCATCTTTTCCCAGAAGGATAGCAAAGAAAACTGTCATTTTCTCATCTTTATTCCTTTGTGCATACTCAGGGAAGCTAACCACTTCCCTGTTTGTGTAGGTTATTTTGTCTGGAAATCCACCATCGCGTTTTTTAAAGTCTCTCCAGGCCACCTGTTTATCCCTAGTTTTGTTTTCCATTTAATAATATCTGAAGGGGAAGGTGTGTCTCTCTGCAATTACTGCTGCTGACATGTATCTTCAATATATACTGCACAATAGTACCAGCAGACTCCATGTTCGTAACACTAACCTGGCTTTTTAACAAGCTATTTACACAGATGCTGAGACTGCAATTAACAGCAAAGCCACATGCATGGGGATTAGCTTATGTGTGGTCTTTCGGATCTCCCTGCCAACACGTGTTCTTCCCCCTGGTTTCACACAGATTACTGCACTTGGTTATTTGCTTTCACAGCCTAAGGAATTGTACGTGATTTAACAGCAGCTAGAGAAGTCAGATGCTGAGCACTTATCGGCACTGGTGGCAGGTGTTAGTCCAATAAATCTGTCCTTTCCAGCTTGGCTGGAAACCACCTTATATTTAGGTACTCACTTAAGCAAGACTGAAACTATGTTAAACAGAATTCCTTTCAAACAGGGAAATTTTAAGTATTAGCTCTCACAACTTTATCTACTTCCTAGGAAACTAAATTTTCAAAACTTTGTGCTCATGTCGCACATATAATACAAACATACACAGATAAAATCAGTGATTTTGAGAACTGATGAGCTTTACTTGAATCCATCACTGTCCCTGTAGATCTTATATCACTCAAAATGTGTCTACCGTAGGGCACATCCAAAAAGACTGTGCCTAATAAAGCAGTATATTATGCTGATAGAAGAACCTTTAGCATATGAAATTTACTCTTTGATCATAGACTATGATGGTATTGCCAAGAAAAGTTTAAAAGGCACATTTAAAATTACTTCAGGTTAAATATTTATACATTACTATTTCTAAACTGAAATGCATAAAGAGATGTTCTAAAACATATGACCTACTAAAAATAAACTCTAAGCTCTTCCTCTAGTTTTTGACTCAAGCAGCTAAACATAGCAAAATATATCACAATATTTCAATAGAACATTAAAACATGACCATTAAAATGTGTTCTCTACTATGCAGGGTTCTTTAGTTATTAATCTAGAAACATCCCATAATAATTCAGGCCAATCCAAAATAATATGGCATTTTAGACCTTGTGCTTAAAGCATTGTGGTCCTAACTGTAAGCCAGCAATTAAAGATTCATTTCACATTTAAAAATTAAACAAACAGCTATAAATGCATGATACAGCACCAATTACAAAATGAAGACTATATTGCCTTTAAGAAAATCCAGCTATTTTTCATTCATCCAAATATGTTCAGTCTTACTTAAAAATTAGTATCTATGTAAGGACATACTGCATTTTTCCAGGAGAAGAGACATAGTATTTATTAGATATTATTGTGTTTCCTTACTTCACACTGCAGAAGAAGTGGCCACATCTGCTTACCTCAGAAAGCATATGGATGTTCAAACATTGTATCAAGGTATATATTTCAAGGAGAAAATTTAACTGTCTGGGTGTCACACTTTAATTCAATATAGCTGAAGGAGGAAGATGAGAATGTTAAAAATTTTTCTGAGTTAATTGATTGATGAATAACAGCTTCCAAGAGCAGAACTTTATTCATCTCATTTCATATACCCTGATCTGAAATTCACTCGGATTACCTCAGGTCATAAAAAAATGATAACTAAGGACACACTGAAGTGTGCACTGCACACTGCATACTTGCATCATCTATTTTCTAGCATTTTTCTGGGATTTTAATTTACTGGAGATACATGACCAGACTACCTATTTCTACAAAGCTGCTTTTAGAGCTTGAGTCAAGAAATATTAGGAGTAAGTATTTCCCTGCAGAGTTTCTGTGAAGGGCAGTAATGACCTGTTACCACTTCCCTCTCTCAGGAGAAAGAAACTTTTTACAACTCTCTGACATAAACAAATGTGAAAGCTTCTCAGTTCCAATGGTAAAATTTTTATAAATATAGTTATTGATGCAAATATTTCCATTTTTTCTGCCAGATTAGCTTTCCTGCCCAACAGCTTATAGAGTTGAAGAGCTGTTTGCTAAAATGATAGCTATATAGGTACAAACATCTTAGCAATAAAAGAGCACCAGCATGAAGTCTGAAACATGAAATCTATACATATCATAACTTATTGTGGATCTATCCAATTTTATCACTGCTGAATGGTTTTAAAATGTTCAATTCCTTTCATTTGTGCAACTCCAGCAAGCATATAAATGTCAACTCTTTCAATTATAGATATCTAATAGCAGGCAGCTGAATTGTTTAAATAGTAAAAGGGAAATTTAAGAGATTTGGGCTTTGCGATAACAAGAGTCAATTAGAAACATAATAAAAAGCATAAAGCTTTGGAACACAGTTCAAAATATATCTTCTTAAAGAATGATCTAGCATGCACCATATTCAGCAGCTTCATAGCCTGCAGTACACCCGGTTTGAACAGGGCAGAGCCCTGTACAGAACAGACGTGTTTTTCACAGGGACACACATGTTCTATACGGAGTAGGCATGACACACACACTGACTACTCTTAGCCCTTCACTGGACAATGAATGAAGATAAACAGCCTGAATGAACAGACATTCAATTTGTGAATAACTAGAGGAAAAATTTAAATTCACAGAGAACTCAGGGTTGTTTGTTTAGCATAATCCTAAAATGTGTTCTGTTCACACAGATTTTTATTTTAAAAGGAACACTTGTTCTTCAAAAATAAATAGATGTTTTCAACAGAACTCCATCATCTCTGATGCTGATCACAGTGGTTTTCTTTTGTCATGAGAGTGAAGGAGTATGAGCAGTTTTAAGCAGGCCATATCAGGTAATTATGAACAACATCCAAATATATTCAACTGGACAGACAATTTTTTTTTTCTTACTGATTTTGGTGCCCATCAGCTCTACAGATAGACCTTTTTTGTCTTCTGGAATGTCCATAACAATATCAGGAAATGGATTTCTAAATTATAAACTAGGCAGGAACCTGTCTAATAAATAGAGGGTTTTCAAACCTCAGTTTTTTTGAAGTCAGTTTCCAACATGAATGTGAACTGTCGTGGCAAGGGGTTCATTAGGCACAGCTAAAGCAAAGAGGACAAGAAAAGTACAGAAGAATAACATTATAGAAGAGGACATTATTGAAGAGATAAAATGGAATGCCAAAAAAATTATGATGTGGGGAATCAGAAGGTTTAAGAAACTATGAACTTCAAAATTACTGTTTTACTTGTAGCTTGGTGCTGAGAATAAGTTGCCAGCTAACTGATATCATCTAAACAACTGTGTAGAAATAGCCTAAAGCTCAGACTCCAGCTGAATTTGTCACTTCTTCACAGTACTTCCCTGCAAAAGCCTACTCAAGGGTCAGCTCTACAGCAACCCAACCAGTGCATCCAGCAGAGAAACCCCATGTACTTTTGAGAGTACATAAGCTTTCTACAGGGATGTGCTGCAGGATATTGTGACTGATTTGCCCTCAGGATGCATCATGCCATGGAGGTCAGCAAAACGAGCTCGTCCTTCTGAGGCCCACTGAGTCCTACCGCAGGGGCTTTGTGTGAGCTCAAGCTCCAGCTCAAGGAAAACTGCTTGTAATAGAGACATACAATTTCAAGCTTTCAAGGTTTCAAAGCATTCTGGGGCCATGAAGCTCACATGAAACACGTAAGTACAGTCAGAGGCTATTAACAGCTGCAATATCTGTGTATCTACCTGCTAAGTTACAAAAATTATATGATAAGAAAGTCACACGGCCAAATATCGCTCTACTTGCTCCAATAACTGTTACCCACACATTTATCCTTTCTTAGCTTGTTGCTTTTCTTCATGGCCTGAAGTTGTGCCAGGGGAGATTTAGGTTGGATATTAGGAAAAGGTTCTTCACCCAGAGGGTGGTCAGGCACTGGAACAGGGTCCCCAGGGAACTGGTCACAGCACCAACTAGACAGAAGCTCAAGAAGCATTTGGACAACACTCTCAGGCACATGGTGTGATTCTTGGGGATGGTGCTGTGTTGGGCCAGGAGTAGGACTTGATGGTCCTTATGGGTCCCTTCCAACTCAACTTGTTCTGTGATTAAGGATGAGTTTCACTAATTCCAAGGCCTTATTACGAGGATGCTATTAAATACTCAAGACCTTGCATTCAGAACTGTTTGGAAAAGAGACTGTTTTGTGATACAGGTCTGTTAATGTCCAAGGTTTTGGGGTATTTGACTTTGCTGTAAGTAAAAGCAAACAAAAACAAACAACAAAAAAAAAGCAACACAAAATCAGTAGGTTACATCATCTACAAAAGATTTCTTCCACATATTAAAGTGGTGAGATTATTTAAAATTAGCTAGTCTGTAGCTCTGGTCCACATTCTTTTCCTTTCTTCTGTTTTCTTCTCTGGAGTTGGGAAGGCAGTCAGAAATGAGCTGTTGCCCATTTTAATCACATCTTCACTTCAGAATCAATCAACAGAATCAGCACTATTGGCAAAGAAAAGAATATAACACTTCAAGAGAGAGCAAGCTTACTTGCAAACCCTCATCAATCTCATTTCTGTTTCATTATTTTTCTGGAAAAAATACTTTTATGTCGCCACTATATCCTTGCAATACTTATCATCTTCAGCTGTCTTTATTTATTTTTGTAAACTAATGCTTTTTTATTAATAAATAAAAGTGGCATTGAATAAAAACTGCTGGCAAAGCTGGCCAAAAAAAAAAAAAAAGCCTTTGAAGCAAAAGTATTTCGGTGATCATTATCCTTAGACACTGTATTAAAGGCTTTCTCCTTTATTCATCTTAACACTGTAGACAAGAGGTAACTGCTTCCAGAGAGCAGTGGAATGAAGGTGCCACAATATTAGCAGTATCACAGCAAGTAGCCGACAGGCTCTGGTGTGACAGAATAATAATAGAAAATACATCCATTTCAGGGAGGAAATATACTAATTTGTAGTCAACTCCACTCGTGGAGAGATACTGAAAACAATTCCTTAAACTGGCTTCCTAAGAAAGATGGTAGGTTATTCGCTTACTGCCTCTTTCTCAAGAGACCCAAACAAGTCCATTACACAGAAGAATGACAAATGCTATTTTTGAAGAAGGGTAGTTAACTATCTCTTCTTATACTAATACCACTTGACTCTTCATCTCACCTGCATCTCACAGCACCTTGTGAAAGTTGCATTTTAAAGTCCCTTTCAGCAAGGGAATTCAAAACCAAAGGTTTTGTCAAAGTGAGGATGCCCCTGAGGAACCACCAAAGGAGGAAAAAGCATGCCCAGTGTTTCTCTTCCTGACAAGATTTATTTCCTTGTCCTCATCCGTCCAAGCTCACACCTGGAGTAGATTCCATACCAGAGTTATAGAGAGAAGGGTAAAGGCAAGCAGACCGACTGAAAGGAAGCAGTGAGGGGAAAATAAGGATCTGTAAAACCTTGGAGGAAGTATAGTTTGATAGAACAGGATGTGGAAAGCTCGCACAGTTGAGAAGGCCTAAACTCAGAAGTGAAGATAGTTCATCAACATTTAGCTCACCTGCCAGCCACTTGTGGAAGAAGACCACAGATACGACAACCCTGCACTGCACTAAAAAGTTAGTTATAGTGGAGAATGTGCACCTGTCGCACCATGAGTAACCCACCACAACCTAGGGGACAAAATAAAGAAGCACCTATCTGAAGCTGCTAGGAAACTCAGTAGGCAACAGGTAATTCCCAACCCTGCAGACTGGGGTTTCCTTTACCCACAACTGCTAAATGAGAAAAGGCTCTATTAGGCTCCCAGCTAGTGGAAGACAGCTGTGATCCACCTGTTTATATACAGAAGTGTATTTCTTTCCCTTATGTCATTAGTCTTCTACAGAGGTCAAGGAATGCAAGAAAAACTCTCTGCTGTGCAATTGACTAGAGCAGAATACAGAGTTCCTCTTCCAAAAATCCTTTAATCAACGCCTTTGCTAGTAGAGTCTATAAGCTACCATATGGAGCTCACAAGTAGACACTACATTGGCTCAATTTCAGCAATTATCTGAAAAACACTTTTTCAGCCACTAAATCAACTTTGAACAAAGCCAAATAATTCTCAGTAGTAAGCCTCTGCACTCCTCAGTGTTTAGGCCTCATGGAAACAGTGATTGCATCTGTCACCCCAAAAAACCTATTTCCTCTTAAACAGCTCTTCACCATCCCTAGAGTCAGACTTCACACTAAAAATTCATCCCTCTGGATTTAGGCGAGATTTTAAATGTGGAACACTGCCCCAGTTGATGCTTACTTGGTTCAGAATTCCTGTGAACCATAAATTACAGGGTTTGAGACAGAACTGTTCAAGAATGTTTATCTGTATCATCTGATTCCAAGTTTGACCACAGACTTCCTTACTGCTGCTATGGTATGTTTCACGGGAATCCTTCTAATAAAATTTAATTTCTTAGCTACCACTTCCTTCACACCAGGGGAAAAAAAAGTGAAGAAGCTGAAAAAACTGGTAGGTACCCCAGCAGTGCAATTTTCAGATAATCCCTCTGTTTAAATGAACAACAGTGACAAAAACATTTATTTCTGATATCTTTAATTCGAGCCACCCTTGAGCCTTTCAAAATAAATTGCACACTAGAAAGAAAGGAAAGTAGATCAGTTCATCTTTCCTATGGCAGATCTCTATTCTATGCAGTACTCCTGCCTGTTTAGTAATGTGGGAAAGGCTGCAATTTGCTGTTGTTCCAATCCCAAGGAATACAAGTCCCTGCTAAGAACAGGAAGACTCTGTTAAGAATCCCTGTAACACATATGCCCCTTAGAGAAATGGTGTGCAAGAGGCTTGAAGGGTTTAGTTATTACTTAGCCATGGAGAACATAGCACATAACTTTGAAAACAGTTGTCTTTTCACAAGACATTAATTCTATCACCTTGTATTAATTCTATCACCACATATTTAACTCTACCTGGCCAGGCTCCCCTACGTCTTATGCCTGTGCAAGTATTTGCACTTATCCTGTTTTGAAATAAAACGCACATAAGGTGGCCATCCAACACAGATAGGACATATAACATCTTCTTTCTAATAGCACAAGGTCCTCTGCATCAAAGAGGACCTTGTGCTATTAGAAAGATCTTATATGTCTTTAATATTGGCAAACTCTTCTTTAATATTGGTAAGCTACCACACAGACAATTTGATTAAAATGTATAACCAAAAACCTACTTCAAGAGAACGATTTTGGTCCTAGCAAATTGCAGATTTAATCTGGAAGAAGTATAAAGCTCATTGCTAAAAATAATCTCTCCAGAACCAACATAAACATTCAAGTAAACTTCTGTTTAATTTTATATTGTTTGCTCACTGTTGTCACCAAGAGCCATAGTCATGGGCCATGAAGTCACATCACCTTAACTACTGAAAAGTTTATATTTACTACATAATTGAGTTTACTTGTGTATTGTCAAAGGTAATTTTTAAAGGCTTCAGGGCAGAAAACTGATCATTTAATGCCATCAAAAATGAGATAAATGTCTTGTGTCTGCCCATAATACAGTAAAATCCAGTGGCATACTTCCACACTTAACAATATTATGAAAAAACCAAACCATATTTTCCATAGAATTATGCATTGTCTCCCATATCATCACTTCTTTTCTTATTTGCACACTTCTATTGCCTTGTATAAATACACCATCTCTACACCTTCATTTTTCTAAGGAGAATACACTGGAGGCTTTTGCCTCCCCACCAAACCTGAACTGTGTTTAATTTGGTAGAGCTAAGATGCATGTGTGAAAAAAATGAAAAAGGAAAAGCCTCTACATTATTCAACAGTGTTTGACATGACTACAGAACTGGGAGAAACAGCATATCTTTAAATTGTATGTGCTATCATACTGTGACATTATATTACCAGGTGGTGATAAAACATGACTCTATGAGAAATGATAATACACCTTTGTCGTAGAAAATGTTAGGTGCTTTGGAACAGTATCACTTGCTGTTTTGAGAAAGAAAAATTCTAAGTTATCAGGAAACTTACAGGATGGCTGCATCCAACACTGAAGAAAATTACTTGAAAATAGTTTCAACTTCACTGCCCAGAGCATACATTAAATGCATTATCTGTATTGAGCTCTGCTGCAGCTCTAAATTTTGTGAAATGTGGTTTTCACTGAGGCTAATGAAACTGGTAATCCCTATGGAGAGTGAAATTTCAGCATTTTCCTTATTCAGTGGCTTCTCATTTTCCAGCCAGACCACCTCAGGCTATGATTTATCAGAGCTCAGATACTAAGGTTTGAGGGCCTTTTTAAACATGTGGATAGGAAACCTTTTTGGAAAATTTGGTTCAGAAGGAAGAAACTATATTACTACACTATTATAAACTCAGAATTAGTTGGTACCCAGCCACTGAAACTGCTTTCTTTTGACCAAGATCTAAAATGCAAGTGTAATTAGCAGAAGACTTTCAAAAGATTATTGGGGTGTTGGTTTTCAGTCGGTTTTTTGCCAGTTTTTTTCCCCACAAGAGGAAATGTCTGTACTCCTATTTCAGTGATCCCTAAAATTGAGGTGATAGAGACCATCCATAGGCAATTGGCATAAGGTCAGCAGGAGCAAACCTAGTCTATTAAAAATTTTCAGAGAAGTCTAACCTACTCATGTGAGTGGGGTTGTTTTGTCCTGTGGCCAGGTGGGTTTCCATCAATGACTAGGAGCTCTAATGTGGGATTTACTGTATCATCATGTTAGTCTTTGTACACAGATTCAAAGATCAAAAAGCCCCATTTGATGCTTAGTAAAAAGTTAGGACTTACCTCTTGATTAAGACATCTAAAAATCAAGTTCTACATATGAGCTAGATGTTCTCACTCCCACTGTAGCTAGTGGAGAACTGACCAATGTTGTTGGCAAAATCCAAAAGCAATTCAGCTCAAAAGTCTTTTCTGAATTTGGCAGCTCATAAAGCCAGCATAGTTAAGAGCAGTCTTTCTATGGCCAATTTTATACAAATGAATGATGCATCTGTCCATCCACTTCATTACTTTCAGCTACTCAACCCAAATGACCAGGGATGCATGCTGTTGTGGTCTAACCTCAGTCAGCAACTTAGCCACTTGTTTGTTCCCCCCTGGTGGGATGGGGGAGGAAATCAGAAGATGGAAAGTGAGAAAATTTATAAGTTGAGATAAAGACATATCAATAAGGTAAAGCAAAAGACACACATGCAAGGAAAGCAAAACAAGCAATTAATTCACTGCTTCCCATGGACAGGCAGGTGTTCCAGCATCCTCAGGGGAGCAGGGCTCCATCACATCTAATGGTAACTTGGGAAGACAAATGCCATCACTCCAAATGTCTCCCCCTTCCTTCTTCCCTCAGATTTATATGCTGAGCCTGACTCCATAGGGTATGAAAAATGCCTTTGGTCAGTGGGGGGCAGCTGTCCCAGCTGTGTTTCTCCAACTCCTGGTGCACCTCCAGCCTTCTCACTGCCGAAGCAGTACAAAAGGCAGAAAAGGCTTTGACTCTGTACAAGCCCTTCTCAGCAATGACAAAAACATCTCTATATTATCAATTCTGTTTTCATCAGAAATCCAAAGCAGAGCCCCACAAGAGCCACTGTGAAGACAATTAACTCTACCTAGCCCAAACCACGTGCCTACGTGCATAGCAGGATCATACAGTTTTGTCACAAGGCAGAAATTTTCATCTCTACATACCATAAGCACTACTTTACTTCAACAGTGTCATCACTATGCGTATTTTTACTCATCTCTGTGTCTTTACTTCAAAGCTCCACTGTAAAGCAAACAAAGGAGAAGCACAGCAGTTCAGATTTGGTTTAAAAACATAGCTCAAATGGTCTAATTTCCTATCAGCATTAAGTCCTTTTGGAGAAATGCATAATGCCATAATCCAACTAAAATTACCTAAATGCAAAGCAACCAAAATTACCTAAATGCCTGAGCTGCCTGCTGAAAATACACTGATCCTATACATCCTCCATGCAGCCCTTGCTGACCGACACCTATGGAATCCAGTATGGAATTTAAACCGCCCCCTATGCAGACTTCTCCAGCTCTGTCCAACAATAGCACCTCAGCATTACAGCAAGGTTCAAGCATCCTCTCAAGCATGACATTTAACTGAAAATGGTTCAGCCCTCAGGGAAAGTCTGGATGAAGATGCTAAAGATATCCCCTGCAGATCAGCTTAAAAGCTTTTTAGCTTGGCTAATAGATGGAAGTCTCATTGTATTAGTATCAGTTAATTGATTTTGGGGAACAAAACCCTCTTGCCTTAGGTTTAGCCTGCCTTACAACTGCCCTATAGTTTGGCTGGTAAAGCTGAATAGTCAGAGAAGAGTCTTACCAGATGCAGCAGAGACTGGAAATTGGATGTTTTCCAACACAGCAATTGGTATAGACACTATCTGGATTATGCAGTCCCTTATTAAGTAGTGTCAAGGATTAGCCAGAACTAAAAACACTTGTGGGATTAGGGATTTATTTATGTGAGGACAATCAGGAAACTGAATTAACTAAAAATGTTACTTTAAAGAGAAGCTGTAAAACTACATTAAATCCTAATGTGGATGTTCTCCTTTAGAAACTACATTTGAATGATCTAACTTCACTGATGAAGTAAATTAAATTAAATTAGGACCACTTGAATTCTGGATAAGAAGGTCCTTAGGGGTTTTAATGACGTTTAACTGATCTATTTCTAAGTCACATCTTTAGCTGACTCACATTAATTTTCACGAATTGCTCCATGTAGATAAGTCTCAAGTTCTGAAATGAGGAAAGCCCATAAAAAGAAAAGTGACTGCTAAATTAATGGCAACAAGACATTCCTAAAAACAGTTGCAACACAGCTTGTTCATCTGCAAAGGCAATAGCAATCACAATGACTCTGTAATTGCATACTGAAGGACAAGATTTACTAACAGGCTCTCAATTAAGTCTTCTTGTGACAATGCCGTACTGAGGCTTCTTCTGTACTTCTCAGATTGAAAACTGCTTGCTCTGCAATTGTTGTTTACCCAGCCTTAAACCAAGATTTTAGATTTTAGGAAACTCTAAACATTTTGGAAGGCATTTAGGCCAAAATTAAGATTTATAATTAAAGAGCTGTAAACTACTGATGTGTCAAGAGAGTACCTTTTTTTTTTTTTTTCATTCCAAGTTCAACTGCTGGAGGCAAAACAAACCAAAAAAATCCCTCATAACTCCGTTCTTGTGTTTTTCTATTTCTGTAATCCATGCAATCCATGGTCGACAACTCGTAACCAATCTATTTCTTGTATTGTATCAGAAAGCCAATGGGACAAATAGCATTACTGACTTTTCTGCTTTTTGTTCAATATCCTATTTCCAGAGTGGAAGGAACTATGTAGTTCTATAATATTACAGGTATTTGAGTCAAATTGTGCAACAATTCCTTTGTTGTAAATTCAGCTAATTTATCATTCTCATCCTTCTATTGTGCATCTAGACTTCCTTCTGTGATTTTTTCTGTCTATAGAAAAATTGCTATTACAGATACTCATATTCAGGGTGTACATAAAACTTCATTCCCTCATACAAGGTTTCCTCAAGAGGGATAATATAAGAATATGCATTTAAATTTTAATACCAGGCATCATAAACAGTTTTTCCTTCCAAAGAGATAGTTTTTTGAGTCCCTCTCATGACATGTGCAGTAATGAGCATCTTAACACTGTAGGTGGGTTGTAGTTATTGCTGTTCAGAGAGTATATCTATACTCAGAGGGAGAAAAAAAAGGCTGGAAGCAGGCTAAAATATGCTGAACCATTGGTTCAATTTCTTTTATCTTCACCACTGTCAGTAAGTAAAGGTAAAAGCACCCATATGATACCTCAAAAAAACCAACTCACAGATTTTCCTTGTGCAGAGAACAATCTGTGAAGGCCTAACCTTTGCAGATGATAGCAAACACATGTTTAGATTAAAATGCAGGTCTTAAAATATCCTGCTCTTGAACACATTCGCTTACAAGGATGTTATGTCTAATTTCGGCCTTTTGGAAGGCTAACTATTTTCAGAACCCATTTTATTGAAGTCTTAGGATACTTGCAGAAATAAAGTACTACACATGTTGATTAAGTAGAAACCCTGTTTCAAAAATCAAGATTTATCTGGTGCTTTCTCCTCACTTAAAAGAACAAAAGAAAAAGATACTTTGCACCAAAAGCCAAAGACATTACATTATTTTCATTATTTATGGTCTGAAAAAACATTCAGGGTTGTTAAAGGAGCAGAAAACCTAAAAAGCTGTAGAAGAGCTTAGTTTGGCACCTTTAATTTTTTCTATTATGGAATGAAGACTTCATCATTTTCATTAATAATTCCTGATGTTGTGCCCACTACATCATAATTTTCAATAGAAAGGAAACATAACCTGCTTATTTCAGATCACCGAACAAACCAATAAAAGCGGGAAAGGGGTTGCATTTACAAAAAAGGTAAAGAATGCAATTTGCCTCTGAACTTTCTGGAAAACACAAGAGGCTAAAATCAGAGAGTTTAAGGGGAGGAAAGTTTGCCAGTTTTAAAACTGAAGAGAAAGCAAATTTAACCTTGACTTAGTCAGTGTTTGTGAAATCCTAGCATCCATGCAGACCTTTAAATGAAAAAAACAACTCTGCTTCTTGATTACTCTGGGGTGATAGCGACTGCAGAAATTCTTTGGTTCTGTTATAAAAGTATCCTGATGTTATTTTCCATCAGAAAAGATAAATTGTTTCATTCTCGGGTTTTGAACTCATAATGGCTTAAGCATACAAGTCATCCTTCCGAATTCTGAAATGCCATATGTTTTTCAGGATTGTGATTGCTTGTTTGTTATGTGTTTGTACACACTTTTCCATGACAAATATAACAAGCAAAATTGCAAAAGCCTGCTTAGTTCAGCAAAAAACCACCCTGTTTTCTGCTTACTTAATGAGCTGAATCCACTCATGAGTGGTTGAACAAGTAACAGTTGCTGTAAAAAAGAAGCTGGACCTTGGGGCAGAAGTAAGGGAGAGTGGAAGAGGAAGCAGAGGATAACAGAACCTGAAATCCTCCTTTCAGCAATATCAAACTATTGGATGTGCTCAGAGACCTCATCTCTTTGCAGGTTTAAAGACCCAAGTATGACATCTCAAAACAAGTAAGCCTCTCTGCCCTATTCTCTTCCCTTGCTTCCCAGGGGTACAGTTCTGCTAAAAAGAACTGTTTGGTCTTGTAAGATTTAAGAAACATTTCTTTTTAATTGATGTTCAAGCATTTCTAGTATCTCCAGTGCACTGAACACAATCTAATAGAGAAAGATCTGCCTATTTAATAATAACTGCAATGCCTTCTCACGCTAGTCAAGAGTATTGAGTGTCCTGACAAGACAATTCTATATGGTTTATCGAAAGCAAAGGTTTTCTTCCTGTAAAAATTAAAACAATTTCTTTTCAGTTTCCATCCTCTCAAAAAACAGCTTGAGCAGTTATCTTGAGTCCTTTCCAAGTACCTTTTTTGACTACACATCACACTTCATAATTTAAACGAGAAAAGTTTTCCTTTACGAACATCAACATTAAAAGCTTTCAATAAAAAATTGTTTACAACTTTAACCATAAAATTGTTACTGGAAGACTATATTTTCAAGATGGAAAACATTTTGGGGGAGAGAAACAGAAATTTATTTGGATACTACTGTAAATAATTATCAACATGTACTGGCAGACTTTGCTGGAATGCACAAAATGCAGTACAGGAAAAAATGTTGCCCTTTTCTATCTATATTTAAATTAGACCTTTGTTCAAAAGCCCATTTCAGATCAGAGTTTGGGTTTTTTTTGCTTAAACCAACACTGGAAGAGGTGAACTATTAAAAAAAAGAAATCCCCCCAAATGAAAAAGAGGATTATCCAATTTTATTTTCTGCCCAGTTTTGATAAAACCTCAGTGATAAAACCCCTCATGTGGTAACCTACATAAAACATTGACATATAAGCAGCACGTGCAAAAATCCTAAAAATACAAGAAACTTTTAATGCATATTAAATACAACATATCAAAGTCATCAGCCCTACACTGTAAAATAATACAAGTTCAGGGACCACAAAGTCCCACAGGACAGCATTTCATGCTGTCTTCTGCCCTTTTCCTGGACTAGAAACACTCTCATGGCAGGTTCTTCTACAAAATTTACCTTAAACAGATAAAATTGATGATATTTTCATTTTGAATGTTACATCTACAGACCCCCAAATATACCAGCAGTTTTATTTAAGCAGCTAAATTTTACTATTGATTGGAGAAAGGAAAACAGATGTGTGTGTGTGTGTGTAGGAAATGTAAGTGTAGGAGGGAAGGAAAGCAGAATCAAATGTGAACTCCTGCATACAAAAGATGGTGGTAGCAAGTGTGGGGTGCAACATATGTTGGAACACTGTTCTTAATTTAACATTCTTTTGGATGGGTAAATTCATGGCAATTGTACTACTAACATTCTTCAGCCATTTGCAAGCACAGGAATGTAAGAACAGAAGAATGGTAGGAAGGGACTACAAATAGAGGGAATTTAATGGATAAATCAGCAGATAATATGCAGGAATATTAAGATGATTGATGGGCAGATAGTGAGAAGGAAAAGTAGTGTGACTAGAGACTCTCTAGAGTCTCCAGAGACTGAGGTTTGCCTGCTGAGCTCTGCAGCAGTGGGTCTGTGGCTGCAAGATGGGTGGAGCATAAGCACTGGATACCGAAGGAAGGATTGCACAAAAGAGGAAACACCATCTTACTCGGTTGCAGACCCATTGTCAATTATCCTCCTTGGTTCCTCTTTTTCAGTTTATTCCCCTATTGAAGGTAACAGACGAGGCCAGGAACCTTTGGAAATTAGAGTTCTACAAACAAGAATTCAGTGAGAGACTATTATGAATACTTTCCAAAGGCTAGTTGTTAAAGATCTTCTGTCTCAGATTATTTCTAAAAGGGAGATACAGTATCTAGCTAGTCTACACAAGATACTGAGTTGTTGGCAGCAAAGCTCTTTTTCAATACATGGGGTACTATAAGTGTTAAGTATTATCATTACTACTACTAAGGAAAAAGCCAGTAAAATATGGTATTGAACAAAGGGCAATATTGTTACATCCTGCTTTAAAATAAATCTGTTTCTATCACTGGAAATAGAAATATACTATAAAATGGAAACTTGTAAAAATAAATTTCAGACAAATAATCTAAGGAGGGTGGGAGTGATACAAGAAATTGGCATTGCTTTGCTTGACTGCTTTTATGCTAAATGGCATGAGGATTGGGCTGAATACTCTAGACTGTAATACTCTCTGTTCAGGTTGGTTTGTTCAAATCCGTTACTCTTGTCAGAGTTTGGTCATTTATGCATCTCCTGGGGAGAGAAATCAAATATTATAAACACTCAAGGCAATGATGTAACTCCCATATTGTATTTTTTTCAGTTGGAAGCTACTGCAGACCACTTAGATGTTGCAAATCCCTTTATTCCCTCCACAGGAGTCTGAACACACTGACCTTTTTTTACTCTATGCAACTTTCAGTGAAATAAAGAATATGCTGGTTTGACACTAGGCAGGGTAGCTTGGATGTACACATCCAAGACGAGTTAACTAACCTATTTAGTGACTGACAAAAGTCCATCCCGACGTAGGATGAGTCTCAGTACAGATTGTTAAAGCCTAAATACATCAAACTGCCTAAATGAAACTCCAGGCCCCTAGCTGGCTACACTATGCTGGGTACCCACAGGAACAGTTTTAAACCCAGCTCAGGTGTATCCTGAGGAGCTATAGCTGCATTGCTAGACTGGAGTGTAGATGTATGATATGAGAGATGACTGCAGATATTCATCAGCTTTGAAAATTAAAAATTGCTCAGGATAAGAGCAGTAAAGAGACAAAGACGAATTTGTAAAGGAAATAAGATTTTACTTTCTGGAAATTGCATTTGGACATAAAAGTCTGATTAATGAAAATTTAGTAATTTTTTAGCATCTAATCACATTTACTCAGGGTGGTTTGAGTTCTCACCAGGGCTGGTTATTCAGTAAATTCCCAATCAATTAAATACATTATGTTTCCTCAGTTTCCCATCTTTGGTGGGAAGATTTTTCACCCAGACACTGATCAGAAACTGATCCCAGTCCAAAAGGTTCCTTGCAGGAATGTACAAACTCTGAAGATTTCTATGTTTAACTTCCTGGACAACAAGCTTGCTCATTTTCTTACTTTGGTCAGCAATTTACACAACCAAAGGTAGCAAAAGCCTCCTCAGATGGGAGCACTACTTCCTTATGCATTCTTTTTTACCTCATTTTTGGTTTTATTTTGAGCAAAATGTGTCTACAGGTATCATATGTATAAAGCTAAAATCCTTGGAAAAGAATATATACAAAAGTCAAACACAACTTATTTAAAATTCATTAAGTACTTCAAACATTTTAGCATGCACAGAAGTCCCAACAATATTTTTGGGAACAGAGGGCAGCAGATCTGCCTCTTAAGAAATCTATCATTTTTGAGGGAAAATATCAGAAGCTTGATGTATGAAATTAGGGATGAAGGCGATAGGAGTTTCAAATCCTTTTTTTGGTCATGAACTGATCTACAGCTATGTAGTCAATCGTGATTTCACTAAGATACAATTTATTAAGAAACTTAAGCCTGCCAAATTGTAACCATGAATGATTCTATTACCAAGAATAAAAATATTAGAAGACCTTTATCTATTTGGATTCTAGCTGTTCAAAAAATGAATAAAAATATTATTTTAAAACTTTAAATATTAAAGATATACATAAATTTTAAATTAGAGAATGCTATCTTTATTTTGATATGAATTGGTTTAGCAAGCTATAGTTTTAGGCTTATTTTCTTCAACTGACCTCTTTTCTGTTCTGAAATTCCTATTAATCATACCCTTGTTGTACAGTCTTACACACTAACTCATTGTTATCACATAAGTTGTCCCAAAGAGGTGACAAACCATTATATTTCTGAACAAATAGATGTGCTACAAAAACATTTCTAGCAGGAGCACTTACAGTTTGATTAAAGGTGAAACAAAATGAAAGTGAACGCTAGCTTTTTGTGCCTCTATAATGTTTTTCCTTACTTGATCTTTAATCTTTTAGAGAGATTAAAAGAAGAAGACCGGTGCAATTTGTTTCAACAATAACAGTGTTAGTTCAGAAGGAATGCCTACAAAGATCTGCAGTGCCTGACAGCAAGAATTATTAAGGACAGTAGCAAAGATGGAGCCATGAATTTAAAATACAGAGATACAATTTACAAATCTCATTTTACTTACCTGTCACTGCAATTAGCAGTACACTAAATGGCTGTGATAAGTAGTCATGGTAATAGGCAACCCTTTTTTTCTAAGTCAGGATGTATTTGAAAGAACTTTTTTCAATAGTATGTCCTCTCTCACTCTTCAGAGGACCCTTACTGCAACAAAATATATATGAAAACATAATTGTAAAACCGCAACATTTACTACAGCATTGACTATCTACAGCATTGGACTGGAAAAAACTTTTTTTTTCTCTATCTATCCCAGAAAATACCAGGTAACAAACTTCTGTCTTTTAAAAGATATCTATATCCATCTAGCTATCCATATATGTATGCTAAATATAAAGTAAAATATAATGAAATCATTTGGGGGAAAAAAAATAAAGTGTTCAATAACTTACTTAGAGAAGCAGTGAAAATCCTGTTATTTGCAGAGATATTTAAAACTAAATTGCCCAAAGTACTGAAAAAGTTTATAGTAGAGAACCATTTGGCTGGGGAGCACAATGAACTGCACAAAGTAATAAGTCTTTCCCATCTCTAGATTCCATGATTCATATAATAAATGAAGATGACCAATTTTTTTTTTAACCAATAAAATGAAAAACAGCATCTTTTGAAAACTCTGTCCTTCATTATTCTAGGAGATAATAAGGTTGAAAAGTCTGACAAGTCCACTAATGATTCTAAAATTGCAACAAAATAAAATCAATTTTTTATAATTAAGCACCATTTCACAAGTCCTGTATCATACTTATGCTTCTAAAACATGACTCTGACACACTTAGATTTGATCAGGGTCCAACACAACTTGCTGTGTATGCCCAGAGCAAAGTGAAACGGCAAAGACACACAGGTAAACAAAGGGTACGCAACAGGTATTTAAGCCAAATTGGAGCTGGTCAAGTTAGAGCAATCACACCAGTGACTGATCACATCAGTGAGAATTCCTGAAATGACACAGTGGCCTGGAGTCTTTCCAGCCTCACTTGGGATATTTACCGAAGTACCTAAATTTAACATTGTCACCTGGAGCTCCACCTACAGCCATTTATGAGAGAGCTACTCTGCCATGCAATTCTGGCTACCTACAACCCTAAGGAAAACAGACTGAACAGGGAGTCTCCGTTATTGATCCCTGTCCCAAAAGGGAGTGCAGTCTGAAAAACTCCTGGAAGCTCAATTTCAAATCTTCCCATGGAAATGTTACCAGACAGTGCTCTGCATGACTCCAGCTACTCAACTGTTACAGCAGAGAGCTGTGATATGCAGACCCAGCTGCTGCTTCCTCATCTCCACAGGGACTAGAAGGGTCATATCCTGGAACCATACAGAGTTTCCTATTGGACAGAAAGAGTAACAACTGGGCTGTGCACTGGCAATGCTTATCAGCTACTCTTTATTACAGTTTGATAAGCCTTGAGTAACCTTGGGTTCCTCACAAACTCACCTTCCTCAGGATATATCCCATGCACCTTCTTGAGAGCATAGACACCCCAGTCACCAAAAATAAAAATTTGAGGTCCACTTCTGTGGGCTGATTCTTCCTAAACAAATTATGAATAACTCTTACTGACAATGGTGGTTTAATCCTGTTTCCAGAGTGATAGTAGAGTTTCTTGAGCATATTGATCGGTATTATATTGGATTGGAGAGTAAGTGGTCTTGCACTTTCTCTGTGCTTATGGAACAGTGCACAAAAGTATGTTATCACTGCCCAAAATTTTATAAATTCTTTATAAAAGAGTAACATCAATATATAGCATGATACACTTGCCAAATGCAACTTTGAGGGAGGGAGGGAAGGAGGGAGAGAAGGGCAAGATATTTATGGCTTGTTTCTTGCATCTCGATTGCTGAACAGCAGAATTATATTCAAACTGCATTCAAGGGAAACTTATAATAAGAAGTACATATAAAAAGCAGAAATATTTCTACCTAACCTGGGAACAATGCTCATACATTTAGATACATTTTTCTTTGCATGTATCAAATTCTCCAGGGACACGATTCAGCAAAATACTTCAGCATAAGATTAGCTCTGTGCACTTTAATGGGGTTATTTCATGTGCTTAAAGAGAAATACAAGCTTAAGTGCTGAACTTAAGAATTACGCATTTTAACAACTTTAAAATTACAGTCTTCAAATAAAACATGCCAAAATAGATTTTATAAAAATAGATCTTAGAAAAATATTCCCAACTCACCAGCAACTTTTCCCTATCATCCAAAATCTTCAGTTATCCTCACCTCATCCATTTCTAGAGAGAATCCTCACATCTGTCTCTTTGTTATACCCAGATAAATAACCAAACCACAAATGTCCAAGACATCCTGATCTCTAGAGGAAGCACAGCAATTTTTTTTCAAAGCTCATCTGTTAACAATCCTAGAGGGGAAAAAAAAGAGATTTGAAAAATATACCTAGAAAACTGCCAAGAAAGATGGTTTCTTGATCCAATAACTAAACCAAAGTGCTTCTGCAAGAGGCTATCACTGTGATTCTGACTAATAGTCAGTAGCAGCAGCATCTTCCTGGCTTCTAGGAAGGACATGACATAAAGGACACAAGTCCAACAGATACATCACTGTAAGTGTGCTCCGGCAACGCTCCACCCCACCTAGATAGAAATCCTTGTAGGAAAATCCACTGATTTGTCTCGTCTCATAGTCGCAGTTCTTTTGTCTTGGATTCAGTCCGATCAGAACCCAAGCAACTCTATCTTTAAAAGAATTTGAAAACTCATAGCAAGAAATGCTTAACTCTGTTACTGTAGGCAAATTCTTAGATTAACCATGTAGCTAAGCACCAAGAATGCTCCTGCTGATTATGATTTCATATATGCTCCTTAAGGCACAGGTATTTTTCTTTTCCCTCCACCACAGGCATAGGATAAAAGTTTTGGTTTAAAAATAATTTTTATATTTCTCTAAAACTGAAGTAAAATCTTCCACAACTACCATCATAGTTTTTTTCTTTTCTGTCTCAGATATCTCAATCAGTTCTCTTGCAACACAGCTGAAGTGCAGGAAATTTAGGTCTCTTTAGTATTAATGGTTTAAGAATAGAATTTCATCTCCCATCAGATTGAAACATCTGCCAATCTGCACTACTCTTCTTCAGAGCCCTAAGAAATCTAGATTTTGTTAGGTTTCAGGACAGACATTTAAAACAGAGTCTAAAAGGCAAAATACACTACCACATCACTTCAGTTCTTTTACTCTATGTGTAAATTCTATCCACCAGCAGACACAATTTGGGTAGCGCCTTGTTCACAGTTAGGTACCAAGATACCCTGCACTAGACCAAGAACATAAACATTGCAACAGAATAACACTCTTCAGTTCTTTTCAATTTTAATTTTCCAATGAAGAGCAGTTTCTCCGGTCAATCTAAGGTCATTGGAAGTGGGTGCTTGGTAAACTCCTCATAGGCAGCCATTATGAGGGTCCACTGACCACACTGAAAACCATAAACAGTGAGTAACAGTACCAAAAGAACTATTACGGCAGAGAGCAGTGATAGTGACTATATTCCTCCAGTGGGAAAAAGTTCTGCCACAGGTAAGTTAGGCCTCAGAAACTGTATTTTTCGAAAAATTCAGAGTTGAGTAGATACATGGGTAGAAACGCAGCGTTTGTTTGCTCATGACATACATACACTGATGAGCTTGTTTTGAACACTTACCATCCCAACTCTGCTACCTGTGTATTATTTATAACTCCAGAGCATTTCCCAATCCTTGCAGATGCCTGAAAATAAGGACAACATAAGCATAGGCAAAGAGGCAATGCCAGTAACTATGTACTAAGAGGCTCAGAAGAGTGATAATACCATTCTGGCCAATTTAAATATTCATCTTTTCCTTGTTAACATAAAGCCTCTCCATGTTCAGTTTCTCAGTTAAACAGGAAGTGAAGTGGTTTACACAGCAGTGCTTTAGTGAGACGGAATCTGATTACACTTCATCTCCCAATACACAAAAGTGTGGCTTCCCAAGAGTTAATAAAAAGTGATGGTTAGAAATCACAAGAGTAGTACTTCCAAAATGAACTTAAGATCAAGCACAAGAATATCTAATTACCAAATTAAAAACCTGAATTGAGATGTATTCATTTCTCAAGCATGAATGGGTGGAAAGCCATGATTATATCTCTCATCCTTTAGCATAAGGATTTCTTACAGACCTACCTTGCACTAGTGCTTAGGAAGCTGATTATTCCTGCTTCCTTATCAAGAAATGAGGTGCCATAATGTTGGGTGTATGAGTAAAAGGATAATAGTACCACATGGAGGCAGATGAACTAAAATATTGACATTTCATTTTTTCATTCTACTGGGGATCTGTCATTCTTTAGATTGTTCTAATATGTAAGAGAGAGAGAAAACTTTTTTGCAATCACAAATTTATATGAGTCAGGTTTGTACACCTAAAAAGCACTCAGGGTTTGATCTTGCATTTCTGAATTTTTAGAGTCTCTATAGGACTCCAAAACAAAATTGTATTATATAAGTATATTGTATTATAATTGTATTATATATAAGCTGACAGACAGGACTTAAAATACTCTGGAGGACTTGGCTGATCTTCAGAAGCACATCCCATCCTCAAATAAAATAGAGAATTAAGTAAAAGATGGTCAGTCTTTGTATTTAATATTCACAGCCTTTCTAGTTTCTAGCTGTGAGAACCAGTGCTGACTATATTCATAAAAATTTTCTCCCATCACATTAGAAGAAACCACATACAACTTTTACTTGACAGTCCAGGTTAGGACAGTGCACATTAAGCTACAGGTCACAGTAGGGTGGTGGGACTGCAGTGAAATGACACTGCACTTTTTCCAAGCCTGGCAGAATTACTCTTGCTTTTGAAGAAGCATTTGAACACAATCTTCTCCTTGCTGTTTCCTACCATAATGAGTTAATGAAGAAAACAAGAAAGTCACAAATACAAGTCACGTTTCTCTCCAGAAGATGGATAATTGTTGCAGAAATAAGAAAATATTAACATAATTCAATACTAATAATTCAAATGCTAGTAATTAATAGCCCAATAAAAATTGCCTAGGATTTCCACACAAATCTTACCATCTGCCTGCAATAAAAATCATGAAGTGTATCTCTGTTTCAAGTGGAAGTCACATGAAGGAGATGTAGGTAGCACCTATTCAGCAAATTAAAGAACCTTTTAAGTCAAGATAATGGGGGTATTTTCTCTAATAAGAGGCCCATCACCTTAGAAATTCCTGGATTTATTCTCAATATTAAGAAATAGGATCCTCTCAAAAGTTGTGTGACTCCATAAACACATGTCAGTTCAGTCTCTGAACATAATATTCAATACGTGACATTGTCTAAACAAGAACAGTATGTAACAAAAAGACCCTTGAGTAAAGTAAAAAAATCCCGGTAACCAGCAAAAAGATATGCAGATAGTTTGGTCACATTCCCTATCCAGCTTGCCCATGTGGACTTGGAAACCTGTGGGAAGAGGTCAGGGACTGCCCTATGCCAGACACTAATGGTTCCAGGCAGCTTTACAATGGATCCACTGCAAGTCAAGGCTGAGCCCAACAGCCAAGTTGAAACGTATCCAAGAAATACAAGAAGACGTCAGCTAGAGAGAGGAGGAGGAAGAGTTAGAAAAGAGCTAGAAACAAGAAAGGGAACACCAAGGTCCAAGGAGAAGAAAGGGGAAGAAGTGCTCCATGACAGATACCCCTGCAGCCCATGAAACACTATACCATGCCCTTGAAAGACTGAAACTACATTCACAAAATACATCTCTCTCAAATTAAAGTTGATAAGGTCTTTATGACATTGTGTTAGATGTGTCTGTTAGATGACAGAGGATGAGAGCAAGCACGGAAGCTGCCACACGGTTTGGATGCTGGTGCTGTCCCAGTGTGTCCACCCTTCCACCTCTACTCCCCCTTACCAGTGCCTGTGTGAGATGGTAAGTTATGGTACTGGAAAGGTTCTCAGGGTGAATCTTGAATGCTGTACATAATGGTCCACACTTTAGGCAGGAACAGTTGGAAGATTTGCCCAATCTCTCACCCTCATAAATATGAAGGTCAATAATTTGGCACAAAATCCATGGCACACAGAAGCTAAAGCAATACTGAATGAAGTCCTTTGTGCAAAACCAAAGTGCATCTGTTCTACCTCAGAAAGGAGAAATATTGAGATTAGCATTATTATACCAGTCTTGGCAATTTTGGATGATCTCAAGCAACACTGGCTCCATGTAAAAAAGGAAGCACAATATCAAACAAGGTGAAAGAAGGAAGAGGCCAGGGAGGCTGTATGCATGTGTCAGAGCAGTAGAGTTATTAAATCAGCATTTTTAAGGCAATTTTGTATCTTTGTGTTTACAGAAACTTCATGCAACCCCTGCTCCCTCCCAAGCGTCTCTAAATGCAGAAATACAGAGAGTACACGAGGAAAAACTAGGAAAAAATTTTAGAGGACAGAATTCACCCCAGAAAACAACACAGAGGCTTTTAAAAGTTATGACATGGCTTGTAACATTAAGGTTGTATTACTTGCTGATTGCCACGTCAAAGAAAGAGAATGAAATGGTTGAATAACCTGTCCAATGCGCCCTGCCTTGAACAGGCTTGGCTGCTTTGGCAGAAGAGTCTGTCCTCTGGTCCTGTTTTTACATCAGCACTCCTGCTATAGTCAAATAAGAAAAGGATCTTTATTTTTGTGTCAAGATTTATGTGACTGCTTTCCTTTAGCAATTAGAAATTCATTTTAAAGAAATTAATTTGAAATACTAACTATGATTTTTATGTCTGGGAGCATGTATCAGTAATAAACTGGGAGGATGTATCAGTAAATGGCAGAGAGTTTCAACAGGGATTACAATGTTCTAAGATGTATAAAGTGGAATAAATATTTAAAAGAGGAAAGCATAACAAGTGAGTTTAGCAGTAAGGATTAGATAATTACTGTGGGGTCCGTTTCCTCAGGACAGGATTTTAAGATTCATTAAGATTCATTGTTTCAGAACACATATGATAAGGGAAAAAAAAACAACCCAGAAATTCAACTGGATAACAAGAAATCTGGGATTCAGGCACTACAGTCATTTGCAAAAAGAGACTGCTGGGGTAAGAACTGAAGACGTACATATTATATATCACAGAACATGGTGTCTCAGTTCATATGTGGACAGAAAGCAGGAAAAACCTCATAGTAACTTTACCTCAATACATCAGTTTTTCACTTCTGAAGCCTCTAATCATTTGATGCCACGGAAGAAGCCAAAAAAAATTCAAGTCATATAAAATCAAAGTAGTCATTGCTGAGTTCTCTTCTTGACAATGACGGAGTCCTCACTTCAGATCTACATGCAAGGATGGCTTGAAATTACACTATCCCAAAGTACCCGCAAGCTCCTGTTTTGTATTGCATAGTGCATTTTGGCACAATTTATTCCACAACAATGTGACTTAAATTCTTTTGCAATTCTAATGCAGATATTAATGCAGCAGTTGACCAGAAAAATACCTACAAATAGTCTAGAAAACAGCAAGGAGACAATTAGTCTGAATTGCCAGCAGGAGAGAAGCACTAGAAACAATCTTTTGTAAAATTCTCTTTCCTCAAGACCGTGCACATTTAGACTACAAACCCAATTATAGAAAAATACTGCACAATACTTACAGTAAAATTTCCGGGTACAGGGAATTCTTTGCTGCTATTTTACTACACAATCTTCTTTTTTTTTACCTACTGAATTAGTTAAGGCACTGAAGTATTCTTTGATATTGCAGAAGAATTTTCCAACTTAAACAACTTGCTCAAACTTATCAGCCAAACTAAAATCAGAAGAGTTAAGCTTTGATTAATTATGGCAACAGTTTACAGACAATGTGCAAATAAAATCTTCTTCCCTTTCCCCTACATTCAATTGCTACCAGAAACTACATGGAATGTTCTGGTGAGGGAGGCAATGAAGAAAAATTCAACTCAAGGATGATCAACATCCTACCAAGAAAAACCTCCCACTGATTTCAACAGGCTTTAAACAACATAAAAATAATTTTGTTTCCTCTCTGCCCCTCTGTTCTTTGCTGTTTCCATTCATCTTTTCCTGATGCTGTAACAGTAGCTGGTATTACAGCAAACAGCAGAATGCCTCTTTCCTATAATCTGCTCTCCCCTCTCACTTCAACAAAATTCACCTTAATTGCAACTAAGCAGTGAGAGATCTCATATACTTAAAATGAATATAGCTTTCACTCCACTCCCCAGAGGTTGGCTTTACCCTCCAGCGGGTTCCCTGAGCAGCTTTGCTGTTCCAACCAAACATTTTAATAAGATCCACTATCTACATCTAGGTACCTAGCATCTACATGTTAAACATCACTCCTCAGATGGGCCACTTAGTGATGTCCCTGAAGAAAATGGTCTTTTTTAAAACTTAATTTTTGTTTTGTTGATCATCCCCAAGGCTGTACTTTCCGTCTTACCAGAAGAAATAAAATGAAAGTTTTGCAAAAACACTTGAATGCAGCATTTGCCAAGAACAACCAAATTCTGGTTAAGGTGCTTGCAAACACTACAGATGACAAAACATGTTTCAAGATAGGTACTTCAGAGGTCCAAAGGTTTTAAATGTTGCACAGCACTTAGGTATGTGGGTGAGAAAATACACATGTAGAACATCAAGTATGGCATTTTTTTATTTATTTAAAGAAAGGCCCAGTGTGTGCCTCTCCCTCAGTTTTTTTAACAAGGGATGAAGATTTAGCAGGCCTGGCACCAGCCCAACAGATGGAAAAGCCCCATTTTTTCACAAGAAGTAAAGGCAGGTTGATGCAAAAGGTTATGGTGACAAAAAACTATGTCAGGGTTGGCAAGGAAGAGCAAAAAGCAAGTCAGTGCACGCAGACCAGAGTGGTTTTTACCACTTTACAGGTCATGTGAAAGGCAAATTAATCAGGATAATTAAGACAGAAGAAGCAGAGGAGCAACATCAACACACGTTTAAACTATTGGAAAGGAAGAGGAGGAATCACCAATAGAACACTGTAAGGTTTGAGTTTCTCCTGTTATTGAATTAAATGCCAGATGAAGGCCTTGTCTAAACACACCAGTTGTGCAATTTCTACTCAAATCAATTATAAACCTCATTATAGTTACACAGGGGCAAAACTCTTTGCAGACCATCTTGTATCACTGCTTAAGTGATTTACACATATCCACAAAGGGTCGCAGCTGCTGAATTAAACCCATTTTACAATTTTTGTAAACTCATGTCATTTTTGTCTATATGGAGGCTGATAGATGGTGATTTTTTTTAATTGTATTAAACTTCAGGTTCCCAAAGATAATTTCAGGCAATAGTGTTATGTTTTCTCTCATTTGAACATTTTTAAACAATGACCATCTGAGCACATAGCTGAAATGAAGTATCCTCCACCACATCAAATTATGCTCAACAGTGCTACTTTAATATTCTTCAGTTCAGGAAGTATTGTATCAATGATTTCTAAAGCCATCCTCAAAATATCTTAATACCAAGCTTAAAAACTTGTTCAGCTGCAGGAGCACTAATTTGGAAAGACTGTTCAAGAGACTTGTTTATTCACTTCAAACCTGAACTGCTCTTCAAATAGCTTTCTAAACTAAGGCGTCTATTCCTGTTAAGCACTGCTGAATCATTGCTAATGATGTTTGGTGAGAAATGGTGAGCCATGAGTTTGTACTTCTGATTAATAAATTATTTCTTGGATGTGTCCATGTGCAGTTTTTTCTGCAGCAATTTTGCTTGCCATTCTTTCAGCAGTACTGACACATGGTAGCTCTGTTGAGGAATGAGAAGCTCTCATTTGACATTTTCCTATATGCAGCTCCACAGCTTTCAAGATTTTGTAGTTTGTACAACCATAATATGAATTCTGCATTTGGCATTATCACCTGAATAATTCCATTATTAAGGAAGCTTGGAAATTAAAGATTTTTTTTCTTTCCTTAAGGCATTTGGCCGTTATTTTACATGCTCAGAATAGGAAACTGATTTTCTATACACAAAACTGTTCATAATCACTATGCAAAGTCAACTCCTCAGTCACTAATGTGGACATTTTTGCAGAGTTTTGTGTTCAAAGAATGCACCACCACACACAGTGGAACAAATCAAACCAAATTACCTTGAAACAAATCAAAGGCCATAAGAGGATGGGGGGAAATAAAAATAAAATAACAAAATAAAATAAAAAGAGAGAAATGGAAAATGTCTTTCCCTATCAACCTATTAGTGCAGGTTGAATGCAGTTTCCAGAAAGCATATTTTGCATCTCCTCTACAGAAATGTACTTTCCATTGCTGTCATGGCAGTATGACACTAAACCCACTGAATCCTTCCATCTACCCATAGGAGTCTCTTAATTTCCATCTGTGTGCCTTTGTTTGATCAATTTTATCATAACACTATTAAGCCTTATTGCAATTCAAACAATATATTTACAGAAACATTAATAAAAGCTTTTAGTAGAACTGTGCTTTTGCTGCCACTAAATTTCATTGCCCAAGCTCTGAGATATTCAAGATACAGCCTTTTGAACAGTTTGAAAATGAATAGGCAACAATATCATTTATTACCAATGACAAAGAAACACTTTACCATTAGTCAGCATTCAAATAAATCACACCGTCTGGGCTTGTCTATTCCAAAAAAAATTGTCTGATCTAACTCTGACAGTACAGTCAAAATGATATAACCTTCCTGTTGCAAGTAAAAGTTACAGCACTGAAATTTAAAGTAAACACCATATAACCTTATCCACACCATGATCTGCAATAATTTTTAAATAAATCAGATTCCAGATCAGGTAAAGTTAACATTGGTAGTAAATTATACCTAAAAAAAGCTCTGATATACACATTTTTTTCCCTAGCTAATATGAATCATTGGTCCTTTTTAGCTCCTTAACATCTAGAAAAATGGTCGGGAAGAAAATACAAAGGTATTCTCTCAGCGTACAACACCGCCATTTGAAACAGCTCCTCTGCTGCATCGTTAAGCCTGAACTGCTGTTACCAAAAACAGGATGCCAACCGAGAGAATGGAAATTCAGAAAAGTAGACCAGGACTGATCCTGTTGTAAAATCAGCCACTACCTTTTAGAAAACATTTGGGAGCTGCAAATTTCTGCTCGCGTTTGCTCTGCGTTCACGAGCCAATTTAAAAAAATCCTTCACTTGAAATGCCAGTTGGTCAGCTCATTAAAAAAGCCTCACTGATAACACTAGAGAAGGGGTAAATGTCTAACTTAGTCTATCTTGAACATATTATTGGCCTATTTAAACAAGAATAAGAAAGAATACAGTATTTTTAAAAGCACCAACAAACAAAACACAACCAGCACAAACAAAAAATCCCCACCTGACAAAATCTTAGCCTTTTAAAAGTCAGATTCAGCAAAACTGAACCTCCAAATCTTCCAGAAGTTTTCCTAAGCGTCATTCTAAAAGAGCGTGTGAAATGGGGTCCTTTAGGAGCAACGGTGTATCAAAGCACTCAGATCAAACCTTATACACACACACCTGACAATACAGTTACTCTGCTTTCAAATATAGCGACCAAGTCACAGCTGTTGGCTAATGTGGGGATTGAGGAAAATAGTTACATTCTCTACAGATTGTTGAACAGAGCTTTCCACTAAAGGAGCAACTTCAATGGAGGGCTGCATACAGCTCAGGGGTCTACAGCACAGGAGTGCCACGGACCTGTTGGAATGAGTCCAGAGGAGGGACGCAGAAATCATCAGAGGGCTGGAGCACCTCTGCTGTGGAGACAGGCTGAGAGAGTTGGGGCTTTTCAGCCTGGAGAGGTCTCCAGGGAGACCTCAGAGCACCTTCTTGTACCTAAAGGGGCCCTAGAAGAGAGCCAGAGAGGGAGTTTTTACACGAGCAGGTAGTGACAGGACAAGGCAGAATTGCTTTAAACTGAGAAGGAGTAGGTCTAGACTGGATGTTAGGAAGAAATTCTTTACTGTGAGGGTGGTGAGCCACTGGAACAGGTTGCCCAGAGAAGTTGTGTATGCCCCATCCCTGGAAATGTTCAAGGCCAGGCTGGATGGGGCTTTGAGTAACCTGGTGTAGTGGAAGATGCCTCTGTTGATAGAAGGGGGGTTGGAACCAGATGATCTTTAAGGTCCCTTCCAACCCAAACCAGTCTATGATACTATAATAGAAAGGTTTCCACTGTGCATAAAAAGAAACATATTGTTTTCTTCCTCTGCCAAACAAAATAAAAAGAGACAACAGAAAGGACTAATTAACATTGTATTAGTCAACCAAGGCCCAGTATAGCGCCCATCCGTATTAGTGAAATTGAACTGCAAGTCCTCAGGTCCTTTGAAGAGCCACATATGTGCATCAAAGGGAATGCCCAGACCTCAGACAACAAACGCCAAGCTATTTAATTTCAAAACTGAAGCCCTACATAAAAGCCACAAAACATGTTGTCCGTGTGGCCAGTGCAAAGAGCCATGTACTTTTTTATTCTGTCTGTGCTTAGTATCATACTCTTTCTAAAAGCAGGCTGTCCCCTGCCATCTCAGGGTAGAAAAAAGGCCAGCACAACCACTCAAACAGCATTTACTGTGCAACCTCGGAAGCCTTCAGTTTTCTTCACTTTCTCCTTTTAAACACAGGTTTCACAAAATATTTGAGGAAGTTACAAGGCTCCAAATTAGCATTTCAATGGGAAATACTCCTAAAAGACAATTTAAAAAAAAACCACGCAATCCCACTCTCTCAGAAAAGCCAAGGTTTCCATTTGCTGATTTCTGTGCCTGACCAAGGTGGTAGAGTCATCATCCCAAGAGGTGTTTAAGGCAAGACTGGATGTGGCTCTTAGTGCCATGGTCGAATTGACATGGTGGTGTTCGGCCATAGGTTGGACTCGATGACCTCAAAGGTCTCTTCCAACCTAACTGATGCACTGATGCTGTAAAAGGGCTCCCACCGGAGGCAAGTGGCACACGCAGGGCTCTCCCTAACCTTGCCCCCAGCTACCCCTTTCAACTGCATGAGGGCGAAGCTCTCTCACATCCTTCAGCGCAGCCAACGCAGTTTCCACCGGGACAAAGAAACATTCCTAACAAACGGAGTTACCAGACACGCGCTCAGGGGCTCGCCGCGCCCCCGCAACGCGGACTACAACTCCCAAGAAGCTCCGCGCCCCCCCAGAGCACGCCGGGAGCGGCACCACCCGCCAACCCACACGTACC